>REGM01000482.1:6052-17632 GCA_004194415.1 Aurelia aurita
CACAAGAAATGAAGCAATTTGAAGGACAACTAGCATATGAAATATAAAGAAAGTAAAACTAAAATGAGAGACCAGAACTGGAAAAAGTTGGCAAAAAGGATTTGCACTGATTTTTGAAAATGGAGAAAGCACAGCAAACAGGAAAAATGTTAGAGAGACTGCAATGGATCTTCGCTTAGTATATGCCACTAAGATCGAAACCGTATTTTCTCGCAGAGCTGTTACTAAATTGCCCATTTTCAACGATTAATTTGCAAAGTGGATATAGTGAATATATAGATTTGTAAAGAGTAAGGATATAGCAACAGTTTCAAAGGCAATAACGTTTATAAAGAGTGGAAAGAGGAAGATGAAACGAAGGAGAGAAACGGAATGGACATAGAAGTGGTATTGAATGCTAATTCAATATGCCAACAAAATAACTTTGTTGATTCATAACGTTAATATCAACCCTTGACTTTGCTTTCAAAGGTATCTCCATATTGCACTCCTATCCTTCTTCGCCAGTGTTCTTACAAGTACGCGTAATATAGACATAAAGAAATAGCACACAGATAAATACTGTAAAAGCCCTATTAAGATCCTCCCCGGGAGGCTTATTAATTTCGAAGGCTACAGAGGGGTCGTTAAAGAGAGGGTTTATTAGGGAGAGGACTTATCCACAAAGTCAAGGCTAGCAATGATAGGTTTTGGGTCTTTTACTTTATATTTTCCAGAATCAACAAACTACTTTGCAAGTAAAGCACACAAATTCAACGTAGTGATGAACCCAAATCACACGGAAATTGCGATATACATTATTTTGGTTCAATAAATGGAGGATATTTAGAAGCCTTTTGTGTTCCATATAAGAGAGGGGGAATTAATAGAGAAGACTTACTAGATCTTCACATTTTAGCTTCAAAGAAAAGGGCTTATTAGATAGAGGACGTAATAGAGAGGGGCTAGATAGAGCTTCTCTTTCCTCAACTCTGAAAATCATACTTCCAGTGTGGAAAACCAACGATTCTCTATGCATTAGACTATCTGGAAAGTTTAAATAACAAGGGAATCATTTTTTTTAGGGGCCCATGCAGAAACGCATAGTGATTTTTTTCTCCATGCGTTTCTGCATGGGCCTAGTAAAATCTAAGTTACGAACTCAATTTTCAAAATCATACTTCCAGTGTCGAAAACCAACGATTCTCTACATCCCCCTGTCTGTTTTGTTCAACATATTTGGTAGCCTGCGTGCAGACTCCAACCTCCACGAAGGAGGAAAGAGTCTGCGAACAAACGAGCAAAAGCTTGCCGTGGGCTTTCCCAGTTTTGAGAAAATAATTTATGCATGGACCAAATTTATGCAATCTCAGAGTTTCAAAATGGCGCAGCACCTGAAGACGAAATTTGACGAGTTGAAATTTGAAGAGAGAATCGAAATGGCGTGCAAACTTCTATCCGTCGAAAAGTTTTACAAGGAACAAAAACAAGCGCTACGGGCAATTTTTAGTGGAAATAATTTGTATTTAAGCACTAATACAGGCTACGGAAAGTCATTGATTTACCAGGCCATTCCAATCATCGAAGATATTCTCAATGATGATCTTATTGGCACTAGCACAGTTTTAGTTATATCGCCTCTAACATCACTAATGAAAGATCAAATAAAGGAGGTAAATACTAAATTTGCAATATCGGCAGCAGGGATTTTTGAAAATCAAGAAGAAGAGACTTTGGATGCAATTGAGGATGGCTGCTTCTCTCTCATTTATGCGTCACCGGAGACCTTCCTGGCAAAGTCTCGCTGGCGATCCTTGGCGTCATCAAGCCAGTTTAAAGAAGATTGCTGTGCAATAGTGATTGATGAGGCTCACTGCCTAGTTCATTGGCAAGTTTTTCTCCAGCTCACATGTACTTCCATCTCTTAGTCCAGCCCTTTTGCTATGACTTTGGCATGTCATTGACATTGTATTGTAANGTATTTATTTTGTTCCCCTTCAAAATTTGACACATCTGAAAATATCTATTCTGTTGCAATCAAAATACCATCCTGTACCCCTCAGGTGATGTACTACATACTGTAGGAGAGCATTCTCCATAAAAATAAATGACTCTAGGTAATATTAATTTGATACCCACCTCAGTAGCACACCCCGTTTAAAATTCCTTTGCTGTAGGATCGTTTGTACTGTATAAGATCCTATAGTATAAGACAGCATACAGCATAGAATCATGTAGGTCTTGGATCAGCAAATTAAAACCTTAGGGGGGTAAAATTGGTAGACTTGTTGCTGGAAAATGTTTGGTGCTGATTGCTGGAAAATGATGCACTGTTCAATGCATAAGCGTACGAGCCGGGGGGGCTGGGGGGCGGCAGCCCCCCAACATTCGAAAAATTTAGAAAAATCTGCTTATTTCGGGCAATAATCCGACGTAAGTTGGGCAAAAAATTTCGTAAATGATAGAATTTTCATCAGGCAGCCCCCCTAGATTTTTTCTTCCCGTACGCTTATGGTTCAATGTTGAATCAGCATGAATATTGTGCTGAAACAACAATTTTAGCAAATTTATTCCTATTTTCTGCCCCACTATCAGTTTTGTCAAACTGACCATTCTAATTCAACTTTTTAGGGGAAAATCATCATCCCAAAGTACTGCTCCATTCAGACACTGGTATGGTAAGCTACTGGAATTGAAAGCATTGCTCAGTCAAAACACAAGATGGTGCATCTTCACAGCAACTGCTACAAAAGCCACAAGGTCTGCTATCTTCTCTATGCTGAACATGAACCTATTCAACACATTCAAAGTAGAGCAATCACCAGTGAGGGGTAATATCTCATATCATGTACATTACATTAATAAAACTAGTTCTGTGGAGTCCATTTTCCTGTCATTGATTAATGAACTGTGTATTGAAAAGGAACACACCCAAAGATGTATTATTTCTTGCCAAACTAGAAAACAATGTGCATTGGTCTACAAAGTCATTTTTAATGCTGTATATACAGAATCAGTCACAAATGCTGAACATACTGCAAACCACCTAATTGAGATGTTCCATGCTGGTAGCCCTGAATCAGTCAAAAGTCATGTTTTAGCTGAAATGGTGCAGCCAGTGAGTAAACTTCGAGTTTTGGTCTGCACCATTGCATTTGGTATGGGGATCAATTGCAAGAGCGTTTATAGAAGTATTCACTTTGGTCCATCTGCAAATATTGAGATGTTAGTGCAAGAAACTGGCAGGTTAGGCCGGGATGGAAAACAGTGTTTTTGCTACGTGCTCCATAATGGCCAACTTTTGTCTAACTGCAAAGAAGAAATCAAGCAGTTGGTGCATCGTAATGAATGCCGTCGAAAGTGCATAACGAATTTGTTTTTAAATGGTGACCAATCAAGCAAGCCTGTTGGTTGCTACTGTTGTGATATTTGCAGTAAAACATGCAATTGCCCTGCACATGACACACTGGAACTTTTTGACCCAAGCAAAGACCATTCACAATCACATGTAAGTAACAGAAAACGGGCTGTAACTGTGGAGCAAAGAGAACTCTTGCATGCAAAACTGAAAACATACACGGATAATTTATTACCAAAAGACAATGAGTTTATCCCAGTTGGGTCAACAATGATTTTGCAGGAGTTTGATCATTATCAAATAAACCAAGTGCTTGATAAATGTGCAATTTTATTTAACATGAATGATATAACCAAAAACGTTGAATTATGGCATTCACTCATCACATGCAAATAATGTATTTGTTGCATTGTCCGAAGTATTTGCAGATATGGATGAACCAGATTTTGATCTCATACTTGAAGGTGAATGTAAAGATGTGGATATTGTAACTGGAAGTTATAATGACTCAGTATCCACTGAACTTTGTGACACAACAGTGTTCAGCCAACCTGAACACTCAAAGACATTAGTGACATTGTGAAACCTTTACTGTATTAAATAATTTGATTTTTGGTATCTCAAAGTGTGTGTATATATATAAAATATATATACTATCAAGTTTATTCCCTCGAAATTTCCTAAAATACACAGTTCGCGAAATTTTATTCCCACGAGGTGTTCTAAGATACGAAATTAGCCAATTTTCATTCCTGCACATCGTGTCATTTTCGCAAAACGCGAAAGTTTATTCCCGCGAAATTTCCAATTTTGACCATTTTTTATTTTCCATTATTTAGTATTACTCCCTGCACAGCGTCTAACTTTGACTTCTAGCTGCATGGAAAATTTAGTTTGTGATGATCGGTGGCAAAAAGTGACATTACAATCTGCCAAACATTCCACATATTTTTACCACCTGGTATTTTGCTAAATAAACCATGTTCTAACGAGCAAATCTTTTCAGATAAACTTTATTTTTATGATCTTCAATCCATTTGAACATTGCTGTGATATCAATTGACGCAAGCAGACTATCTTTCACACCAGCAAAGTGTCTATATGTCCTCCCACGTGTGTAAGTGAGTGCATTTTGACCATGAAGTTCTTTAACAATCTTTTTCATTTCTTCTTCAATGGAGCGATTCACATGTGCACCTGATCTTTTCCCCACATCACAGCTGTTGTCAAAATTGTCTAGCATCCTTACTCAGACCATTAGGTCCCAGATTTCTGATTACAGTCTTTATGAGTTTATTGAAGTGTTCTAGAGCCAAATCAAGTGGAATATTTCTTGCTGCACCATTTTTGGATTTATAAAATCGATTCCAAGTAAGACTGTGAGCAGCTCTTGGACTAAGTAACCAATTGATTTGACAAAGTAAGTACATTGCTTCCAAAGCATACTTTCTACTGCTTGTGCCATCTACTTTAAGATATGGAAGCATAAACTTCCAACATCTTATTACCCTTTGGCCATCTCCTTCTTTGATAGCATCAAGAAAATTCCTTATCAGCATTCCTATTTCGAGAAGGGCCAGCTGATAATTAAGCATGTCATTTTGCTCTAATTCCTTTGATTCAGTATTTGCCTTATCCATAAAGGTCATGCCGTGTGTTTTCTCGTGGTCCCTGTGTCTCTTGCCATCAAAGCGGTATGTTCTTGAGCATCCTGGAAATCTGCATTTGAAACCAGTTGCACTTTTTGCTGCTTTATCTGCTTCCTTCGCATTTTTAAGTTTCTCAAGGAGATCCCTGACCCGATCAGCTCTCAACACGTATTTATTTACAATTTGTTCAGAAACATCTTTAACAAATTAAGCTCTTAGAGACTTTTTTGCTTTTCTGCAGCTCATATTCTGCCATGTCTGGAATGTCATTGAACCCTTCCAATTTCAATTCAACCATTGCAGCTGCAACTATTCTTGAATTTATTTCAAGTTCAAAGAACTTTTTGCATGCACTTACATTATGGCTTACATCGGTGCTCACATTGCGTCTGTTTATGAGAATACGATCACTGTACATTGTGCATTTATCATTTGAGGATGTGGTGTGATAGAAGTGGTCATAGGCCATCTGAAATAAATTAAAAACAATGTCTAAGTCCCAGTATTCAAACATGATTTTTCAAATCTTCTTGCAATATAAGAAATTTTACTTTCATGAAAGTTAACCACAATCAATTCCAATGGTCTCTTGACCTGGCTCATACAATAAATAACAGTTGTATTAAAATATTTATAATTAAATTTTGTATTAAACATCCTTCATTTGGAAAACTCTGTCTTCCCGCCATGGGTAAGCTCCAAGGATGCTAAAAAATCATTTTTCACAATTTGGTTTTTTCAGCGTATACTGTTAGCTGCTCAAAATAACCGATCTATCACTTGTCTTGAAGAATTCTTAATGTGAAGAATTCTAGAAAATTTGTATGGAATCTAGAGAATTCTTGACATTGTAATCTACTGCACATACAGATATTATTGAAAATGTCCATTATCAAATAAAATATATAGTCCATTATCAAATAAAATATATAATTGGCAATATTATTTTTGTGATATCCAAGGTGCAGTGTTTTTCAAATGCAATGCCTTGTTTAACTGATCTGCTGGTAAAGCTGAACTGGTACTGTAGATACTGTATCTTACCTCTAAAAATTTCATTCCTCCATGGAAATCAGCTATTTCGAAATGAAGGCCATCATGCCTCTCCTCTGCCGTTTGCCCATTACAAACCTCCAAGACGCCATTAACTCCCCTTTCAACACCTTGATCTACCATTGCTGGTTTCCCATCTTTATAAAAGCTTGGAACATATTGTTGTAACTTGCCAAGAATTTTCTGCATCCCATCAGCTGTATTTTCATCCTCGTATATAACACCAAGAAGAGTCCAAAATTGTAATGTACATTATATGCAATTGGAGTGTATATTATCCAGAAAATTTTAGGGCATTTATCTATCACTATAGTTCTTTTTTGGTATGCCTATTTTATTCAAATAGTAATTTAGAATTGAAGGTCTTTTGGCCAAGAATTAACATGAGAAGAATCCTCAAAAATTCTAACTTACAAATTCTTGAATTGTTTTTTAAATTCTTTGTTACTGTACGGATTCTTGACCCATGTGAAAGACTTTCAATTTTTCTAGACAAAAATTCTTAAGAAACTATAAAAATATTATTAAAAATTAATGTGCATTGCAAGAAAACATGTTAATGTGTGCAAGACCTGTACCGTAGTAAAAAGGACCAGTTTCACATGAATGGTTATACAATTCTAATGATGTAAGCACATATAAAGTTGATTTTATAAGAATTTGTTTATTCATTTTAATTATTAAAGATATCTCAGTGTATTACAATCATAATAAACTTACAGAATCTATCTGAAGTCTCATCTCATTTGAGTATCTGTGTGGAATGTGGTGGATCGCACCATCTTTGAAATCTGACATGCATGGCAAATTCTCAGTGAGAATTCTTCCTACAAGACTGACATAATCTTTGCGCTGTTGATTATGCTCTATNAAAGTTGATTTTATAAGAATTTGTTTATTCATTTTAATTATTAAAGATATCTCAGTGTATTACAATCATAATAAACTTACAGAATCTATCTGAAGTCTCATCTCATTTGAGTATCTGTGTGGAATGTGGTGGATCGCACCATCTTTGAAATCTGACATGCATGGCAAATTCTCAGTGAGAATTCTTCCTACAAGACTGACATAATCTTTGCGCTGTTGATTATGCTCTATTTTGCTTGGGCAGAATATCCCATTGTCTAATTCCTTTAGCGTAGATGTTGGATTAGTATCTGGAAGATGATTATTGGAAATCCTATTTTCAGTGGATAGAAGTGAGCAATAATGAGCATCTGGATTTTGGTGCTGCTCTGTCATGGCATGGGTATGTTGGTGTATGTCTATGTTGTCAAGGATAAATTTTCGTCCTGTGTCTGGTTGTAACTTTGCAAATTTCTGATCAACAGCTGGTACACATTGGACATCTTTTACAATGACACTAGCTTCTCTTTGTTCAACAAATTCTCGCCCTGTATCACACATTGTACCAGAAATTGATCTTTCATTGATAAATCGCTTAAACAATGATGATGGTTTTGCAAGTTGTTGCTGTTCCTCTCCATTTTCATCTAAATTTTTGAATGATTCCACGATTTGTTTGGCTTCATATTTCTTGTTCACAGCTTTCAGCTTTTCGGGAGCATTCATATCCTGAGGAAAAATAGAATAGTGAGCACTTCATACAGAGTTGCTAACTTATGCTCCCAAAACTTTACCAATCCCAATATTGTTTTGAAATTATATAGAGCTGTCATTTTATTGCGAAATACTACACACAATGCATCATTTGAAAGAGCTCACTGAGTGGAACTTGAATCTTGTAAGGGTTATGAAATTTTGGTCATTTGAGGGGGGTTTAGTTAATGGTAATTTTAGTAGCTTTTTCCAGGGGATTTTCGGACCTCTTATATGGTACATAATTCAAAAATCAAAGGTCTTTGTAAATAGTAATATGAGGTTAGAATTTTGCATACTAGAAAGGCTGTGTTGGCTGTTTTCCGTCTATGATTGCATTACTCTATGGTCTATTGTCTGATTACGTCTATAAGCTTTAAACACCCATCAAAGGAATTGAATCAGCATAAGAAGGCAACGTTGCAGTATACCCCATCTGTCAAGTTCTGCTGACAACGCACTAATACAATATTAGGGTTTTGATTGGTCAATCCTTTTTGATCATATGAAATTATGTGGTGCTATGTTGTTGCTTTTAGTTTTGGCTGCTACGTACATAACAATGAAACTTTAATAACTGGCAAAATTCAAATAAGGTGTTGGTCTGACATCTCAAACCATACGTATGAAGCATTTTCCTCTTCCATTGTCTTTAAATATCAAAATTTAATGAAATCTCCTGTAATGTGACATTCAAAAATCAAAGGTTGAAATCAAAGTGATCACAAGAGCTGATCAGGTTTTTGTAAACACCCCAGTGCTCTGTGTCTTAGGCTGATTCGACTCCTTTTCAGTTGTCCATTTAAATCTCAACTTACTGGTATCAGAGCACAATTACTGTAATCTTCTTTCTTCTCTGGAATTGCTTCCTGGTCACATTGAGCAGTCCTTCTGTATCCTTCATTTTTTACTTTTTCTAGAATTTTCTGATCGTGATCCTTGCCAAAGAGGGTGAGCTTTCTATAGAAGTATGTATGTGAAGGCATGAGGCGAAGTGGTTTCATTCTGTTCAGACAGGACTGCAAAAAATTATTTACAGTTTGTCAATGTTTATATATATTATACAAAAGATTTCTGAATTGTACTGAGCTCAGTAACTCATATCACTCATATCAGTTGCTCAGTTGCCAGGTCAGTAACTTGTATCAGTCTTCAGTATACTGTACATATGTTTCAGGTGATAGATCAATGATAGTTATAGTTCCTCAATTATTAAACCTAGCAAGGGATGAATTTACTTTTTAAATAAATTACTGCAAGTGGCTCACAGTCTCTTCAATAGCTAAAACTCCCAAAATTCAAAATACATAATCCCAAATTTAGTCAATTAAGGGTAAACAGCATCCAAATCAATAAATCAGTAAATTTTGCCCCTCAAATTAAAAAAGTTGCTGACAGGTGGAGCAACTAACTTTTCATAACATGATGAGACAAGCCACACCTACAGTGTGGTCTTTCCTACTCTTGGTTCGAATGTTGATTCTTACTATGAATCAAGAATGTCTGACAAGTATTGCAATTAGAAGCTGAACAGCTGTCATGTTCTTGGATCTATGTTTCAAACACACAGCAGCAGCTATGCCAACAGCTGGTATCCACTTATTCTCAGTATCTCTCACATTTAGAGATGCTGTCCTCATAACCAACAACAACAATGGTGCCTTCTCTGCTAATTCCTTTGCAAGTGCATCAAATGAAAATTCTAGCATGCTGTTCTTGTCTGTTTTTCGCAGGCAGCTATCATTGCGTTTTTTGCCCTCTTTATCTGACTTTTTGAGGCACACTGCTACACTCTCTTTGTGGATCTGCTTGGCAACTTCTTCAAACAAGTGTTTTCTCATGGGTTCACAATGCCATGCAGCCCTTGATATTTGCTTAAATGTTCCTCTGCAGAGCATCTTCCCAAGTGGTGATAGAACATCTGGCAATATTTTCACTCTTCTTTCTGCACGCCATTGGATCTCAACACTTACTGGACACTCATTTGGCAGTTTCCTTCGTTTAGCAAATGGTTCCTCTTCTTCCTGAACCTTGGCTTTTGACACAGGTGTTGAAGAGGCAATGCAGTGTACTTTTCTTTTCTCCGGGCTACAAGGAAACACATAACAGGTGCAAATAATATCATGAAAATTTGACACTTTATAGCTAGGGTTCAGACATGAATTTCATTTTGGAATTTTCTGTTACTGAGTGAGCAAAAGATTGTCTTTAGAATGCAAGGGGCATGCTGGGCTTGCTTTCTATTGTGTGCAGCGTTGATTGTTTCAAACTTGCATATTTTAGGAGCATCTCCCAACAACAGTACAGTACAGTTGAATTGCACATCTGAACAGGCTTCTAGCTCTTCTAGCCCAAGTTATACTATCATCATGTTATGTTATGTTATGTTATGTTATGTTATGTTATTGTTATGTAACCAGTACTGTTGACACATGAATAAAATGCCGTCATAATTGATGATGCCTAGTCGTGATGTGATGTTCAGATGTTTTCTCCATGCCATTTTTGAAAGTTTTTAGCAATCAAAAGACAAATTATTTATATCACCTTACCTGGAAACACATTCGTCTTCATCGGAAGGTTCTTTTGGCTTTTGATAACAGTCATATTGTTGATAATATTCATCGCGTAGCTCAGTTGTTATTTCCTCTAGTTTCTCTTTCATCGCATTTCTCTTCCTTAACTTTGCGAGACAAGACTTACAAATATAATCCGACAGCAGCAACACTTCAAAAGGCAAATTTTCGATTTCTTTTCTGGCGTTTGATTTTCAAGAAACACGGTAACGATCAGTCGGTTTTATTATCTTTTTCCCGCACAAAACAAAGCCATCCGAACTGGCGGCCATTTTCTCAAATGCATAATGCATAATGCATACATTATGTTTAATTACAACACTTGATAATGGGTTTATGCCCGAAACGTCGTATAAAACAAAACTCTGTTCAAAGTACAATTATTTATACTGTTTTTGTTTGTTTTAATGTAATATTGTGCAACACGCATTCAAGAACATTGTTTGTGCAATTATGTTTAATTATTGCATATGTTAGGTCAGAGCTCGGCAAGCTTTTGCTCGCTTGTTCGCAGACTCTTTCCTCCTTCGTAGGTTGGAGTCTGCACGCAGGCTACATATTTGGCTGTTTTCTGGAGTATCAGACTACTTTGTTTGTTTCAAGTCTTTAATTAATTGTTGACATTTATTTCATATAATTTTCAGGTTTTTGTTGTTTGAAAATAGTTATGAAATTGATATTCTTTGATATTTATTCGGTATTATTCAGGTGACGCTTATGTGGACCACCTACGTAGATGAGCACAGTTAGTATGTGAAACGCCTTTGTGCACCAGCCCACTCATATACGCATTGCTGGTTTCTGAAACGCCTATGTGCACCAGCCCATGCACAAACGCATGCCCATGCAGAGACGCATATGACAATTTACAAATCCTAATGACAGAAATTTTTAAAACACAGAACAATATGAACCCTCCTTTCATGAATGAGATCTTCAGGGAGCGAGAAAATATGTATAACCTAAGAAATAACAATGAATTCGTACTACCCCGGATAAGGACAGTACATTTTAGCTCTGAGACTATCAGATAGAGAGGGCCCCAACTTTGGCTTTCCCTCCCTCAAGATGTAAGGAATGCTAATTCTATCCAACAGTTTAAATCAAAGATAAAAACTTGGCGCGGCAAAGAATGCACATGCAAACTATGTCAACCTTACATTGACAACCTCGGATTTTTATAATCCTGCATTTTTATTCTTAACATTTTTATCGCTTGGAACTGTATGTATTATCGAGTCATTTTATCAAATTGTTTTACAACCTGTATATTTTTAAGTAGTTGGCCTTAATTAGTAATTATAGTATTTTAATCCTGTTATTTTACTATATGTAGCTATGTACTAGCCAACTTTAAATAAAT
>REGM01000482.1:28013-51332 GCA_004194415.1 Aurelia aurita
GTAATATGGACGAAGAGACCGTCAAGAGAATAGTGGCAGATGCTGTTAAAACTGCAATTTCAGAGTTACCGGATAAAAATGCCATGGAGGACTTGCTATCACAGCTAGAAGTTAAAATCAACCAGACTATCCTTGGGGAAATAAAAAAAGCAACCGAACCTTTGCTCGCAAAAATCGAAAAATTGGAGCTCAAACATGCCGTTTACGAAGCCCATTTCTCTGGTATAGAGCAAAGGTTAGATGAAGCAGAGCGAAAGCTAAATGATGCTGAGCAATACAGCCGTAGGGCCTGCCTTAGAATCTACAGGATCCCATTGCCAAATTCTTCTGAAAGTGCAGCTGATTGTCTCAGCAAAGTAAAAGATGTTTTCAAAGAAATTGATGTTGCGGTACCTGCCGAAGTAATCGATAGAGCGCATCGCGTTGGAAAGAAAGAGAAGAGTAGCCAAACGGGAGTAATAGGTCAAGCAATGATTGTCAAGTTCATATCATGGAGACACAGGACCGCTGTGTACAGAGGTCGCAAAAAGCTGCAGGACAAGCGAATCCAACTCGACCTTACCTCCAAGAGAGCAAGACTTTTGAGTTTCGCTAAAGAGAAGGCCAAGGATTATTCAAAGGTAGACTTCGTTCTCGTGGATATTAACTGCCGCATTGGAATCAAAACAAAGGGAGGTGACTTTATGTTTTTCGAAAACGAATTTGAGCTTAAGTCAGTACTGGAGGACCTAGCCTAACTTAACTTGTTGACAATATTCTTGCCTCCCTTGAGTTTTTAGTTGTTGTTTACGATTATATGTTTGCCCTCATGACTTGAGTATGACTCATATTAGATGTCAGGCGAAAAATATCCACAAATTAAACCCTTACAGAGTTTGCATAACTATTTCTTGCATTATCGTAATTTTCGCCTGGCATCTAGTGTGAGACAGATCTTTAATAAATGTTTTGCGATAGTTCTTGGGTAGGATTTCTACTCGGCACATGCTGTCGCGCGGGTCTCGGATTTTTCGTACATATTCTATCGCGCGGCTTTTTGTATGACCGCGCACTCAATGGAAACAGGATCCCGGATGAATGCGCGCGTCGGAGTGTTGAGTGGAAATCCGCCCTAAGAAATCACTCTAAAGTTTTTCTTCGATATTCAAAACAAGTCGAATTAACATTGATGGGCATTGAGCTGAAGAATTTAGTTTTTCACAATAAGAATGCAATACGAATGCAGAAGTTCGCTTAGTTTTTCACAGTAATACCCAGCTATATTTTAGCTTATTACGCTAACATGTCCATACCCAACAGCATTGTACTAAGGTGTAGAACCAATAAAAAGAAAGACTCTGCAAATGATGGGAGGAAAACAATTCAAGAATGTCACAGCAAGCAAATCTATCTGCTTCATGACCTAAGTCGTGCTTACATGAGTAAATTTAAGGTCTTACCATTTGATGTTACTTACGTGTTGTTTAATCGTCTTAATAGAATCTTTGTAATTTTTTGTCAATCTCAAAACCATTTGCTCCAAAGACAGTTGTTCTTGGACCTCCTTCAAAAGTGGACGATATCAAGGTTGTCTGTAATGTTAGCAAAATATTCGTTGAAGCACTCAGTAACTTCCACGTCACTTGAGAGGATTAAACAATGACTGGTGTGCGTTTCATTTTAGGACGTATCCAAATTCTGTATATTCTAGATGAATATATGAAATATAGAAAATATTGGTCTTTCTTTATGTAGGCTAGCTCTGGCTCACCTCCATGGTGAATGAAATGACGAATAGGCCTTACTCTTTTAATTGTTTTCTTACCTGTGAATCTCTATCTTTTCAGTGTTACAATGTGGGTAATCTCCGTAGAAGGAACAAGGTACGTACTCTTGAATAGTTATAAACATCCCCTCCATTTATTAATCTTTTGAAAAAATCCACCCAGGAGCTCATTATTTTAGAGTCAGGCTATCACATTACTATCAACCCTATCAAGCCTTAGGGGGGCTTAATCAGCCCCCACCCCTATCAGCTTTTCTAATTTATATCCGTACTAACTGCACTTACTACTCTGTAACTTTCTGACTTTTACTTTTTATCCTTCTTAAAGTGAATATGACGCGAAAATTTTTATTGTCCTACATTATGCAATAAACATCGCTGATCATGATGGTGTAGTTTATTTTCGAATTTGGACTCTCATTTCTTCAGAAAATGGGGTTGAACAGCCTCCACTTTGCATCGAAAAGTGGCGGTAATTTTGCGAGGTCAGATAGGTCCCTGTGACGTCAAGAGTTTGTGTGGAGACAATAGCGCACAAGTTTCATATAGGAAACCATGATGAAATCCTTGATAAACACTGGCAGGTTTGGCTTGTTTAGTCACCCTTATAACCGAATAAAACTAAGGAATTTTACTCCCAGTTTCTTGAATGCCTCAAAAACTAAATTTACAGTATTTTAAACATTTTTCTCTCGTCAGTAGTAGTTGGTAATAAAGGCAATTTTGCAAGTTGCAGGACACATGGGTGGGACAATGGGATGACACGAAGGTACAAAAGCACGTCTTGCAAACTTTGCATATCTAACTTCTAACTTTATCCCCCACAGGCCAAGTTTTCAAAATAAAATAAATAGTCTTAGTTGCAAAAACTTTCGATATTTTTAGCTTTATAAAGGGACGAATTTCGGTACTTAATGGGACCAAGGCTTTCATTGGGAACGAAGCTTGACCAGGCTGATATCCAAGCTATAATTTTAGGTGGTTCTACCATCAAAAGACTGATCAGACAGGTCTTGCATCGGACTTGTCTTTGGTTTAGTTCGACAGCAACTCGACAGCATGAATAAAAAATTTAAAACTTACCGAGGCAAGGTTGTTGTTCAGTATCTTTGAGCCTCATAAAACTTCGACAAATACGAATATGGCCTAAACCTGTAGACTCTCCATCGGGTCACCAAAGACTCAACAAGCAGTGGTTATGGAATGCAGTCTCTAAGGCGATCTCGCGCTGATTCTGGCACAAATAATCCTGCATTTTTCTTCCCTTCCTATAACATGTGGCTTTTTGGCACTGTAAGACATATGCAAAGATTCCTGCGATGTTAAGTTGTGACCTTGGCATCTCTGTTTACGATCTGAAATCGCCCAGTTGTGTTAATATGCCTATTGTATTTCATTGTGTTCTAACTGAGTCATGCTGAAAGCCCAGATCCAATATCCCCGCAGTTGAATACAGACCTCACCCCTTGAATCACAGAAAGTAATTGAGTGCTATTCTGTTGTTTCATAGAATTTAGGTGTACAACAGGCGACAATTAATTCCTAAAATAGTGTGAGAATATAAATGCCATCGTATTCGAAGCATATGAGTGTGAATATTTGCTATCTGACATTGTTGAAACCTCAAGAACTCCTTTCATTATTGCACTTTTCCTTGCTCTTTTGGCATCTCCAGTCTACTTCCCCAAACTCCTGACGTCACGAATCAAAACCTTCCCGGACACTTTTTTGAGCTGAAAGTTGATTTTCAAACGGCGATATCTAAAAAACGGCTTAGTATTTGAAAGTTTAATGTTGATATTTGAAATAAGCACACTCAACTTGACCTTTTTCATCAATAAAAATTTTTGCGTCATATTCACTTTAAATCCAAAAATATATTTTTTACAAAAATGAAATTCATTCCAAGGGGTAATAAAAATTCATTTTCAAAAGAAGTCAGCCGCAAATTTTGAATAAATTCTAATAAAATCTACAGTTAACTTGGGACATTAATGCAAAGCTAGGAATATAACCTAATTAAATACTCTATCGAACTGTCTGCTTATTTTGAAACTTCAACTGGTAAATTGCTGTATTTATGCAATGCGCATGGACACATTCTTTGAATATTTCTGTAATGACGTCATCATTTTGTAATAAATTTTCTTTATAAAGCAAATGCAATTTGACCACAGAATACATGAAAAGTGGACTAATATCCTTACTGCCTTTCATTTTCCAGTAATCAGCGATTAAAATATTTTAGTATTAAACCCTTATGATTTTGAAAATGTAAGATTCTGACGTCATCAGCAGGTCACGTGGCATATCAAAAAGTAGCTTCCATTTTTGGGTTCATCCCATGATGTACTATACACATGCCAAGTTTCATGGCTCTATGTTGCACAGAACAGAAATAAAATAGGGGGCTGAATCAGCCCCCTTAGTCTTCCTAAAACATCAAATACCCTAGTGTTAAGCCACTCGTACTATGACTTAACGAAAATGCGTGAGTAAAATACAACAAGAACGTAAGAACGATAAATCAGTGAAATAGGACAAACTTACGACCTTCAAAGGCAGGACTCTGAATTGAAGACACAATCTTTGGCGGCACAGCTTCACTTTACAACTTCACGACTTTTACAAGTGGCTCTAAAACGGCAACCCTACTTAAATTTAACTAATACAAACTACAAAATCTTAAGAGTNATTGTTCTCTTCTTTGGTTTTCTGTGTTTCCTCCTCAAATTTATCTGTAAGCTCATTGAGCTGCTTTAACACTATTGTAGTTGCTGATTTGTTTTTCTGTCTAACATCCTCTACTTTTCCAGTGATTATTGCATTTATCAGGCCATTTAGGAAGTCTTCTTTGAAGACCCCTTCTATAATACTTTCACATTTAACTCACATTACATAAAATAGGATTATGTGCACATAAACTAGGATTATGTACCGGGTGAGTCAGAAAAAACAATCCCTGTTAGAAAGGCCACTGCTCCCTGGATATCGAGGCAATAATGTTGGTAATTATATTTGTTAATAGTGGACATGTTCAAATAAATTCGAAATTTTACCTAAATGAAATTGGTCACTCCATTGTGAAATTATGGGGGATTTTTTCAAGAAAGCCCCTCCAAGAAACCTTACACCAATGACTTCTACATGCTTTCGCACGTCTTATCCCTTTGGGAGGGTTAAAGTGCCATCCCTTTGAACATAACAGCATTATTCTCGGAGACTTTATCCTCCCAAGAGGATAACACTTGCTAAAGCATGTGCAAGTGTGCAAGTCATTGCTGTAAGGCAGAAATATTTGGAAAAATTGCTCGTGATTTTAGGCCTGTTTTAAAGGTTTCTTGAAGGGGCTTTCTCTAGAAAATCGCTCGTATTTTCAGAAGGAAGAGGCCGATTTCGGTCAGTTAAATTTTAAATTATATTTGAGCATGTCAACAATTAAATAATGTATCTGTCAGCATTATTGTTTTGATGTCCAGGCCAGGGAGCAGTGACCTTTCAAACGGGAATTGTTTTTTCTGACTCACCCGGTACATAAACTATGATTATGTCAACATCATGTATTTATGTATCAAATTAAAGCCCTTTGTTTGATGATTCGTTTGATATATAATACTTCATAATTTAAGCAAATTTTGCCATTGAAATCATCAAAAACAACGATTTTGCAGTTACCTGCTTCCAAATATGGGCATGTCACATGGCCTGTGAGTTCTATTGTTCACATTCTTTTCATCAAAATGTAGCTAATAGATAATTAGTAAAAGTCAAGGAGACTGGGGAACGCGGCACATAAAACCTTGAGGGGGGGGGAGGGGTGGAATCCCATATGGATTAGGGTCAATGAAGGCAGGTACCACACAGAGGTTTGAACAGTATTATGGGCCACAATATCCAGTTGGTAAGTCTACCCAAATTTGGTAAATCCTCTTATCACACACTGAGTTAGACTTGAAACAATACCTTCATTGGTGGCCTTTTTTTGAGTCTGACACGTTCTAGAGGTCTGACACACGCAAAGGCTGTTACTATCGTTGGACTCTGCGCATATACATTTTCGTGATAAATGCAATCCCAAGCTTTTAACGAGGTGTAATTATCTGGTCGGTATTCTCTCTAAGACGACCCTTTGCACTTTAGTGACCTCACACTAATCTTTATTTCTTCTGAGCAAAGATGAACTTATTTCTGTATTGTGACCTTTTGAACACAGAGGAAAAGCTCGCATGATTAACATCTGAAAATACATTCGAAGCACAGCACTCTAGGGAAATTGAAACACTGAGAAGTAGTAAATGGAACAACTGCTCGCGGAATAGGAGCACCTCCTGCGCAGTGAATTGACTATAAAAGAAGTAGGACAAAACGAGGGCTCGATTAACTCATTTCATATCTGTGCTAGAAATCTGAATTTTGGAATGTTTACAAAAACTTAGGAACGTTTACAAAGAGGAGGAATTGGTTCACGAAATACACTCATTTCAATAAGAAACCACTCATACCAAACTCTAGTAGCCTCTTTCAGAAAATATGGCTACTAGAAGCGATCAGAGGACCATTAAATGTTAAGAATCTTTCCCAATGTTTGGTTATGAGTTGCAAAGTGTAATAAGCAAAAAGTACAATAAAAACCTAAAACATACTAAAAGGGTGATTTTTATTTATGATTTGGTTCTTTATTGTAATTTTCTGGGCTCAAAATGCTATATTTATAGTCCTCAACGAATTGTAAAATTCAGTCTTAGCAATCCTATCAGACCGAAGAGAAGTTCCACCAATGAGCTTCCAACCTTTGATCATGCTGAATTGGAAATTCTTGAAAGAATAGGATATGGCAGCTATGGAAATGTTACAACCGCAATTCATTGAGGCTGAAAAGTTGTGTTAAGGCAACCATACGATGCTACTAGCCATGAAAAGGAGTTTATTAAAGGGCTGATATCATCATTTGCGAAAACTTGTGAAATAGATATTTATTTGCCACTGAATTCAATAAGATCGTCAAAACGCGATATAATGACAATAAGTGCCCCTAAAAGCCCCCTAAAGTTACGAATTTGCAGTAATCTTTTAAAATTACCACGCAAAGAAAAGAAGATTGGTAACTAGCACATCGTACCTCAGGGCAGGAACGTGTGAGAAAAAATCTTAGGCCTTCATTCACAAAGTTGCTCGTTTCTGCAAATCTGTTTCCAACCATGCCTGATAGATGTGTGGTTTATGGTTGCAGCAATACTAAAGACAAAGATCTGGGTATTTCTATCCATAAGCTACCTTTTTTGGAGATGACAAGCCTGAAGGGAAGAAAAGAAGGAAGAGGTGGACAGACTTTGGAAAGAGAAAGAGGGCAAAGTGGACTGACTCTAAGTTTTCCATGGTTTGCTCTGAGTATTTCTTGCCAGAAGACTTCAATCGACAGTTTGCTTCTGTTCCTGGGATGGAAATTTCTTACCGAAGAAATTTGGTATCAGATGAGACTGGGATAAAACCTTTTCCCTCGATTCAAGAACCGAAGATGAGATCAAGTGCAAAGACCACCGCCAGGAGTCGTAGACAGGCAAGTCTAACCAATACTATCAAGATTTTTACAATTCTCCTCTTTCAGTTCTGAAAAGTGAAAATTGTACAGTTAAAATGTTTATCATTAAATTGTAATTGTTTAGAAGCTAGCTATTGATTACTCTCTTCTCATTTCAGTTGGTGAAGGGTGCAGTGGCCTAAGCTTCTGCTGTTGACCCACCACAAAGTCAATTCAATGTTTCAGGGGAAGAAGGAGAACATGTTGGTGAATCTGAAATAGATGCACAGATTGTGACAAATGATTACTCACTGGTAAGTTCCTCATTATTGTGCAAGGGCAAAATAAAGCTGATGTGGGCCTGTGGCAGCAAGGCTTGTGCCTTCTGAATTGATTTGAGTACTACTCAATTCCAAACTCAGAGGGCTGAACATTTGAGTTGGTCGAGCCCTTGAAATTTGAAGCACAGTATCTTGCTATCCCCTTGCACAAAAAGTACCCATAATGAAAATGATATTGCTTTGCTCAAATGAATAACTTATATTGTATAGGATCATGAAACGTCTACTTGCAAAACAGTAGACTTCACTTGTCAAGTCAACACCTGGAAATTGTCGGAAGTGTGCAGGTCTTGTGCAGCTGGTATGCAAATATAAGAGTCAGTGGCTGGGCGCAAAGTTTAAGCTGGAAAGTTTGAGAATAACATTAGAGAAAGGTTAGACTTTCTTTCTTCTTTTTGGACAGAAACTAAGAGAAAAGCCATCCAGGCAGTCACGACCATATCCATTTTTGGAAGTAGCATTTAGTGACTTCGTTGCAAAGCATGTTACTTGGATTACAGAGTTGACGATAAGGGCTTAGCCCATCGCGATTTATGATATTTGTTGATGCAATCCAAACATGTATGGTATAGTAGTACAACATGTTTTAGCTTCACTGTGTCCTACAAAAAGCATACAGTATCTTGGTTTTGGCACTTCAGTTTTATTTATTATAAGGTAAACATATAACACTATCTTTTGCAGATAAATCATGTAGTTATGAAGAATCAGATGTATTAGACACTGAAACAGATGATGAGGATGATGATGAAAAGAAAGAGCCTGGTGAGGATAATGAAGAAGTGATGGATGAAAATGATGATTACTATGAAATCTTGGATGAGAGTGTTAATGTGGAAATGGATGAGGACCTGCATGATGATTATGAAAAAAGCAAAGAATACATGGAAGCAAATATGATGGATTCTGATGACAAAGAATCTTTGTATGTGTTAAAAATTGCAAATTATTTCGCAAAAAACATCTTCCAGTTGGAAGGAAATTTACCTTCCAACTGCGTGGTTGTCAGCTAGAGAAACTCGCCCAAACGGGAGACCCGTCTCCAGAAAAGGAGGCAAATCAAAGAAAACTGTCAATTTTAGGTCTCCTGAAAGGGGGTTTACGAAAAAAACTTGATGTCCCCGTGTTCTATGTACGCAAAATGAAGATTCATTCTCTATGACGTCACATCCATTGTTTTCTTACTTTCGGAAGTGTTTCAAGGTTGAGAAAGCCTGGAAAAGGAAGTTTAAAGTAAATGAACGGCGATATAGCGATCTGGTCTAAACATAGCACAAAAGAATGGCACGCACCACTTATGTTCCCATTGTTTTCATCAATCGAAAACATCAAATACAATAGGTTCTATTTACATGGACCCAGTCTCCCTAGCTAATTTGACTTTTAACTCTGTTGATTTACTTTAAAGCAACGATTTCTCACGGGATATTTCTGTAGACTGGAGATATGCATGTAATATCAAGCTCTTTGTAAGAGTTTTTACATAATATCCTTGAAATATCTATGAATTTGTTTGGTTGATGTTCTGAAAATTGTTCTTTTTGAAAAATTTGTTCCTTCGTGATTATTTCAAATATGCCAAGTAAGATGGTGCAAGAAACAAGTGGAATAAGTGAAAATATGCTTTGGATTTCCTAGACTCAATGATTAATTTTGTTCCAGTACTCAAGTTTCTTACTTTTTTGTCGATCTGAAGGTTGAGCTTCTCATAAAAAGTTTCTTATAAAGAATACATGTATCAGGCAATATTTACAGAAGATCTTTCATACTGTAAACAGTGTTTCATGAAAAATATTTCAGTACTTTTTCATTTCAATCAACGAGCAAACAAACACAACTTATGAAAGGGGCGAGCGCTTCTTCTTGGTTCGATAAATGTGGAAATTGGCGTCTTCAGTGTTGTATCGATATATCAGTAGTAGCAAGAACAAAACAATACACGCAATTTGTAAAAGAAACTTAGATCAGAAAGTTCAGGTACTTATGAGTTGCTTATTTATTTCCGCTCTGATTGTAGAGATCCTTTATTAACAAGTATTAACAGAATCCAATGTGGGATGAAGGAAGTTTAAAGCAACAATTTCTCACGGGATATTTCTGTAGACTGGAGATATGCATGTAATATCAAGCTCTTTGTAACAGTTTTTTACATAATATCCTTCAAATATCTATGACTTTTTTGGTTGATGTTCTGCCCCTTGTTCTATCGTTATTTGTGAATTTCTTTTGCTTAAATCTAACATTATTGAATCTTAGGACCGTTAGAACTTTATGCGACCTGGAACGTACGGCAGGCACACTGTTAACAGTGGGTGAACCCTCTGATAGTCTGGTGAAAATTGTTCTTTTTGAAAAAATTGTTCCTTCGTGATTATTTCAAAATCGAATTTATGAAACAATACAACTGTCTAGACTCAAATATACCAAGTAAGATGGTCCAAGAAACAAGTGGAAAAAGTGAAAATATGCTTTGGATTTCCTAGACTCAATGATTAATTTTGTTCCAGTACTCAAGTTTCTTACTTTTTTGTCAATCTGAAGGTTGAGCTTCTCATAAAGAGTTTCTTATAAAGAATACATGTATCAGGCAATATTTATGGAAGATCTTTCATACTGTAAACAGTGTTTGATGAAAAATATTTCAGTACTTTTCATTTCAATCAACGAGCAAACAAACACAACTTATGAAAAGGGTGGGCGCTTCTTTTTGGTTCGAGAAATGTGGGGATTGGCGTCTTCAGTGTCGTATCGATATATCAGTAGTAGCAAGAACAAAACAATATACGCAATTTGTAAAAGAAACTTAGATCAGAAAGTTAAGGTACTTATGAGTTGCTTATTTATTTACGCTCTGATTGTAGAGATCATTTATTAACAAGTATTAACAGAATCCAATGTGGGATGTTACGATGCAAGACAGTTTCTTAATTTTGTAAAAACTTGACATATGGTTTCCTAGAAGCGGTTTCTCAAATAAAAAAATGTGTGTAGTAAGCAATGAGAATAACGAAGCAAGGACAACTAAACTCATTTTCTTTCTATAAGAAACCTCTTATAAGAAACAGTAGTAGCTTAAGAGACTTTTCAATGTTTGGCGATGAGTTGCAAAGTGTTTTTAAACAAAAGTGTATTTCCAACAAGAAAAACACTAAACAATATAATGTTTGCTTGTTTGCGTTCTTTTTTTTTAATTATCTGGGCTAAAAAAATATCATAGCTGTCCTCAATGGATAATGACAAATTGTGAAACTACGTTTTAAGAAAAATAAAGAAACCGTAGAAAATACTTTTACTATGTACTCTATTGGACCCAAAGTTTAGTGCCACGTTACTTATAAAAGAATGAGTGGGCAGCAAGTGACAGGTCACTACCTAGTGACAGAGTAACAATTTGAAATCGAAGTGACCCCACACATTGCAGACTTTAATGCTCATTGCATCACTTCAAGTGATATCGAAACATGCAATGGCAAATGACATGATGTTTTGTTGTGCAGCCTAGAATCGTAAACACAGAAAGAAGAAATCCTTGTAGGCGGCTCTTGAGCGACTTTTATGATCATCATATTTCCTAATTTGTGTTCTTTTACTCAAATCAACTCAGATTGTCTCCCAAAGATGTCAACTAGTGGTTGCTAGATAAAGTTATTGTTTGCACAACTCGCACTTTGCTCATCTTTATATGGCGACATAAAAGCTTTATTAGAGAGGAAAACCCACCTCCTAACAGCAATAACTTATATCTAAATCAACGATATTTTAATGATGCGCCCATTTGGAAACAAATTAAAGCTTGTTTGAAACATGGTCCATAACGCTCTACGCTTTGATTCACGACGACTGTGTCCGAGATGGATACCTCTGCAAAATGTTCACCAAAAGAGCCTACTCCGTCAATATTGAGTTTAGATAGCTTCGACGAGATAGGTATCTTGGATAGCCCGGATCCTGTCTATAGCACCGCTAGTCCTCTTGAGGAGTTTCTCACTCAGGGTAGTATCAACTCATTTGATGCCTTTGAAGACGGTGCAGTTGATACTTCGATAATTGGAGAGTCAGGTAAGACCTAATTTTGTTAACTTTTTAGTCATCTGAGAGTTGAGTTCTTATAAAAGATGCTACTGAAGGGGTACAACTGAATCTGGGATTTTCGTGCTAGGACTGGGATTTTATGAACTGGTACTTATGTTACGTGCTCTCCACCAATAAACATCAACTAGGATTGCTTTGCAAAATAAAATTTCCGTGCCTTTGTGGAACAGCAGACTGTAGCCTGCGGACAGATTTTTCTTTGTTGCGGAGGAGGAAAGGAAAAGCTTCTGTAAAAGCAGAAGCTTTTCCAGAAGCTGTTCCCTTCCTCCTCCGCAACAAAGTAAAATCTGTGCTCAGGCTAAGCAGACAGTGAATCTTACTATTCTGGCATCCTCTTTCTTTATATTTTTCAAAAAACTCTGTCCTTGAAAACGCAGCATTTATTGGAGGAAATGCAGTATCAACTCTTTCAACTGGGTAAATGACACCCTTTGCAATCACTAAAGTTCCTTATGCTTCATAGATCCAAGTTTCTTTCAACAAAGTCTTTCAATTTCTAATTGCCATCTCCAACTTACATAGGCAACCTTTGTGCTTACAAATTATTTGATTTTGAATTACTTTAAATAAACTTAAATTTCCTAGCTTTTGAAATTACGGAAAGAGAAGAAGCTCATCCCGGAACATCCACACAAGACATAAATAATGCTAGAAAGGAAAGATACAGGCACCATCGTGGAAAGATGTCCACATCTTTCAAAGAAGAAGGTGAAGAGAGGAAGAAATCGCTTTCTAAGCGTTTGAAAACGCTTATGACGAAGGTGACTTACTTACGATTTGTAAATTAGTTAAGGCTGATTGCTGTAAAAAGCGTTCGTAGAACTTTACACAATCCTCTTTTGTGTGGACATTTCTATGTAGATCATCATGCAAAGGCTTGCCATCTTCTGGAGGTAAATCAAGTATTATGCTTTCAATCATGCCTTTCAGCTGCGCCTTGGTTCTGTTCTTGTAGGACTGTCGGTTTTGTTTCTCTTCTTTTGTGACACAGATGATTTCCATTTCATGCTTGGAAGCGCTTGCCCTTGCTGCTGGCTGTTTCATAAAAATGTCCATGTATTTGGTTTCCATTTCTTTTGCATCACAGCTGAAGTTGACGAGGCTCTGATTCAGATCTTCACCACTGATGCTCACAAGCGTATTGGCTGTCATTGGAGAGGCCAGATATCATGCTTTTCGAAAAACAAGCCTAGCCTCCGCAATTTCTGATGGACTTAAAGTGGTGGTAGTGGTTGATACTTCTTCATTTGTCTTCATGCCAGATTTCTTTATGAGATTATCTCTGACCTGAAAATATATTTGTATTTCTTTCAGGGTAGGGAATTGAATGAGATAGCAGATGCCGAGGTTGAAATTAAAGTGACATATAAATCGTCCCTGGGTGCAAAGCCAAGAACTGTTGGTTGCCATCTCTTTCCAAGGAACTACGCCGCTGAAAGGGAAGAAGGCAAACAGAGGACGCCTTTCAATAAGTTTTTGGCGAATTCGCAGACACCGACTAAGAAGAGAAGCATACTCGAAACGCATGTCGAAGCAAAGTTTCCTATTGTTGCAGACCNTTAAATAAACTTAAATTTCCTAGCTTTTGAAATTACGGAAAGAGAAGAAGCTCATCCCGGAACATCCACACAAGACATAAATAATGCTAGAAAGGAAAGATACAGGCACCATCGTGGAAAGATGTCCACATCTTTCAAAGAAGAAGGTGAAGAGAGGAAGAAATCGCTTTCTAAGCGTTTGAAAACGCTTATGACGAAGGTGACTTACTTACGATTTGTAAATTGGTTAAGTAAATGAACGGAGATATAGCGATCTAGTCTAAACATAGCACAAAAGAACGGCACGCGCCACTTATGTTCCTATTGTGTTCATCGATCGAAAACATCAAATACAATAGGTTCTATTTAGATGGACCCAGTCCCCCTAGCTAAGTTGTCTTTTAACCCCGTTGATTTACTTTAAGGCTGATTGCTGATTGGTTAAGGTTAAGGTTGAAGTAAAAGGCGTTCGTAGAACTTTACATAATCATCTTTTGTGTGGACATTCCTATGTAGATCATCATGCAAGGGCTTGCCATCTTCTGGAGGTAAATCAAGTATTATGCTTTCAATCATGCCTTTCAGCTGCGCCTTGGTTCTGTTCTTGTAGGACTGTCGGTTTTGTTTCTCTTCTTTTGTGAAACAGATGATTTCCATTTCATGCTTGGAAGCGCTTGCCCTTGCTGCTGGCTGTTTCATAAACATGTCCATGTATTTGGTTTCCATTTCTTTTGCATCACAGCTGAAGTTGACGAGGCTCTGATTCAGATCTTCACCACTGATGCTCACAAGCGTATTGGCTGTCATTGGAGAGGCCAGATATCGTGCTTTTCGAAAAACAAGCCTAGCCTCCGCAATTTCTGATGGACTTAAAGTGGTGGTAGTGGTTGATACTTCTTCACTTGTCTTCATGCCAGATTTCTTTATGAGATTATCTCTGACCTGAAAATATATTTGTATTTCTTTCAGGGTAGGGAATTGAATGAGATAGCAGATGCCGAGGTTGAAATTAAAGTGACATATAAATCGTCCCTGGGTGCAAAGCCAAGAACTGTTGGTTGCCATCTCTTTCCAAGGAACTACGCCGCTGAAAGTGAAGAAGGCAAACAGAGGACGCCTTTCAATAAGTTTTTGGCGAATTCGCAGACACCGACTAAGAAGAGAAGCATACTCGAAACGCATGTCGAAGCAAAGTTTCCTATTGTTGCAGACCTGCCCAATTCATCTAGCAAAAAAAAGATTGTTCTGAAGCAGCAGGCAACAACAAACAATGTAAATAAATGCGCAGTTTGCACACTAATTTATGAGAGCAACGAAGATCTCGAATTTAAGAGGGAAGTTGGGATGTCAGCCTGGAGATGGATTGGATGCGATGTGTCTGATTGTGGCTATTGGGGCCATACCTGTTGCCTAAAGCCAGAAGCAGTAGGGAAGACTGGGAAAAAATTGAAGGCTGTTGCACTTAAATGCCCAAATCACAGCAAAAACACTGTTTAGACTGAGGCATGCTTCGTGACTGCATTTTAAAGGAGACAATGCTTTAGTTCGTTATTTGCCTGATTAACTGTGACTTTCTTTCGTTATAGTTTTGTTTACCTAGAGGGTATAATTGTGTTATGCTGATATAATTGTGTTAATTGTGTTAGGGTATAATTGTGTTAACTCGTCTACCGAGTGACCCAATAAAAAGTGAAACTTTTTGAAAAATAATCAAAATTTTATCAAGCTAAATTCTCTTTTTGTGCAGTTGCATCAACGACCAAATAAAATGATTATTTTTATTTCTTTAGGAGAGCGACAATGAAACTACGGCATGAATACCATATTTGGAGCAATAGTATTCTACAAAATATTGCATTTTAACCAAAAATCTATGTCTTATGATTTTATATTGAAGTTTCAGTCCTATGGGGATATCAGAGCTTTGGCAAGAACATAAGCAACCAATATAAGTGGTAGTGCGAAGTAAAAATTCAATTTGATCATCCTTTCTGTGATTTCAGAGTATGCTTCAAAAAAGATTTAAGTCAAGACGTTTTGGCTAGAATTAATTTCATCCTTGTCACAAATGCACAAAAAGAAATTTTCATGATCGGTAATATGATCATCAAATTTTGAAGATTTTTCAAAAATTGTCACTTTTTTGGGTCACCTAGTATTTATGAATATTGTTTTAGCACTGATTTTTCATCATTTTTCATAGTGGCAAATAATTCTCTCATTTTTTTATAGACTTATGTTTCTGATAAGAACTTTCATTAGAATAAGATGTAAGACCTATTTTACGAAACACAACAGTAGCGCTGAAATAGACGTTGAAAACAGTTACAAAGTCAAAGCAAGGTAACAAAATCAGAACTTACCTCACAAAGTTGGTCGAGGTTTCGAAAGATTTTAAGCCACTCTTCGTTTGATGGAACTCCCTTGGAAACCCAAGACTTCGCATTTTTGTTTATTTCTTCTAGACATGCGTCCCCTCCTTGATAATGACCTTTATGAGACAGTCGGCTAGTGGAAAAAGATGACGCTATCGTTGCTTTAACTTCGGCAGGCATTGAGACTTGCCATAATCTTTCCATTGCCATTATGCGTCGATAATTTGGATGGTTTCGAGCAAAGAATAGACTTTGAAATTTACTTCTTCCAGCATTTGCAGCCATATAATTACCGCTTCTCACTCCAGCCCTGAACAACATCATTGCATGCAAGAAAGTGAAGGCCATCTGCTGCAAATAGACGTAGTTGTGACTGACAACTTCGTCACTCCATTTCCAATAAGAATTTACAGATACATCGAGTTTGCATTCTTTCGCATAGCGAACGTAGGGCACCAGTAGCTCATCAGTTATGGCTATGTACAGAATTTCTATCAACTGCCAGGTTTTGTGATGGTCGCTACATCTTCGTGCATACTCAAGCGCTTTCGGTGACCTAAAGCCTAACGATTTCACGATTTCTTCAAGGAAAATAGGCCAATTCAACGCCATGAACGACTTACAGATATTCATCTCAATATGTAACAATCCTGGTTGCAACACGATCCAATCAAACTCGTGTTCTGGTATAACAGCAACAAGGGAACAGCATTCATGTTCATCAAATTTCCCTTTAGCAAATAGACGTAGTTGTGACTGACAACTTCGTCACTCCATTTCCAATAAGAATTTACAGATACATAGAGTTTGCATTCTTTCCTATAGCGAACGTAGGGCACCAGTAGCTCATCAGTTATGGCTATGTACAGAATTTCTATCAACTGCCAGGTTTTGTGATGGTCGCTACATCTTCGTGCATACTCAAGCGCTTTCGGTGACCTAAAGCCTAACGATTTCACGATTTCTTCAAAGAAAATAGGCCAATTCAACGCCATGAACGACTTACAGATATTCATCTCAATAAGTAACAGTCTTGGTTGCAACACGATCCAATCAAACTCGTGTTCTGGTACAACTGCAACAAGGGACAGCATTCATGCTCATCAAATTTCCCTTTGCCAAAGAAAGATAACTTACAATTTGGACAAAATAAGACATGAAAAATTAGTTGCTCGACGATGCAGTAAATCGTCCCGCCCAGGTCGAGGATTAGCCACTGGCGGTCTCCTCCATGACCATATCTACGTATTCCAGCACGCACACCTAGGTTTCGTAAAATCTTAGATACATTCACATAGCTGTTAGGATTTAGAAAGTCAGGTTCACCAGCTTGCACAGAAATCTCGTTTTCCTTCACATCGATCTCATTCCTGAAATGGGCATATGCATTCGTTTGAGGCTTGTCCTTAATGAGGTCGCTTGTGTCTGTGTTATACCTGACTAAAGTACCGGTGCAAGGCACATTTCTGCAAACATTATACCTGACATCATTGACTGCCCCACATTCCATGCAGACTTTTTCGACTTCTGCTTCCGCTCGTGCACACAGAATTTTATCGATGTAATCTTCAAATGAAGTGCTGCCCTCTTCGAGAGATTGCTCTTTCACAACACAGCTTAATCTGCTCTCGAGAAAAGCATGCCTTGTTGACCGAAAAACTGTATCTTCTTCATCTGAAATGTTAAGCATCTGATCTTTAATATCACTTGTTGGTGGTCTAAAAAACCACATTCTAGGACAAAAGCGAACTTTATTCTCGATTAAGTTAGTTTTGTCTATGCTGAATATAGCATGACTAGTGATGACGCTGATTGGTACTTTATTTTCAGCCTTGATTGCCCATGTTTTACCGACAACTTGTTCATTGTCGAAACCACATTTCACCAATCCTTCTGGGAACACAATTTGTGTACTTGCCTGCTTTGAAATCCATTTCTGCAAATGTGTGTATGACCCTGCTGGTGCAACAACGTTATTGTATTCAACAAGTTTTCTGCTGTGAGAGACAGAGTAGGTGTGCAAATTTTCACAAAATGAAATTGGAAGAACTAGTCTAGAATTTAAAGCTGAATAGATAAGTTCAATAATCCTTGATATAAAGAAAGTCCATTTCGTCTCATTTGCTAGCTTTGCTTCTGAAATTTTGCAAAGACATGATATTAGTTTTACTAAACTTTCTGGCCTTTTTTGCAGCCATTCGTGTGAATCATGTTCTAGTAAATTAGTTAGGGAGCATATATCTTTATCCATAAATAACTCCTTCACATCTCTTCCAATTGCATCGGCAATGTCATTTAAATAGCACAATCCTATGTCATCACAATTATCTTCAGTCCGCATTTCCTCTTTACTAGGTCCAGGCTCATTAGTTTCTTTGGAAATCTCAGACGTTGCTTGCTTGTCATTTTCCCTAAAATCAATTTTGCAGCTTAACTGTGAAATTTCAGTCTCGTCATCAATATCGATATCATTCCCGGCATCCTTAGCTTCTAATTCATGGCTGATATCTTTACTTGAACAGCAAAAACTACTATAACTATGACAGGAATCACTCTGATCTATACCAACGTCCATGTTATCAGCAGACTCTTTATCCTCACTCACATTGGCAAACAAAAGACATCTAGTACAAATGTGAATTGTCTTCTCTTGAATTGTATTAGAAGCCAGCAGCCCTTCGACAGTATGCTGAGGCACTTTTCGCTTACTTCCTCTCAAGGCAACCATTTTCCCGACATCTCTAGATCCCTTATGCAATGCAGCTCCACAGAATGGGCTGTATACTCCACTTCTTTGCCTTGGTGTTTTGTTTACGGCTTTCAAGTCACTTTCCTTTGACATAGCTGAGTAATACAGTGTAAGAATGTGTAATTCTCAGGACAAATCTGTTGTATTAAATTCACTGCTTTTCACACTAGATTTCTACTCAAAATGTCTCCAATTTCAGTCTCCCAAACAGGAGACAGTTCATTCATTCAATTGATATAAATTGTACACAAAAATCCCAAGCTAACAGAACAACAAACCTCAAGATGGCAAATGCACATGCTCTCCATGAAAACAACTGGGTGGAAATTGTGGTACTATGGTCAATTAAAGGTTACCATTTCTTCAAAATCAAGCCTTCTCCAGAGATCACGATGCTTGTGTTGCCAGAAGAGGGTAATGCATATGATAAACATGCTATGTTGGTCAAAATGCCTAATAAGGTACCAGATGACATCCTTAGCCGAAGAATATCTGAAGGAAGTTCAAAGAGCGGGAATCAAACAGTAGCTGATATACTGGGAAGGCAGGTCGGAAGAGTGCCAGCAAATCTCTGCAGAGTTATGCGTCTTTTACTTGAAAGACATATGGTTATCGGTGACATCATGTGCAACTATGGTGGAAGAGTTGGCCACTCAAAGGATCCTCCAGTTCACCGTACATTCAAAAGATCACGCACAAGATTTGGTCGTGACAAACCTGGTGGTGGGGCGGAACTTGATTGCAGCTACCATATACGAGTCAAAGTTGCTGTGTTAGAGATGGCAAAACAGATTTTCAAGGAGAGACTCACAGAAACAGAACTTGAAAAACCCCATTTTACGCCCGGGGCCTAAAATTTCGAAAATTTTACAATCCCGGTACTGGAGTTTCTTAATTTCCTAGCGATCTGAGAATGGAGTTTTATATAACGAGTTTCTTATTAGAAAACACACATTACTTTATACGAAACTTGGATCAGCCCATAGAATTATAAAGTTTCTTAATTCCACACGAAAATTTCCGCTTTCTGGTACTAAAAGTGTTTTAATTTGTTTCTTATTTTTGGGTGCATGAATTATGACTTAGATTCTAATGCTTCCTGCCACAGATATGTTTTTGACATTTAAAACATCAGATGGGAAGAAATGTTGTTTATTGTGTTCAAAGCTTCAAACTGGAGTTAATTTTACTCGTTTGTTAATTCTTTTCGAATTTAGTTCTAGAGTTTCTTGAAATTCCCTCCATCCAAGCCTAGTTTCTTATGAACCAGTTTCTTATAAAAACAATGTGTACGTGTAAGTCGATATTTAGGCCCAGTTTAAACTTCGCATTTCTGCCACATCAAATTAAATTATTTCTTCAAGTGTCAATTGAATGCGACGATGATGCGACGCTTAAATCAGTGTCGCATTAAATAATTAAATTTGACAGTAGTTCACCAGCTCTGCCGCTTAATTCACCAAGAGCGTGACTTGCTTTAGAGAGTCGCATTATTGTCGCGCCAAATTAAATTATTCTTAATTGACACTTACAAAGAAAATACCAAGAAAATCATACCCGATGCGCTTGCTCCACGAGGGGGTTCTCGTTAGGTAATTTGAAAACTCAATATTATTTGCGACGTTCAAATCAACGAACAGTTTTGCCACATTATTGTCGCATAAATGTATTTCAATTCGACAGGGCAGAAATGCGACGTTTAAACTAGGCCTAATAAGACGCGGTATACATCGTTTGGTCTGTGTGTCAAGCTACGGTATACACTGAAGTTGTGTTCTTGAAAACTCTTAATGCTCCCTGACTGATCTCTTTTCGCGTTTTGATGATCTAACATTTCCCAACAACATTTCTCAGCCTAGTGACAATTAATTGAATTGTACGTGTCTTTCTTGCAGGCGAAATAAGACCTGTTATAGAAGAGCGGATGATGGAAAGTAGAAAAGCATTGGTGGTCAGGAGGGATGAACTAATTAAATTAATGCGAGACGACTGTATAACTACTAAGAACGAAAAGCAGTACGAAGTGATAGTTAACAACCCCTACAATTGCCTAATCGATAAACTGCGATACGAAGACATCAAAAACATGTCGTTGGCCAGAAAAATAAAATTCTAGAGGCATACGAGAAAATGGCCGAAAAAAGAAAGACCGTTTCTAATGAAAGTGGAGACAGCCAAATTAAAAAAATTAAGGGTGAACATACCAAGGCACAGGCTCCACAGGAAATTGATGTGGTTGCGAATGATACGGCTGCTAGGAAGTCAAACGAAAAATTACCCAAAGCTAAAGATCCTTGCATAAATATTTGTACTGTAAAGTCCATAATCGTTTCGGCTGAGGATGGTGTTGCAAACCAACAACGCGAACGAGTATTCAAAGACTACGTTGTGAAGCTATCTGAAGACGAGCAAAGCACCATACAAAAAAGATATGAAAATTATTCGAAAGAATTGGGTGAAACTGAGGACAACGATGTTGTTGTTGATAGCGTTACTACTGAGGACGATTCCCCAAACTACACCTCAACTGAAAGGGAAAACTTTCATTCTGTTGAACTGAGGGAAGACATTAAGTCACTGAGAGAGGCCAATAAGAGGCTAAGTGAAAAAGTCGACCTATTAGCATCAGAGCAAAGGCAGATGAACGAAACCATGGAAGTTTTTAGAGGTTTGGTAGGGGATGGGCTGGCTAATATAGTAGGGGAACTTAATAAGATAGAGGGTGGTGGCAATGCAGCTGCCATGAACGGCATGAGAAGAAAAGTTACCAAGATCGAACAGTTAATTAAGGAGGCAGATATCACTGCTGAGACTGCCAAAGAAGATACAAGTATACTTGCCTTCCCCATTGAGGAACCACCTTTAGAGAACAAAGAGTTGACGGGAGGAGTCTTTGATCCAATGACTCCTCTAACTTTCCTCGGTCCAAGTTCATCTCCCGGCGGCCCGTCGTCAATTTTTAACATGCAGACAAAGATGGGCAACCAACAAGAATTTTCCAGGCCTTCACCGGAAGAAACATTTGCGACCCCAATGATGATGCTTGAGAAAATTGTGAGAGAAAAACAGTTCTGCAGTCAAAACATTCCTGGTTTTGAGGAAAAATTGATGCTGACATAATTTGAAGCAAGCATTGTAATAAGTAGGCTATTATTGCTGATCATCCAGATCATGTGGGCTATCTAGGCCTATTTTCTTATAGCCAGATAGCAGCCCCCACCATATGACAATATGTATACAACTACAATGCATGCACGGAAAGTACACAAAAACGTATTCATACCTAGTTGTTTTTGGAGTTGCCCATGTAGCCGATACTTTCGCGATCGGTGAGAATGCCGACTCAGACTTCAACTCGTCGTTCTTTGGCTGTGGTGGCTTTTCTTATGTGGTGCTTCCTCTCTCAACGTCAAGTAGCCAATTCAAGAAATCAGCATTATATACAAAACCAAGCTCATCTCGAAGATGGTAAAACGACTGCAAAATTGCTCTATTCTCGTTTTTGTCCGCGCCAAAATTCAAGTTAAGTCGCTTGCTTCTTTGCGAAGCTTTGGCCTTTGCGGCAGCCATTAGCGATCGTCTGTGCTTCTGTGCGAGGCTAGCTTTTCATGTGATCAGTTTTGCATCACAAGAGAGCTGACCAATCACAAGCCGTTATTTTGATCCATGGCTTGACAGGTTGGGGATATGCAGTCCTTTTATATGGACACATTACCTTTAAGGATAGAAATTTTCTGATCCAGTCGGATTATCTCACTTTGGTCTTGAGTTCTTCATATAAACTAATACTGCATACACTTGTTTTGTTTTAAAGAAACCACTTGTAAGAAACTATAAGGTCTAAGGAGTTAAGTAGTTCTCTCTAGAGTTTGATAGACGAATAAGGGTGTTTCCTGAGGGTAAAAAGGACGTTTCCTGAGTATAAAAGAATATACTCTACGCCTACTTTCCAGTCAGTTCCGGTTTACTAGATACTACTAACAATACGTTACAGACAAACAGTTTTTTTTAAAACCACCAAATCAGCCTTGTTGCTGGACCGATATGTTTCTCTCCTACTTTTTTATTTATTTATGGTTTATAGATTTAAGGATAAATATATAACAATAAGGAGGAACATGATGTCCTAGCAGTCGAGGGGCAAATCACTCCAAAAACAGCGTACGAGATTTTTAGATTTTAGACATCTCTCAGGATTTTTAAAAGATTTTTTCTGAGATTCTCAAAGATTTTTCAAGATTTTTAAGACCTTTTGAGATTTTTGAGATTTCAAAATTTATCGAGATGTTCAAAGATTTTTGAGATTTTGCTCGATTTTGCTCGATTTTGCAAGATTTGTGAGGCTTTAAACAATTTTTGAGATTTTCAAAGAATTGTCGAAAGATTTTTTTGAGAATTTCTATCATGTTTTGGAGAAGATTTCTGGGATTCTTTGAGATTTTCGAAGATTCTTAGGATTTTCTTTAGGATTTCTAAGATTTTATGAAGATTTTTGAGATTTTCAAGATTTTTCGAGATTTTTGAAGATTTTTTAGGATTTTTTATGAAAGTGTACGAGATTTTTGGAGTGATTTGCCCCTCGCTAGCAGTTACAAGTTCGTTATTCAAAATTGAAATCAAGTCTTTGATAAAACTTTGTTCAAATCAAACTTCTTCTGCTTGAAAAGTTGAAATCGAACCGCGTGGCTCCGCCACTGAATTCGAACTCAATTCGAAGCTGAATCGAATCTTTGACTAAAACTGCAATTCTAATATTGTCGTTTTCTTCTGTTTTGGAAAGGTTTCCTGATTCGAAATTGAATCTTCGAATCAAAACTTACGCCTTCTGCTTTGGAAAGGTTTCTTGCATTCTTCACTACGTATGGAAATAAGATATAAAATGGGGCAAGTCAAGAGGAAGGGCACATCAATGTTGAATAAAAAGGGAAATAGGGTTGTTAT
>REGM01000482.1:52041-94217 GCA_004194415.1 Aurelia aurita
CCCCCCCAAACAATGTTGATTTGCAAGGCTATTGTCCTAGCCTTTCATCAGAGTCGCGAATCTTATTTTATCGTCACAGAACAACATTGTTCTAAGGGGGAGAGGGGGAAATCGCATAACAAGGCAAAATTAGCTGAGGTGTTCCAAGACTTTTGGCAGGCATTGTCTGAATTTTATTTTGAAAACGGCGACTTACGAGATAACAAGTTCATGCATCCTAGGGTTTTCGATGGTGCTGATTTCATTGGTGACCATGAAAAAACCGTATTTTTTTTTATTACGTAATAATTGGCAATTGAACATATTGCAAGTGACCTCTATGCAGCGTGGCAGAAGGGACTTTGGAGTTGCAAAAGCACGACAAAAAACACAAGAAACTCGTTGCAAAACTGGGAATTAAATGTTTGTCAGGAAGCTTTCAGAAACGAGTTAAGAAACTTTTTGTACAGACAGTATGAACACTTTTATTAGTCACGAAAGCTAGCATGCCGCACCAAGCCGCTTATGTACTGACTGCTCCGCAGGGGAAAGAGCACTTTTCGTCACACGAATGAGATCACACCGTAATATGCACGGTTTACAATAACCTAATTCCCAATTTTCTGCGTATTATAGGAAGAGGAGTCGACTTATTTTGTTCCTAGTTGGTGTACATCATTCACCTTTTCCAAATGTACGACAACTTAGATTGGTTTCTTGCAAGATAGAGGAGAATTTTAATCAATCTTAACGGTAAACGATAAATTCAGAATAAAATTTGATATAGTCTAAATTCATTCTTTTAAATATCGTATACCGTGAGCCTTTTCTTGATTCTCTCCATAATACTTGGTCCAGTCCACCCGAGAGTAACAACATTAGTCCACCTCAGTATGGTACACCTCTCAAGTAAGTTAAGTCCAGTTCGCTCAACATTTTGGCATGTTTTTCAAAGATTTAAAACATTGTAAACCGTATTGTATACCGTTAAAATCAAACTCATTTTCCTACTGAAAAGTGTGGAGATTCAAAAGGCATTGTTTTGAGTTGTTGACGTAGCGTTGCCTATTCTAAGGCTGCATTGTTTTACCCGCGTAAATTGAAAGGCATTAGAAACGATAAGATGAACATGTAAATTGGCTTGTTGTTGAGAATTGACAGGAAATTGCACGCAAAGGGAACGAGAATGATCAGCTTGTAAGACAAACAGACATATATTTTGACCTTTATCGATCAACTTTATTGTTAATGTCTCTGAAAGGAGACAACAGTACATCTTGCCATGTTTAAAAGGGTCACGTTTAGGTGATTGTGATCTGTGTCTGCCAAAAATTGAAATGATGCTATTGCAAAATAATACGTCAGTACAGTAACAATTCTTAGCTATACTAGAGCGTTTCTTCATGATCAAAACCACTAGCGCTAGCAAAGGAGTCAATGGAAATAACGCCAGATCACCATCAAGCAACATATTGAGCGACAGCCTCGTTTCCATGCATGATACATTGACCCACAATTTGACCATGCAAAGATGTAAAACATTTGTAAATACTGTACAGTGTTAAATGTTCTTGAGTAACCTGGGAAAATTATGGCTGAAAATTACAAAAATTCTTAGCTTGTTTAATCCAGGAAGCATGGCTTCTTATTATTAAATTACTAAGAAATAAAATGTTTAAATTTGAGCCTCTACAGTTTCTTATATGTGGTCCCTTATAAAAAAACGACGGGCATAGCATCTTTTTGGTCAGCATGAAAACAAAGAAAGGAGATACAGTTACGGGCATAGCATCTTTTTGGTCAGCATGAAAACAAAGAAAGGAGATACAGTTTGTGTACTAACAGATAGATTAGGTGCTATTAACCCTATAGTGGTTGGGCTATCTGAACTACCCTATTTTGGTTGGGGGGCAAAATAACCCCCCTTACCTAACTATTGACTGATAATAGGTAGAGCAACCAGATTTGGTCTGCTAATAGCCCAGGGCATGTACTTTTCAAAAATATAAAAAGTAACCTAAAATTTGCCACATATATTGCTCACATCAGCATTTTCCTTTGTGTGGTCCAGAAAAGCGGCAAAATCAGCCAAAATCAGGAAATATGAGATCAAATCAAATTTAGAGCACAATTCCTATCCAAGAATAATAATTATGATAGAATACATCAAGTAACACTACTCTGCAAAATAAATTTGCAAAATATTGCGATTTTGCTACTTTTTTCGCCAGAATTGAGATTTGAGAATTTGCAATTTTGACAGGGACAGTCCCGGAAAATTGTCTCCCTCCCCCTCATTTGTCAAACTATTCCAATAAAACTTTATGAGTACTTGCACAATACGTAGTTGCTAAAAGTCAAAAAAGAGTTTTGTTGTTGTAATTGTTAACCTTTCGGAGTTATCAGAAAAAATCTACTAGGGGGGGGGCAAATTTGCCCCCCCCAACCAAAATAGGGTATTACTTTCAGGTGAAACCAAATGTTCATGAATAACCTGAATTGAAAGTGGCAACACACGCTGAATCTACCTCCGTTTGGGGAGATGCAATGGAAACTAACGCTGACAATGACATAACCAAAATCGACGACACAACCTTTGGACAAACTACCCGCAAGCCAACATTTGCAGACGAGATCAAACAAACGATGCAACAGCCAGACATCGCCCTTAGAGCAGTAACATTCTATTCCCCGAAAACAATGCAAGGTCCCGAAATAATAGAGAAATTCATTGAAACCACAGGAGATAAAGAAAGTTTGGCAACAATGCAGCCCACCTATGTCTTTGGCAAGAAATCGTTCTGGCATGGGGACCTTTCAAAATCGGCACACGTAGACACTGTCTGCGATAAATTAATGGCTGTCCCTTCTTTTGCGGATGAAGGGATCCAAATCATGCCTATCCGTAAGAGAGCCGCTCTCCTTACCATCCAAAGGGTGGGAGCAGACATTACGAACAAAGAAATCGAGAATCAACTATGCTATTTCGGAACTGTCCAAAACACGTGGAGCTAAACCTGGAGAGAATTTCCAAGCATTGCAAACAGTAACAGGCTCATTACTTTCCTCCCTAGTTGGGGTAAAGACATACCACCGTTTATTATCTGTTGGGGGCAAAAGCTGGTTGTCTCTTACAACGGACGGCAAGCAATTTCCATCCGTTGTATCGCTCAAAAGACCATTTGACCACGGAATGCCCAAAGAAAAGCTTGAAGCTGTGTCATCTATGCGCCAGCAAAGATCATCAGTATCGAGAATGCCCTGAAAGGGAACCAGACAGTGAAACCACCATTTAGAACGACGAGCAAGGAAAGACGGAAGATTCAGCCGAAACAAACAGGAGGTACCTGCAGAAACGGCTCCCTTAGCAACCAATGAAGAATGCGTCCAGACTTCAGACAGTGAGAGCGAAGCAGGCACTATCACTGGGGATAAGCGAAGCAGGCACTATCCTAAGTTTGACGTACCTCTACAGTGGGACAAGATGAGGGCAGACATTGCAAAATCCACATCAAAACGGACAAGATCAGAGACACCACCCACAGACAAAACAGAGAATGCGTAGGAAAAAACTCCACTTCCGTAGCAAACACAGAAGCGGAAGAAACTGCATTTCCGTTTTGTTATCCAGTTAGAAACTTCCGATGACAATACTTCATTGTCTTGCAATTTCCCTTAAGTGTTGTGCTTCAGTCTTCACATGTTAATCATGCAAGCTTTTTGTCAGCGTTCAATCAATAAATCAATAAATCAATATTTAAAGTTGGTATTTACAGTAGCATAAGGAAAATACTAATTCGTTTAACAACGTTCAAAAAGTCACAATATAGAAATAAGTTGATCATCATGGGCAGAGTCGGCTGGGGTCATCTGATCAATCTCTTGATAAAACTTCTTTTAAATTTTTGTTCGTGCCGCGGGGACTTGTGCCATGAATGTAGAGAGTCGTATTATTCTGCTTTTTGTGTTCGTGGCGCGAGTTTTCGTGGCATGAAATATGCAAAATTCTATAACTTCCCAGCAGTATGGTGACATGGCTTGAGGTGGGTGGAGCGGACCTTTCCCGTTTTTGTCTATTGCCGAAAAGAAATATTTTGTTCATTCAAATCATTTGGACAGCATCACAGCATCCCCAAGGCTATTCCTCGGATCTAGCGTGATTTCAAAACCTCTTACAAATGTGTATTGTTTGCGTTTTTTGTGTGGGTTGAAGTTAGTCTGTTGTAAATTTACTTTTATTTGTGATTACTCAAGTTTTGTAAATATTTTGTTAATTTGCTTTAATGGTGGTTGCACTGTGGCCCCTTGCCTCTTAGGACCAGCGAGAAGATTCCATTTCGATGATGCCGGTTGAAATCAATCAATGGCGAGCAACAATAGGGTGTTTCCGTGCATCCATGCACAAAATATCCCCACTGAGCAAAAATATTAGGTCACTTTCAATTCTTTTTCAAATCCTCAAGTTGTATTGGTTTTGCTATTGTTTCATCGCAATCTCAATCTTTGTTCTGCCCTTTACACTAGCAATCCAGTTTCTTGCAGTGCACTCTGTGGCAACACAGTCATGTTTTTTGCCTTTGTTCGCCCGCGTGCATCACCTTGCGAAGACAGTACTTTACGCGACTATAGAGCTTTTCAAGCGAATCCCCCTCGGTGTCATCAGTCTTGTTCGGTATAAGCATGTGGCTCTGAAGCAATTTCTCTTCCTGTATGCCTATTTTTATATTGGGTGTACGACTTGCGAGATACTTCATACGCAATGGTTGGTTTTCAGGGTAATTCTGCTCAGTGGTGATGTAGAAACGAATCCCGGTCCTGAAACACTTGATTTCTGTACTTGGAATTTAAATAGCATTGCTGCACATGACTTTTTACGAGTCTCTCTTATAGAGGCTTATAATTCGGTGTATAATTATGACCTTATTGGCATTGTTGAGACCCACCTTGACAGCACCGTCGATGAGGATAAACTGGCGCTAGATGGATATACGTTTATTAAAGATAACCATCCTCAAAATGTGAAAAGGGGTGGTGTTGGGCTATACATCAAAGATTCCCTTCCTTCAAAAAATCGTTCTGACCTGGTGACTCTTCCTGAGTGTATTGTGTATGAAATTCAATTAAACAGGAAGAAGTACTTCTTTGCCGTAATCTATAGGAGTCCAAGTCAGGGCCCGGAGGAGTTTGATAACTTTACAATAAACTTTGAGTTGATGTTATCCAAAATTCATGCTGAAAATCCTTTCTGCGTTATTATCACGGGTGATTTCAACTGTAGATCAACCCAGTGGTGGGAAAATGACATCGAAAATAACGAGGGAAAACTATTTGAGCCAATAGCGTCTGACAATGGTCTTCATCAGTTGATATCAGAACCAACCCATTTGATGGGTGATTCTAAATCCTGCATTGACTTAATTTTTACTGATCAACCTAACCTCATCATTGAGTCTGGTGTTCATCCGTCACTACATGAGCAGTGCCACCATCAAATTGTTTACGGTAAATTATCTGTCTCAAACATAGCACTACCTCCATACACCCGCAAGATTTGGTACTACGATAAGGCAGACTTTGTAGCCATCAGGAAAAGCATTGAAATGTTTACTTGGCACGAACATCTTGACAACATCATATGCCCTAATGAACAGGTAAAACTACTCAATGAAGTCCTTTTGAACATTTATTTTAATTTCATTCCTAATATAGTTAAAACAATTAGACCTCGCCAAGCACCCTGGATAACGCAAGCCATCAAAAACTTTCTCAGGAAAAAAAATCGTGCATATAAAAGTTTTGTGAGGAGTGGTCGGCCAGACGACAAGCTTGAAGGTATACAAAAGATGATATCTGAAGGCACAAGACTGATTGAGGAAGCTAAGCGGAATTACTTCCTAAAGGCAGGAAAGACTTTGGCTAATCCAGGGACCAGTAGCAAAACCTATTGGAACTTAATAAACACTGTTCTAAACAAAGTTAAGATTCCCATGATACCACCTCTTCTAGAGAACGGGCTGTTTGTAACGGATTTTACCGAAAAGGCACAGATATTTAATGACTATTTTATACTTCAGTGCACGACCATTGACACAGGTAGCGAAATCCCACAAGATACTCCAGTAACTACGACTCTGTTAAGTGATTTTGTCATCTCTGAGGACAAGATACTTAATATCATAAGATCACTTAATCCCAATAAAGCACATGGCTGGGATGAAATCTCTGTGAGAATGATAAAGTTAAGCGATGTTGCATTGGTACTTCCACTTAAAATAATTTTCACAAATTGTTTGAGGCGTGGTTTATTTCCCGAAATATGGAAATATGCAAATGTAGTGCCGGTTCATAAGAAAAATGAGAAAAATATGAAGGGGAATTACCGTCCTATTTCTCTTTTGCCAATTTTTGGGAAAATACTTGAAAAACTCATATACGATTCTCTTTACTCACATCTTTTATCACATGAACTACTCAACCCAAATCAATCAGGTTTTCGTCCAGGAGACTCAACAGTGAACCAGTTACTCTTAATAACACATACAATATTTAAAGCTTTTGACTGTAATCCTCCTCTTGATGTTCGTTCTGTGTATCTCGACATTTCTAAAGCATTTGATAGGGTGTGGCACGATGGTCTTATTCATAANGAGTGTATTATCCAGAGAGGAGACTTCGAGAATTTAGGTAACAAACGGCCAACACTTTTTATAGCAATCTTCTACTCTTGTTTGCATTACTTGAAAGAACACTTACAAATGCCTATAATTTTCTTCCACAACCTCCACATTTATAAATTAGCAACTAATTTAATTGCTGTCAGATTTGTTATGATACAATCTCCTTTAAAAAGAGTTAAATAGTGAATCCCGTTAGATTCGTTAACACATAAGGAACTAAAGCCATCAATTGCTGTATTGTTTTAGAGTCTCGCTATGATTTTTAAATTTCAAAAAATGGGCCTTCACTTCCAAACCAGACCTTTGGTGTTTAGGACTAGGCAAATTCCTGAAGTGCACAGTTGATAAATCAACAATAGCCTTGGGACATTCCATGCCAAGTGTAACCAGACCAAAGACATCATTTGTACAGATTCTCCTGAAACTTTGCAGGGTCATTTTTGCAACACATCTTCTCTGTCTAAAATTACATTCAGTATATACAATAAAATTTTGTATCCACATACAAAATGGCAAACCTGTAAGTAATAGCTTGAAATGAACCACTTTGCAATTTGATGAGCAGAACATGGAATAAGTGCCATACTTTGCATTATTTCCCATTGAGTAAAATCTCCCATCGCCTCTCCACACAAGATTCTTCATTGGCCGGAGAGTCTTAAACATATTTTCCCTGTACTTGTCCCAATAATGGAGAATTTTAGGAAACAGAAACTTCTTCTGGTGCAAAAAAAATCTTCTTGCTGTGTAAGAGCATAAACCCATGTGCTTGAAAACCAGTAAGATTTTGCTGATCGAAGCTCCAGCAGCCAATGATGCAAAACTGAGTAGGATGTTGCCAGCAGGGTAGAACCCAAGGACCAAAGGCTGGCTGGTCCATTGGAAGGAATCACCACAGGAGCTGCTAAATTGTGTGATCTTCACCAATGTTCCATTCTTTGATACACGAAGGGATGGCTTCTCTGCTTTACACTTGAAGCAAAACAGGGTGAAGAGAAATACAAGCATTGACTGAAAAACAATGTATTTTGGTTCTTCTTGGACTGAAGTCTTCTCGTCAATGCTGAAAGGAATAGAATTAAATCAATATATCTATAATCTTTCCAAACAATATATGACCTAAACATTTGATTTTCTTGTTTTTCAATAAGAGGAATATATTTTATGATTCAAGCTATATAACTAAAGCTCAGCCCAACCCTTGGTGATTTTATTGTAGTGAGTGGAGCCACTACCTTATGATAAATCTTGTTGTAAATGAAGTTACTGTTCACAAAGTGCAGCTGTCTGAAAGAAAATTTCCATGCAAGCACATTTGTGACCAGTTCATATGGTAAAGTTAAAATCAGGACTCAAAGATATACATATGAAACTTGGCAAAACTGTTGACATGTGGACCAAGTCGAAGGAGGATAAGCTGTTCTTCCCACAATGCAACAGCACGCACTCGCCATGGCAACTTGTAATGGCAGAATGCCGTGACCGGCGACAGCAAGTGACCCGATGTTTTTTCGATGCTAATGCTCAACCTTCGATATGGTAAGTTACGAAATATGTCTTATCATTTACATTGATATAATTCTTAACATGATTAAATCTTCAGTAGGTGTTAATCAATATCATAATTACCCAAAAAAAAAACAATCAGTAATCTCCCTCCAGGGAATATGCATGCAGTGTGCTGGCAGAGTTTGTCGATATGCATATTCACTGCAAACTCTATTCAGATTTTGCAATGTTTGGTCTATTTGTTCAAGTTTGCAGCTAGCAAACCTTTTGTTCTATTTAAACTAACAGCCAGAAAGTACTCAGTTTGTTTGCAGTTTGCAATCATACATTCTACAGTAAGGACCCACATTTAAGAAACCAATTTTTCACACCTTAGACTAAAATATTTCCTAAATCTATGGCAATTTTTCATTTTGCAGGCTGAAAGTTTCTTAAATTTCTAATTTCATTTCTGGAAAGTCCTGAAAAAATAGGTTAAAAAAGAACGGGATTGCTGATAGATACATTGACCCCATGTATTTGTCATAAATGATTGTAATGAAAATCAGTTCAAATTTAGGTAAACGTTTTGAGAGAACTACTATAAGGACCTACACAATTTAAAAACAAATTGTTTTTTTATTAACTTTCAAGAATTTAGTGCATTTTATTTTAGCAATCACAATACAAGCAACTTTATGTTGGGTGTGAGCCTCAAATGTTTGTTATAAGTAGGGAGGCTAATTATTTTTCAGTAGCCTAAAAGTTTCTTTTAGGTGGTTTCTTAAATGCGGGGCCTTACTGTAACTGCTTATAAGAAACACAACTCTCAGATCGCCAAAAAAAATAAGAAAGTCCAGTACTGGGAAAATACATCATGAGAAACTATCTATTTTAAAGAGGAAATCCTTCACATATATATGTTTCCTTTATTTTCACCTGAAGGTATGTCTCCCTTATCCTTAAGGAATGTCCAAACTTTGGAAAGGCTCCAAAAAAATCTGTTTTGAAATGTTCAGCAAGGCACAGGTAGTAAATATGACGATTTGCATGGAACCGTTAAGATACTTGTAAGAAACTCTGAGGACTCAAAATCTGATAATTTTCAGTACTTGCTCAAATTCTTAGTTTCTTGCCTTGCCTTTTAAGTCTTAAACATACTCAAAGAAAACTGCTGAAAAACTTTGTAGAAGAATTTGCTTAGGCCAAAACGCCAAAGCTCTGGTTTGAAGGTGGAGGCAAATTTGACTTTTGAAGATTAATATTTCAACTCTCAAAGCACCAATATCCACAAGCAAGGTATCTATGTTCAAGTTGACTATCAAGGTATGTTTCAAAAATGTTTTTAAATTGATTAACGCTTAATTCTCATCGCTAGGGTCAACCAAATCTGTATACTTTTTTTGGGACTCCTGGTATAGTGAATGAATGAGCGTATTATCTTGTTCTCTATCTCTAGATGGGCCAATAATTTAGCCTAACACTATCTTGAATGACAGAGCATATTATCGTGGTCTCAATCAATGTGCCCTTCTTTAAGCCTAAAAAAATAGCGAACGAATGAGCGTGTTATCTTGGTCTTAATCTCAGGATGTGCCATTATGTTTGCCTTAAAGGAGCATATTATATTGGTCCTAATCTAAAGATATGTCATTCTTTTAGCCTAGAACAAGAATGAACCAAAGAGCATATCATTGTGGTTTCTTTCTCAAGATAAAACCCCTTTAAATAGACTAACTGGCTCAAAACTCTACAAACAATGTTGGCGTATCCCCTTAGAAAGGCCATTCTCTTGTATCCCTTGTTGGCATATCCCTTTAGGTCAGCCTCTTTGGTCAGTTTATGGTCAATTCAGAGACTCCATTCTTTCTTTCGATTGCACTGCAAAATAAGGGTCTGAGCAGTTTGGAACCCTCCTTCCAACATGAAACGGTTTTTATCCTGCTATACGGTTTTTATACTGCTACTCTATTTCAATACTGCTCCAAATAGAGTATGTATTGAATCCAGTCCTTATATCTCACATTACAGCTTGAATAAATGGATCTTTGCCTTTATGTCTTCGAATCAGGGGTAATCAATTTGTTGAAGACTGGACTCTCTTTCGTCGAGTTATAATTGCATAGAAAGTAACAACTATTTTTCTTTGCAGAATTTGTGTTGTTGTTGGAAATAGGACCTGCGTTTTAGCAGTGCAAATATATTGGTAAGTTAAAATTTGGTCAAGACGAAGCGTCAAATGTCCCATCCCTAAATGTGGAAAGACAATCCAAGACCTCAATCGTCATCTCCAGTCTGTTCACAGCTGGCATGAAATAGATGCCAGAGCGAGGAAAGTATGGTTTAAGAAAGGTGCGGGAGGTAAAGCCTGGAAAAAAGCGAAAGAACTACACTAGAAAGACGTGTCCAATAATGACATGCCAACATGCTGTACTCTGTTTGGGGAATGACTTGAGGCAATTCCACCATGTAAAGGATCAGCGAATAATTGATACCCTTAAGTCGCAGTCAAGAAGACCGGGCCACGATAATGTAAAAACAGGATGCGAAGAGGAGAACAAAGACAACGGACTAGGAATTGATATGAAGAACGGCAATTTAGTTTAAAATTGCGCTGCAAAACCAGATGACGACGATGATACAGACAACGAAGAAGATCTGGAGCCGGGAAGTCTTGAATTCTCCACCTCAGAAGAATACGTCATGTCTGCATTTGTTGACTGGCTCCAGAAAAAGATGCGAAAGCACAAGCCCTGCATGTTATCAATATTAAAAGAAAAATAGAAGAATCAAGTGCTTTTGGGAGCAAAGATAAGTCAAATGACATTAGGATTGTCTTGGATAACAAAGCAGTTTGTGCAACGTGGTTGGATCATTTTATGAAAACAAGAAAACCTGGCACAGTGAAGACATATCTACACTCATTATTGAACTTCGTAAAATTTTTGATTTGCGTAGATACTTTACTGGACGTGGAAGACACTTACTACTAGGCAGTGACAAAAGTGAATTAAATCTACATTGAAAACTTCGAAACAATTTAAGAAACGCAAAATAAACTTGTGATAGTCAAAATGTCATCAAATTTAAGAAACTTGCTACCAGCCCAGACCGAAGTTTTTTTATACTGCAAAGTTATTTTTATTGATTTTCGTAGAATGGTTGCTTTGAATTCCCATACAATGCCTATCAGAGTTTGATTGATTGATCAATAGATTTCAAGATCTCCTTTTCAAAACAATTTTTCAAATATCAACTGACAAAAGAAGCGCTCAATTCACGGGGGGTTCTTCCATAGTAAAGGTACCTGGGAATGTGCCGCCCGATAGGGTATACTTTTTCAGACTTCCAGTCTAGGCGACAGTATAGTTTTTGGCAATTTTCGTCCAGGAAAGGCCAAATTTTCTTAATTTGTGTTTAGGAACCCAAATTTTTGGCGATTTTGGTCTGGAGAAAGCGAAAATTTGGTGATTTGTGCCTAGAAAACGGCAAATTATGGAACTTTTGGTCTAGAAATTAGTCTTGCCAAGGGTATCATTTTCACACAAATTGGTCTAGCCATTTTCTAGCCATGATGCTGAAGCACACTTAGCGCGGAGACGCCTGAACAAAAGAGAAATATTCATGATCTGCATCTTCAAAAAGGGCAACATCTTTCTCAGACATTGTACTATGATTGCAATCATATATGCATTTTTGATACTGATAGTCTATCGTATTTTATCAGATTGGTAAAAGTCATGAAATGCAAAGACTGTGCACATCCAACCAGGAATGTCCTTACACCCATGTGCTCAACAATTGTGAAGGCGAATGTGCTCTATCTGCAGATGCGGTTTGCAACCAGACTGATCCACTCTGCCCTACATGATCGTTGCTAGATGCAAGAGTGGAGATGAAGGAAAACATACGGGAGACCAGGAAGTTTGCTTTCCTGTTGAAAGTAGCACTACCTGTTTCACGCATCGTTTCGGAAATAGAAGGAAACAAGGAGAAGATTTTCGAGCTGTTCTCGGAATTCCTTGATGTTCGAGAAAGACGTTTGTACGACCTTATCAATATGGGATCTGACCAGTCAATTGCAGATGGGCTAAGAGATGTTATTCCTAAAAAGGTTACCAAACTTTTGAATGTTTTCACAGCGTTGGGGGGACGATTAAAGAAAGCAATTGGTTTTCCTCTTGTGGAAGAGCTCAATTCAAGACCATTTGGCAAAGGAGGAGCAAGGTTACTGGCAGGAGTGGAAAGCATGCATGCAGTGGCAGGGAGGGAATGACATAGATACCTTATTGGTTGATATTGCTGCTTCCAAAATCGATATATTAATCTCAACATTTCAAAAAATGGGCCTTCACCTCCAAACCAGACCTTTGGTGTTTAGGTCTAAGCAAATTCCTGAAGTGCACAGTTGATAAATCAACAATAGCCTTGATAAAATATGAAACAGCAATTATATTACATTATATTGAATAAGCTAGAGCTCGCCTATTGCGTAGATTTTACTTTTCCTAGAATTTCGATTTTAAATTTCGCTATACATCAGAAATTTGCTTAGGCAAATACACCAAAGCTATGGTTTGGAGGTGGAAGGAAATGTAAAGTTTAAAGAGCGCCCCTGGCGGCATCTGAATATCCCTTATAGGAGGGATTTATTTTTATTAATAGGCGCCAAAGATCCCAATTGGAATAAAAACGGCTTTTGCTTGTTGTTAGTCGGTGTTTGTTTGTTTATCGTTTGCTTGTTGGCTGCAGGTGAGACGTGCTTGATCACACCTCCTGTGGTATAGTCCTGTAAATCGTCTTGTGAAACGTCTTGTATCATGTTTGTAATCGTATTGTTAAGGCAATTNTGACAGGGAGTTAAATAGTCTAGCTGCATTGTCTTGAAAAGTTCAGCTCTCTTTCTTTGGTATTTTCAGCAATTCGTTGTCATTCGATCTCAGTTCTCTTTTATTTTGTCTCACATTTAGTTGTAAATAGTCAGGCCACCTTTCCGAGTTGAAAGCCTTGAAAAGAAATAGGAAGGGAAAAGTGCTACTATTATGTTCGCCTCCAATGGAGATTTTTGCAAAACTCACTAAAAATTGACTCAAAATGATTATACATATGCGTATTGCATGCCATACTAAAGCGAGTTTAGTCTACACTCACAGAAATAAGGTGGTTTTGAGAAGTACTCTAAGGTACCCTGGGGTACTTGAATACCAGAGGGTACCCTTGGGTAATCTGCAGTACCCTTGGGTAATCTGGAGTACCCTATGGGGTATTATAAGGGTACTCTACAAAACCCTAGGGTATTTCAGGTCAAAAAGGTACTCCAAAGTACCCACTTGACTGCAAACATCACGTGACTATACGCAAAGCCAGCGGAATGTGGCCTAATCAATAGCCGTACGTGTATTTGTCAAATTTGGCATAAAAGGCCTAACAGACTCGAAAATTGATAGGAAGAATAACTGGTTTGGCACGACGGTGAAATGGTACTGAAATTGCGAAAAGATCCTTATTACCACAAAGAAGAGAACTTGCAACGTGAGTAGATACCAACTAATTGATTAGAAGCTAAAAATACTTGCTGAAGCAGCCGCTTCTCTTCTACTGGCTCGCCGCAGTTCGGCGTGGAGTTACGTACAGGGAGAACTCGCGAATGAGAAACTGGTTTTGGAAATCAGTCTGTTCGGTTCCTACGCTTTTTGCGATTTGTAATTTGACTAAGGAGTGGGTTCTACTTCTTATCTTTGAAAACTGTATCTTGTAATCAGAATTTGACAATTTGAATATCTTGAATGGCAAAGAAGATCAACAAGTTTAAATAAAATAGGCCTAGGCCTAGACCTAGGGTCTTTTAGAAGAGATTTTTCTATTGTCTATTTTGAATAACCTATTGAAATCTCCAGTGTGCAAGTGCTGTACTGCTGGACTTTGGAGAAATGTTTAATTTTTCTAACTAATGGACTAAATAAGCATATCTGCAATTCTTACCTTCCTTCTTATTTCATACACAGGTTATGTCATGTAGTTACTTGTGTTCTTTCCTATTTATTGAATCTTACGTCCTCTTAGTAGTCTTAGGGTCTTAGCTCAGTTTGATTGATTTGAGGTACTTGATAATGAGTACCCATTTTTTTATAAGAAACTTGGATCAGGCCATATTACTAAAAGTTTCTTAACTTAACATGAAACTTTTGGCATTTACTGAAAGTTTCTTAATTGTTTCTTATCTTTTAAATGCATGAATTATCATGTAGTTTCCAACAATGCTTGTTTCTTGACATATAAAACATCAGGTGGGAAGAAAAAGTGTTCTATCACGTTCAAAACATAAAAGTGTCAGTTAATACTCAAGAGTAAGGGTTCAATGACATATTTATCATAATTTCTTTGACTTTTGCTTTTGAAAGTTTCTTAGCTCTTTCCGAACTTAGTACTAAAAGAGTTTCTTTTTCTCCGTCCTAGTACTAGTTTCTTATGAACCAATATGCTTGAAACGTTGCGTTTTTTACATCTTCGTTATTTATGGTACTTTGATTATTTATTTATTATATTGTTGTTTAATTTTGATGGTACCACACGCACCAAACAGATTTTAATTGAATTGCAAGAGATTGAGATACCATGTTTGTGAACTAAATCCCTAAAAATCTCCTCTCCATATATCTCCCTGCGATTGTTTTAATCAAACTAAGCATGTTGCCTTTTTTAAGAAAATGTAGTTTACTTTCCAGGTTTGGAAGTAACATGTTATGCTGGAGCTCCATCAATGTCAGATATGGCGAGTATGACATACTAGAAATACTGATTATTTTTTTACTTTCCACCACCTAAAATTTGTTTGATTAATTGCTGTTATAACTGTTCTCATTTGTTAATCATTATGGTTATTTTCAAACAAGTTTCCTTTATGTTATTTGGGGCTGAGGGTGATCGTACATGGTCATGGGTGGTCACTTATTGAAAAAAATTGAAAGCAAAGAAATTTATAATAGATATCTGAAGCATTATGGTTGTTTCTATAATAATTTATGGGTGCGAGGTTGTAGGTGTCTGCAAAATGTATAGTTAAAATAAAAGTGATCAGCACAAACGCAAAGTCCTCCCTGATTTGCATAGCTTTTCTGATTTATTACTAACATTAAAGTGACAATAATTATGGGTCATTGCACAAGTAGTTATTTGGGTACGTTTTGGAGCTTATCTAAATGTAACCACTTAAATATGCTAGGCTATGCTATGCTGTTGTATTATCATAAGGAAAATTATAATAAAATGTCTATTATTCAATTTTGAAAATTTCTATAGCCATTTTTTCATGTTAAGTTTTTACCATTGATGTTTTCATCATCAGTTAACGCATATAAGCGTTGTAGCACATACATAATAAAAAAGCTGTACATTTTTTGGGCTCTCCCAGTTTTTGCATATGACATGTGAGAGATTTCCAGATACTACCTTGGCAAATTTACAAAGCTGTACATTGTAGCTACAAGACAATTCATCCTTGACTTAACTTAAGAAATTTCTCTTCCATTCTGCAGTCGTCATAATTAATATGTATTTTGCTGCTTTTCAGGTAATCAAAGATGCTTTGATCAATTGGGTTGTTGTTTGAAGAGTCGATTTAGCTTTAAATGTTGTAGGTGTTGTTATAGACTGCTATTGTAGCATAAATCTAATACAAATATTAGGAAAACAGAGAACAAGAACAATAACAGTAAACTATAACCTGTCTCAAATCAGATGTCACAAGAAAATGCTTGGGAATAGTAATAATTGAGAAGTGTTTTACATGAGCAATTTTGCGTTATCACAAATCTCACTTGTCATCTAATTTGATACAGACTTTAGGTCAGGCAAATAGATAACTTATGTACGGTACAGGTCTTGTACACATTAACATGGTTTTCCTGCCTAAGAATTCTCTAAAATTCTTGTTTAAATAAATTTACAGTCTTTCATATGGGTTGAAAATTCTATCATAATGCAAGGATTCTTGGCATGTTAATGTGCGTAAGGCCTGTACTGGATGTAATTCCACCATGTATATATATGCTGAAAGTTTCTTGGAATCCACCTTTTCTTACTAAGGGTGCCAAAACGGACATTTTTTTTCATTTGAGATTATGCATTTCTGAGTCTAGAATCTTGTTCTGCGTACAAAGTTTAGTCTAATAACAAATTTTCACATTCATATCTGTCTTAATTTTGAAATTATGACGATACAAAGAATTTGAACTCATATGGACTTTGACCGTGGAAATCAAAGTTAGGACAAACTTTTGTCCTAACATTAATTTCCATGGTCAAAGCCCTTATATATGAATGTGAAAATTTGTCATCATACTAACCTTTGTATGCAGAACAAGATTCTAGACTCAGAAATGCAAAATCTCAAATAATAGAAAATGTCCGCTTTGGTGCCCTTAGTAAGAAAAGCTGGATTATCCTATATACTCTAAGTTTCTTACAAGTTTCATTGGAATTCCATAACAATCTTCTTATTCCCATGCCCTTTCAAATGATTTCAAATTAAAGCTTTTGAAGCTTTTCTAATGTATAGACATTCAACTTTACAAGTAATTTTGCACATAATTACCTTTTGAGCAATATGATACAAGAAAAAAGTGAAAATGAAGTAGGAGTATATATGTGATGAATTCCTTTGACTAAAATAAATAGTTGCTTAAATAAGTTTTTCTCAGTACCGGAGTTGCATAAATTTTTTGCGATTTGAGAGTAAAGTTGTTGAGTAGTTTTTTGTAAAAAATGTAAGAAAATTTTAGTACAACGGACACAAAACAATTGGTTTTTTGCTCTTAAGGGTGAAGCCACAGCTCACCGCCTTGCTACATCCTTCTTCAATTTGAGCATAGCTTGCTGTGTTCAGCAGAATATTTCATCATGCTACATAAAATTTATAGTTCTGTGTTCAACAGAATATTTCATCATAATATGTATAGCTGCTCTCCTCTCTAAACATAGGTGTAGAAGCCAGGGGACGTTGGAAAAATTTACTGAAATCAGCCTTTTTAAAAAATCCACACTAAATCGTGCAAATAATTTGGCAAACAATAGAAATTTTATCGGGCTGCCCGCCTAGATTTTATCTTCCCCTATGCGTATGTCTCTAAGTCCTCTTTATTATTCTGTATATGCTTTAATATTTACATACATACAATGTGTATTTGTATTATTCTTATAATTTTATAATGCTACTTATTGCATATTTATTTGCATGTTACTGATTAAAATTTTTGTCCCACACACGTCTATTTATTGGTTGATCTCAATCTAGAAGACATAGATACTGAAGAACTGCAAAATTAGTGTAACTAGTCTATGGCTGATCTGATCAAAATCGTAAATTTTGTGGAAAAAGTTGTTGCTATGCATGCACAAATAAATGCAGACATGAAGGTACAGGTAAAGGGCAAGAGGTCGCCAGAAATCTGTCTCCCACATAATTTTTTGAAAATGTGCAACAATAACGATCTTATGGGTAAAACACGTTATGTAACAGTATCATGCCTTTGAATATGTTTGTGGGATCTGTGTCCCCTGAAGTGTGATTTTTTCAAGTCTGAATGCAGAATAGAAATTTGCTGTAAATGGCTTGATTAATTGATTTGAACACAGCTACATTGTCTGGCATATTTTTGGTAATGTGAAGTTGCCTTTTTAGCGCCAAGCGCTGGGATCGCAGAAGTAGAGAAGACCTAATTGAGTCCGCGGCCCCTTTGTCATGACGCTCAAATGGTGGGGCTCTACTTGGGATCGAACCTTGTCCGCCTGACTGCAAAGTCAGAGGATTACACCACTGCGCCACAACACCTTCGAATGTGGCTGGAGGGGTGAATCACTCTTTCTGAATCACTCTTATTGTCTACGAAAGACACCAGGTTTGCCAAAGATTTCCATGAAAACACATATGTGGTGTTGAGTGTTCACTGCATCACACAAAGAGACTTTACTCTGGAAACCATTCAATTCTCGATTGCATTGTTAAAAAGTTAATAAGCCTTAATAATGGCGAGAGAGTGTGGAAAATTTGGCAATACTTACTACGTAATTTTGATACTTTATAAAATTTGCCTACAGTCAGCAAGTGAAAAGCGTCGACTCCCATATAATTGATTAGCTGGGATCCTTATTTGGCACCCGAGAGTACACACTTATTTTTTATATAAGAAACTGTAGGCTCAATTCTAAATTCCTCAACAAAGAAGAAAAATTGTGCTACCTTGTGACAGCCCCAAAAGCATTTTGGAGCAAGTGCAGTGCTACCTGGATTAAAGAAGCCAAGTCAAAAAAGTGTTGACACTGTACAATAGTTGTTTTGAGATCTTGCTAGGTACTTTGAAAGGCCTTTTACCAAGAGTGAATTAAAAGTGAAAAGAAACTGATAAGAAACTTTTCGTAGCAAAACTGTCCTAAAATTTAAGAAACGACTTACCAGCCCCAGACCTAAGTTTTTTTTATAAAAAATGAGCCTATTTTGCTACCGTTGTATAAAATTAAGATTGAAATGTGTACGAAGGCACTGGTTAAATGCGTGCAGACTACACTTGTGAGGTTATTGTAAAAGCTCCATCTAGTCCCTCCTCTCTATTAAGCCCACTCTCTAATAAGGCCCTCCACTCTGAGTCATAATTGTAAATAAGCTCCCCTCTCTATTGTTCCCCATCCAACTTATATCAAATGAAACAGGATACCAAAGATTTCCCGTCTTTTTAGTAAAACAAGTTTGAATTTTTCACGTGAATAAAAACAAATAATTTAATAAAGTATCCCCGAATTATCAAGTTTTAATATGGTTTGGGATTAAAATTGCGTTGAATTTGTGTATTTTACTCGTAAAAGTTTATGTTGATTCTGCAAAATATGAGATAAGAGACATAAAAAGCCATCGTTTATAGCCTTGTCATTATACTTCGCGAATAACCTCCCACCTCTGGAGTCTCCGAATATAAATTAGCCCCCCCCGGACTTAATATAACTTTTACGCCCGCTCGTCCGATTGGAAACGTTATCAGCGGCGAGATAAATTTTAGGGAGATTCATCATTGAGACTGGACTTGCCCAAGTCTCTTCCGTGTACCTGAAACCTAAATGCCAAACCAATGAGGTGTTTTAGGTTATTGCGTTTCAGGTACACGGAAGAGACTTGGGCAAGTCCACATTGAGACTACCTTCACCCACTTTGATGTGAATGAAACTTTGATTTTGACAGCGTCAACTGAGTTATAACCAATCAGAATACATCGAATCTATAACTAAGAATGCTGCTCACGTCATTCTGACGCTCCGCCGTCCGTAAACTTCGCAACCGTCAAAAATTTCTACCGGAAGAGTACGCAGCAAGAGACAAAAGGTAAGTTTGCTTTATATACAAGAATAAATCTGCTGAATGTTGGAAATTTTCAACTTTAAAAATAAATTCTTTGTTCTTATAAACATAGGCCTATATTAAATAATTTAAGAGCTACAAAAATAAATGTTAAGCTCCTCAACAAGATCTTGTGAAACCAGAGTTCCTTTGCGTGAAACCTGTCCAACACTCCGGCGGGCGGCGTTGTAGCCATTCGTTGGTCCGTTCATTGCTCTGCTTTTTGCTCTACTAAAACAAAATTTAATTCAAAAATAAGAAAATAAAGTAAAGTAAACAAATTACATCGCATTCAATAAATTTATTTCGACTCAAAAAGAGCATGTTGAAATGGCGTGAAAATTGTGCTTAGACTTTTATGAAACTTCATTTCAAAAAATTTCATGAAACTATTTATTTTACCGGAAAAGTCTTTGCTTATTCCTTTCCTAGCCTTTGAATAGCATACCCGTTATTTCTTCCGACAAAGTGGCCGATAATTTTGGGGAGTATTTGCCCCTTGCCTATCAACAAAATGAGAGTTGTTGATATGAGTGGTGAAACCAGTCTAGCACTCCTGCGCCGGCGCGCGCCGACGTTGACATACTTTGGTTTCTTCTTGAATTTAACAAACATATAATTAACTTAAAAACTAGAAAGATAAAGGAAAATATACAATATATCAAACGAAAAGAAATTGCAATAAGCCTTCAAATAAATTAAGGTCAGGTCGCGAAGAGGCGTGAAAATTGTGGTCAGACTTTTGAAGCTAGCCATATTTAAAGTGAATGACCTGAGCTATAAGGCGCCGGTCTATAAATAGGATAAAGAAAAACCAAAACACGCCATTGTTTTCTTTGGCTTTGCTTTCTTTGCCCACTTGCTGGATTATCAAATACAATAGGCTATTTATAAACCTATGAGATCTCATCTTTTAACTCAGGTTATTCCCTTTAAGAAAATATTTAATAAACTAATTTTTTAGCGGAAGAACTGAAGTTTAGCATAGCTTACCTAACTTACAAAAGTTGGTTTTTCTCTCAGACAAAGGTGAAAACATGGACTTCTCTTACCCTCGCATGGAGTTCTTTTCCTCGCATGGAGTTCTTTTACCCTCGTCTAGGTAATGTCAACAAAAGAATAAGGGAGTCCTTGAACCTAGTGGTGGAACCTGTTCAGCACTTCGGCGGCGGCGACAGGGCGGCGACATTGTCATACATAATTTTGAATCATCTTGACTTTAACAAAGAAATGTTTAATTTAGGGTGTGTATGATTGGTAAATCTAAACGTATCAAATTCTGAAAATATCAGACTTAGCAATTGCGAAAATATATTTCCAAATCAAAAACAAAAATCTTTGAAACATCAAGTTTTGGATTCACCATGGCGAAAACAAAAGTTCGAACACAGTATTCGGCTGGTCGAACGAAAGTAGAATGCAGACCAATGGCTTCTATTCGATAGACCGAATACCGTGTTCGATTCGAGCACCCACTTTCAGAGTTCTATTCTTTCTGGATTTTCTCGCCGTAGTCTGCCAAAACTTCTGCATTTTGGAGCAGAAGGCCTTCCATCTTACCGCAGAGTCAATCAAACACAAATTTCGAGTCTCCTAAATCTACCGTTTCCAGAATTGGTAGCAATCAAACACACGCTGATTCTTTTACCGCCAAACTGTAGCACCAAAACTGGAGCCTGAGGGTTGGAGTTAGCAGTCTTGGCAGTGCCAAGTAAAAGACTTTTAGACCGATCTTTCAATTGTCTGGAAATAATAAAATATTACTGAATTACAATAGTATAGCAGGGAATATTCATACCACTTTTGTGCATCTTTTGGTCCTGTACCACTTTGCGACACTATTCTTCATAGTATTTTGCCAACCTAAAAGATGCGTGTATTTTAATAAATATCAATATTTCAAATAAAATGCCCAAAAAAGAACAAAAATTTCATGTTACTTAGAGGCAAAAAACACTATCTGCACGATATGTTCCTAAAACCTTCCATAAACTTTTCTAGATGCTAACGATGGTCTTGTATAACCTTTGGGCGGTGGAATTTTGCAAATCAGCAGAAGTAGTCAACTAAAAGTCACACTAAAGAACAAAAAACAACAGGATACACATAGACAATGTCGCAAAGAATCACTTTATTTTCAACACACAAATGCAAACTTAGATAGATTTTATGCAGAATAAAAGCCAAGAAGAGAGGGTTATTTAAAAATTTAAACAAAAAATTGGCACAAAGAGCTTTATTTCTGAAAAGTATGTTCTAACTTTCACTTTCCAAAAACTTACTCGACGATTTTGTTCCATCCTTGTGGCAATGGCGCCAACTTTCAACTGCCAGCACTGATCAAACCTTTACAAAATGAATAGTTTTAAGGGACAAATGAAACGGACATACTTGCCACTTTTAAATCCAATATCGAATTCTTCTTTCAATTACTTGCAACACAAGATCTCTTGACATGTTTTTGCATTAAATACCATTTTAAATTCCCAACGATGAATAAACGGCAGCTTCGACAACAGCATGGTCGGAAAGAACATGGTCGGATTCGTTGACAGAGCAATGGATTTGAAATAATTCGAAACACTCGGTCCCAGTCCACTTCCCAAAATAAATCCACATCGTTTCGAGAGCTTCATGCAGGGGTGAAATCATATTTCTCTATCTCTAAGGGATTTCTCTAAAAAAATAAAAATGCTATGGGAATGGGACTTTGGCCTAAAATTGAAATTTTATGAAGTGACTCACTGTGTAAAAGGAGATTTTTGGTTCTTCTCATTTCAGCGGCCTAGTCCCTAGTGGCAGTGGAAAAACAACTACATCACTTTTCGTTTGTGGAATTCTATCATCGAATCTAACAGAATTCCCAATCTACAAAAGGTGACATATCTTTAATTTTCTACAAACTCAATTTAATTGAACACAGTAGTCATTCTAAAAAAATTAGTGACTGGGTAGTAAGGAGATTTTTGGTTCTTCTCATTTCAGCGGCCTAGTCCCTAGTGGCAGTGGAAAAACAACTACATCACTTTTCGTTTGTGGAATTCTATCATCGAATCTAACAGAACTCCCAATCTACAAAAGGTGACATATCTTTAATTTTCTACAAACTCAATTTAATTGAACACAGTAGTCATTCTAAAAAAATTAGTGACTGGGTAGTAAGGAGATTTTTGGTTCTTCTCATTTCAGCGGCCTAGTCCCTAGTGGCAGTGGAAAAACAACTACATCACTTTTCGTTTGTGGAATTCTATCATCGAATCTAACAGAACTCCCAATCTACAAAAGGTGACATATCTTTAATTTTCTACAAACTCAATTTAATTGAACACAGTAGTCATTCTAAAAAAATTAGTGACTGGGTAGTAAGGAGATTTTTGGTTCTTCTCATTTCAGCGGCCTAGTCCCTAGTGGCAGTGGAAAAACAACTACATCACTTTTCGTTTGTGGAATTCTATCATCGAATCTAACAGAACTCCCAATCTACAAAAGGTGACATATCTTTAATTTTCTACAAACTCAATTTAATTGAACACAGTAGTCATTCTAAAAAAATTAGTGACTGGGTAGTAAGGAGATTTTTGGTTCTTCTCATTTCAGCGGCCTAGTCCCTAGTGGCAGTGGAAAAACAACTACATCACTTTTCGTTTGTGGAATTCTATCATCGAATCTAACAGAACTCCCAATCTACAAAAGGTGACATATCTTTAATTTTCTACAAACTCAATTTAATTGAACACAGTAGTCATTCTAAAAAAATTAGTGACTGGGTAGTAAGGAGATTTTTGGTTCTTCTCATTTCAGCGGCCTAGTCCCTAGTGGCAGTGGAAAAACAACTACATCACTTTTCGTTTGTGGAATTCTATCATCGAATCTAACAGAACTCCCAATCTACAAAAGGTGACATATCTTTAATTTTCTACAAACTCAATTTAATTGAACACAGTAGTCATTCTAAAAAAATTAGTGACTGGGTAGTAAGGAGATTTTTGGTTCTTCTCATTTCAGCGGCCTAGTCCCTAGTGGCAGTGGAAAAACAACTACATCACTTTTCGTTTGTGGAATTCTATCATCGAATCTAACAGAACTCCCAATCTACAAAAGGTGACATATCTTTAATTTTCTACAAACTCAATTTAATTGAACACAGTAGTCATTCTAAAAAAATTAGTGACTGGGTAGTAAGGAGGTTTTTGGTTCTTCTCATTTCAGCGGCCTAGTCCCTAGTGGCAGTGGAAAAACAACTACATCACTTTTCGTTTGTGGAATTCTATCATCGAATCTAACAGAACTCCTAATCTACAAAAGGTGACATATCTTTAATTTTCTACAAACTCATTTAATTGAACACAGTAGTCATTCTAAAAAAATCTGATACGCATCCTAGGACTACGCAGTATTACTTTTCTACAAACGAAATTTAACTTAACTGATATTGGTTTTTTTACACAGCAAAATGGAAGCACACAGTTTTGTGAAAGGTGTTTATGGGGAAATTGAAATTTACAAATGTGACAGCTGTGGTGAATTACTGCCCTCCTACCGACAATGTCCTTGTTCTTTTACCAATGACTCCACTCAATTTGAAGAGCAAACACAAGGTGAATAGATAATCTTGATTCCTTTTGACTGACTAAATTGAATTAACATTGTTGGTGCATGAGGAAAACGCAAGATCTTCTACCTATAATAAGATATATGTTGAAAGTGTAAAAAATTGATGAACCTATTTAACATTCAAAGCCATAGCTATTCAAGAGCGTCACTGCGTAGCATTCTGCTATTCAAATCATATTTTAAGAGCTGATTTGGATAAATTTTTATTACCTCGAATCAAGGATTTTACTCTAGTTTTATGCAATATTTTCTTTTTAACTCTGAAGTTTTTCTTCTAATGTCATGTTTTCTAATTTTTCTTCCAATGATTTTGAATTCTATGGTTTTCTGTGAGTTTCATATAAGAAAAAACTCTCTTAACTGTGCCTTTTTAAAAATGCTCTTATTCCTCATGCAGGATGCACATACAAAAATGTCGAACCAGAATATTGGACAGTCAGTAATGTGCTAGAATGGCTCAAAGAACATGGGTTCAGTGACCACAGTGACAAGTTTACTGGTGAGATCAAAATTTAAAAATCTTTAAAATCATGTCGTCAAGAATTAATTGCCCAAAATGCTTTGTAAGCAAAGTAGGGATTATGAAGCTTATTCAGCATTTGAACCTGATGCACCCACAAGAAAGTGTTCATTGTGGTCTGAATGGGTGCCCTGCAACGTTAGCAAATCCAGCAAGCTTTAGAAGCCACATGTATAGGAAGCACAGGGAAATTGTTCACAAAAATCCGCAAGAAACTGAACAAGTCACTGCTAGGGAGGAGGAAAATAGAGTAGAAAATGTTATAGAACCAGTCCAAAATGAACAGACAGAACAGTCCATTAACCCAGACAGTGAAGCCATGAGCCAAAGTGAACATTTTGTTGAAGAAACACTGCATGGAATTCAACGCCACTTTGCACTGTTTCTTTTGAAACTTCAAGAACAGCATGCGGTTCCATTAGCAGTCCAACAGGAAGTTGCCAATGACACCATCTTCTTGTTGAGATTCGCCACTGAAAGTTATGGTACTCTCATTAAAAGCCAACTGAGACACGCTGGGGTTCAGTTAAATAACCATGATGACATAATTAAATTGCTAGATGATAGAGAATTCTTCACAAGAAATTTAGAAGCACTGCAATCCAATCATCTCTTCCTACGATACTGCATAGAAAAGCTAGGAATGATTATGCCTATCCAACATAGGCTAGGTTCCAACAATGGCGTAGACCACACAATGCAGTATGTGCCTGTCAAGAAAGTCCTTGCAGCATTTCTTCAACAAGATGATGTTATGAGTGAGCTATTGGCAGGCACAAAGCAAAGCTCTGGAAATCTTCTCCATGACTTCAAAGATGGTCAACTTTCCAACAAGAAGTCATCAGCCCATCATCATGTCATTCAGCTCCAATTCTATACAGACGAATTTGAAGTGGTCAATCCAATTGGATCAAAACGCACCATACATAAGATGTGTGCATTCTACTACACAGTTGGAAATCTGCATCCAAAGTTTCGATGTCAGCTAAGACACATTTTCCTGGCAATTTTGATCAGACACAAGCTTCTGAAAGACGTGTATGGGTATTCTGGCGTGCTTAAACCACTTATTGATGATCTGCAGGACCTACATCATAATGGTATCAACTTGGTGATTGATAATCACAAAAAAATCAATTTCAAAGTTGAATTGACAACAGTGTCATCGGATAACCTCTCTGCACACAGTCTAGCAGGATTCAGCGCATCTTTTAATGCTGGACGAATCTGCAGGTTTTGCATGGCCAGCTATGATCAAATCAAGCATCACTTTGAAGAGTCTGATTTTATGCTTCGATCAAAAGAGCTGCATTCCTACCACTTGGAAGCAATCGCCAATCTTGACTCAAACAAAGCCATTTATGGAGTGCGAGGTAATTGCTGCTTATCAGTACTCCCATACTTTGAAGTGGTGGATAGTTTTCCACCTGATGCAATGCATGATGTCCTTGAGGGAATTATTCCCGCTCTCTTGAAGGCACTTTTGTCAGATCTTGTCAGTGATAAGCATGTTTCACTTGATCAAGTTAACCATGGCATTGAATATTTCGAACATGGCCAAAATGATCGAAAAAATAAGCCACCAAGTCTTCCCAAACGTTTGTGCACAAACAGCAGTATCTCGGGAAGTGCATCAGAAAAATGGTGTCTTTTCAGAAATCTCCCACTGATGATTGGGAATGCTGTTCCTGTTGGCCACAAGGCGTGGGAGCTGTACCTTCTGTTTCGTGACATTGCAGATGTCATATTTGCACCAGTGATCGATAAATCTTGGATACCATGGCTGCAAGATGAGATCCAATCCTTTCTCAAATCTTTTGCTGATGTGCATCCTGAAAGCTATGTTCCCAAATTTCATTTCTTGGTTCACTATCCAAGGCTGTTGGTTGAATTTGGTCCTTTGAGGCATCTTTGGTGTATGCGATTTGAGGCAAAGCACAGCTTTTTCAAATCCTGCGCCAAATCAACCAACAACTTCATCAACATCGCTTCTAGCCTGGCAATCCGGCACCAGTTTCATCAGTGTCTTGATTTTCAAAGCACTAGCCCACTGAATGATGAGGAAAAGACACTTGCAGCATGCCTTGAAACCAAGTTCTCTTCTTTGGAGCCTGAAGTGAAAAATGCGATTGCCCTTCCTGGAATTGAGATTGCCCCAACAGAGATTGTTTGGAAAACAAACAAACTGAAGATAAACTGCGTTGAATATAAAGTCAATGATGCATTTGTCCTCGAACTTTTACACGGTGAAGAAATTCCCCTCTTCCTGAAAGTGGCTATGATAATCAAAGTACGCTCAGTTTGGTTGATTTGTGGAAAATTATACAAAGCAATAGAGTATTCAAACCATACCCACTCTTATAAGGTTGCCAACACAAAAGAATGGGTAGCAATTCGTCCAGGAATGGAGACAGACTACCATCCATTGGACATCTATAGTGACCACAATGATGACAACTTCGTAATTCTTCGACACAGAGTTGCTAAAAGGGCCAAAGATGATATGTAAAGGTTTACTGACAAAAGAAAAATTAAAAAAAAAAAAAAAAGTTCAAAAAAAGTTCAAAAACAATTTGGATCAAGACTGTGAGAGTTGCCAAAAGTGTCAAAGATGATTTTTAAAGGTCTACTGGCAAAAGAAAAATTAAAAAAAAAAGAAAAAAGTTCAAAAACAATTTGGATCAAGACTGAGAGAGTTGCCAAAAGTGTCAAGGATGATTTTTAAAGGTCTACTGGCAAAAGAAAAATTTACAAAAAAAAGAAGAAAAAAGTTCAAAAACAATTTGGATCAAGACTGTGTTATCACTTTGAACTATATCAGTTGACTTAATGTTCTGGTCACCAATTTAAAGTTGTTTGAAACTTATTTTTAGAGCAGGACATTGATGGGGAAACAATGCTAAACATGCGGGAGTCAATGGTTGAAAAGTTGCTACCAACGATGAAACTGCAAATAAAATTTCTGAGGCTGGTTGAAGAATTACAGAAAAGAAGGTAACTTTTACATCTAATTTCTTAGTTTGCTATGCATGCTGATATTTTAAGCTTGAATATTTCTATAGGCCGAATAAAATTTATCAAGTGCATAACTTTTGCCTCATACAGTATATCTGTGTGATTCCATTAAAAGTCAGAGAAACTTAAACTGACACACATTTACTTACAGAAGTTGTACCCATTGAGCGCCTCAAACATGTATGAACATCTCAAAGATCATAAAAGTTCTATCATAATTAAATAATATTTTTTGTTACCTTTTGTCTACGATCAAATTACTGATCAATGATTGTCAATGATCAAATTACTGAAAAGATCTTCTTTGCTTCTGTGATCCCATGGTTTGGTGCTAAAAACCACAATTCACCTAGAACTATCAATCTATTTTAGAAGTACCACTGAACAAGAGCAAAATCACACACATCCCCAATTAAATAATGAAATGCTACAAACCGTTCCTTCTGAAATACCATATACCATGCAAGCTTCCTGGCCACGACCATTTCTCTTGCCAAAGCTGCCTAAAATAGTTGAAATGGCAATATCAAACAAAGATAGGCATTTAGTAATACCAAGATCCCATGTTAGAAATGCCCTCATTGCAACACTGGCGAACTCAATGATGATCTATGAAACGTAAGTTATTCATAGTATATATTCATAGTATATATATATATATAAGGTACATACCTTATAATGTAATGGGTTTATGCACTTCACTTGATAATGGGTTTATACCCGAAACGTCGTACAAAACAAAACTCTGTTCAAAGTAAAATTATTTATACTGTATTTGTTTGTTTTGGTGATATACAGTCTGCTTAAAACACTTTGCAACTCATAGCGAAATTGAAGTTTCTTAACTTCGAATTGACCTCTGATCGTTTCTAATAGAGTTTCTTAATTTTCTGGAAGAGGCACTACGGTTTCTTATAAGAGGTTTCTTATGAAAAAAAATAATTGTAATGCAAAATCTTTGTATGTGATTTGGTTCTTTCTTGTCATTCTCTTCTAAGCTCAAAAGGCTTATACTTGCGGTCCTTAGTGAAATGTTATNATGTAATATTGTGCAACACGCATACAAGAACATTGTTTGTGCATTTATATATATAAGGGCTCGCCAAAAATATCCACAGGCATGATTAATCGTACACAAGGCTGATTGATGATTTAATGATTTTCTTATTGATGATTTAATCTTTCTCAAAACCCCAAATAAATTCCTGAGAAAGTTTTACGTTGCAGAAAATTCTTGTTTAAAAATGGTTGAAATCTTTCATAATATTCAACAATTCTTGTCAGAATGTGAAGAATTCTAAATATTTATCAGTATCAGTATCATGCTAAATCATGCAATGATTACAACAGTTTGATATATCCAAGGTATCCTACAGCAAGACAGTATGACGAGGTATGCATCAGCCTCATCAGCAAATACCCGTTCTTGAGGGAAACTGTTGGATCTGGATATGTGAGTAGAATGTTAATCATTGTGTGAATAATTCACACATTTGCTATTATCAGTTGAAATTTTTACATAAAAACAGATTTGGGAGAAAATTTGTAAATGAAATCATCTCTTGCATTGATAATAAATAATATTATTCAATGAAATCATGAAATGCTAGCTTCTTCGTCAGTGGCGAAAACTAAGGGGGGTGAGGGAGTGCGACTGCCCCACAATGTTGGACAAAACAATGATCTTTTGTTTTAAAAAAATAGGAGTAAACAATGCATTTTATCTGAATCAATAGCCTCACCCCCCCCCCAATATTGGGCAAAGTGTCCACCACTGTTCTTTGCCAATATAGCTTCTTTGGACTCGCTCTTGTGAACAATGCAAATTTTTTCCAACAGAATCTTCCAAATAGGTGACATTAGGCTTGAAGGTTTATGCATCATCATTGCAACATCATTTGTTTTCTCAGACAGAGGAAAACCTTTCTAAACTTATCAGTTTTAGCTTGATAATAACTTTTAATCTACAAGGGAACAACTTGTACGCATATAATTCAAATATTGTCTGTCTTTTCCAAAGAGCTCCATAAAAGAAAGCCTTAAAGCCAAATTCAAAAAAGAAAGGAGGCCGTTAACAAATGACCTTGATGTTCTAATTGCAAAACAAAAGTACGGAAACATGAGCAATAGGGCTAAACGACCAATCATTGAAGACGAGGGCCCTATTGCAAGGAAAGCAAGAAGGATTGGGGTAAGAATTAAAAAGAAATCAAAATAAGAAGTATATATACAAACATCCACAAACCTGTCTAAAAGTCACAATTCCTTCAGAAGAGGACATCACTTAAGTTTGTCTCATAGAATTATTCATGATGTTACATTTCACAAGATTCTATAAATAATAAGCAAGAAATTTGATCATGGAGTGATACTAATAAATAAAAGGATTTATAGGCCCCTAAAGGACTATATATTTTAAACTAAAGTGTAGCAACCACTCTCTAACCCTAACCAATAGATGACACACATTGTAAAATAGGCCTATTATATGAGACACTTTAATGACACTTTGGCTAAGCTATTCTTGGCACTCTTGGAATCATAAATAGATGAAAAACACTTTCGATACATAACTACAAAATTCTATTTTCAATAAAACATTATTCAAACACTATTTCTTAAAGGTCAAATTATATAACATTTGATTGTTTGATTTCTTCCCAACCTGACCACATATGTTTAGGAAACCTTAAATTAGAATGAGTGGCAATATCAAAATTTTATAATTTCTTGTAAAGATGCACAACGAAGAATTGGAGGACGAAAGAAGCATGCAAATGCACCTCACAAAATTAACAGAAGAATTAAGAAGACGACAGCCTACAAAAGAAATTGTAGCAGACAAAATGAATAGGACAGCATCCTACAGGCAGAAGATTATGCAAGACTGCACAACAGCAGAAATTTTGGAAAAATTTCCTTACATTGCCCACAAAAGATTGGTAAGCTAAATTCAAATGGAATTCTTTTACATAAATTAGGTCAGAATAACCCTCACTTATCCATTTCTAAAGTCAGTTTATAAAATAAATGACATTTAAGCAAAGGACCAAAGTGTCTGGTGGAAAATGCAACTTTTAAGAAAAGGGCGAGTGGCTGTAGACGGCGCAAGTGTTGCCTAAAAGTTCTTATTAGCATATCTTATGTTGTATGTTTTCCCTCTAGATCTTAAAAGATAAGACTGATATAGTTTGGCTTTGCACTCATTGACAACTTTAATATACTGTCAGCCTATACAGTATAGACCTCGCCCACCATAACATGGTTTTCCTGTCTAAGGATTCTCAAGAGGTCTTAAGGATATTTTTAGTTCCTTAAAGAACGCCAATCAACCAGCATCCTTTGCGCGCTTCGCTTGTTGCCTTTCGACTGCGGCGGCTATTTTAATATGACAACATTCTCTGCAAAGCGTGACCGCAAAGGATGCTGGTTGACCGGCGTTCTTTAAAGGGGCCTTTGGAACCAGCATACCATGTGCACGTTTCATCCTTTTGTTGGCAGCCACTGTCATGGACCATTAAAATGGTGACAACAAAGAGACCACAAAAGGATGTATTCACAAATAATGCAGGTTGCAAAGAATCCTTTTAGAATTCTTGAATGTAAAAATTTAACAGTCTTTCGTATGGCTCAAGAATTCTTATCATAATGAGAAGACTTCTTGTCATATCAAAGTGTCATATCGATGATTCCATTTTTATGTCATTTTGATAATTTTTTGCATTTCACATATTTCCTAGCTTCTTCAAGATGTTGGAATAAGATTTAATATTGAGCCCAACAACATCCTGGGGGCATTTCAAAAACATCACCAGAGAATCATAGAAGCAGCACCAACCGGCACATGGAAAAAGTATGTGCTAGACGAAGTTCATCAAATGATTGACGACGAGACAACAGATGATGCAAAAACTGGTGAGGGGTTCCAAAACTAAGAATAACACTTATTGTTTAATAAACCAAAGTCTCATTCTCAACACTTGGGAAATTATTTCCGACAGTGTTTCTTATAAACTAGTTTCTTATGAAAACGTGTATGATAACAAAGTCCAACCATGCCTTGCATAATTTCGAATTTTATCAAGTGAAGCCATCACTATATATATCTAATAGAAAGTGTCCTTGTTGATGATAAAAACAACAAACTTCCATTAAAAATAACAAGATAGGAAATTCATACAAGATTAACTAATTAGTTACGAAAATTTGTGTCAAAAAATAATAAATAAATTAAGAAACCTTTAGTTGAGTCAAATGGTCTATTTGTTTGCTAAAATCTTGAAACAATATTCGATTTTAGGCTTAATACGCAGATTGATGCTGGTTCTCTGCAGAAGGATCATTACTACAAAATGGAGATATTTTTGTCAGCAGACTCAGGGACATATTTACACCTATTTAAGAAAATAGGACATGAATCTTTGAATCGAGCTTCGACTGACAATCTCGTAAATCTCAAACCAGGTAAGCTATAATAGATATTCGTCTTTATCAAGAATTCTAAGCAGGCGCTGCGCGGTAAGCCTAGTAATATACTATATAGAAACATAGACAAAATATTTGCTTCTCTTACCATCCGTATTTCCAACTCCCTCAAGATGATTGGCACATCTTTTCACAACTTTTTCCATCGATCCAACATAAATTGGTAAGACTCTTATGAAGCTTCCGTCAGGAGGCCGCTTCATAGACGTAAACTTGAAGAGGTAATATACCCCTCGCTGCACATACAGCTTGCGAAGGGTACTGTATGGTATAATGGTACTGTAGGGTACTGTATGGTAAATATATGGATTAATTTTGCAAAGATCTTTGTTCACAGATTTCCTTTAGCTGCATATGTTTTAACAGGATAAGTACTACTGTTGTGAGCTTAATCAAAGTTTTAAAAAATTTGTGAAAAATCTCAAAGGTGCTTTTATTTAATTTCAACTTTCAATATTTATATACCTATTTAGCAAACGACGTTTGCAAAGTATTTAGACTAGAAGCCTTGGCTATGAGTTCTTATAATAATAACAACAAAACAATGAAATCCATCTTTACAGGTTTATATTTGGATGCAGCAGTGTATCTTTTGCCTACAATGCTTCATGAAAATCCAGAAAGAATATTCAGAATTAACAAGGTAACTCAATTAGAATTTTATATCAAGCTATTTCATGTTGATTTCTATCTTATTTTTTCCTCTCATCAATTTTAAACTTGGTGATTATAATCATAACTATTGCGATTCAATTTCTTTGTAAGAAATCAAAATTTTCATACATTATTACCAAAAAGATAAGAAACTCTAATACTATGTTTTGGCAAGCATAAGCACTGCACTCTCTATTTGATACTGCATCTTATGTAATGTTGGTTTGATATCAAGATTTTACAAGTACATTTATCAAATCTGAAGTAAAGATTTGATTTGAAGGTCTAGGTTAGAACAGAATTGGCAGATGGAAATTATGATTCGTGATTGGGCCTTCTTGGCCACAAATTTCAATCCTCAAATATCACAATAATCTTTAATCGTTTGGAACATCAACAAAACTAATTACCTACCAGAAGCCATGACAAGACATTTCTTTCTCTTATTATGGCATTATGTAACTCCAGATCTGTCATGACGAGAAAGATCTCGAAAAGTTTTACTTTTGTTGATCGGCGGCCAGATCCCAGATCAACTTTCCCACAACTAAGAAGTTCTTCTTTTACTCGCTACGTTGTGATTCCTTGTCTGTATTCCACGCTAGTTCCTACGAAGATGGCAAACAGGATTGGCATCTTTCAGTTGGATTGGTATAGCCTCTTTGTTTCTTCGTTTTTCCATGGATTTTCAGATCATCCTTACTTCACTCCACGGCCATGCAGCAGCAGCATGCAACGTTTGACTTCAATTAAGTGCGCTTGCGCTTCAAACGAATGCTGGGTAATATTGCGCACGCATCATATTCTCATCAGAGAGAGCGTGTTGCCACTCCACTTGTGAACGGAGTCATACCAAAAGTGGTGCGCGAAGAAGAAGAAGAAAGAAGAAGAAGAAGAAAAGTACACTCCAAAACGTAAAAATCTGGCCAAGCAACAACCTGTTTTAAGAAAATACACCCTTTTGACAACCGGCTCTAGAAAAATTGCCTTCTTCCGATACCCGGCGCTAGAAAAAAGAGGCGAAAACGATACCCTGAAAAACGGCATGTCCCCGTCGGACAAATATACTAAGTACCCCCCGGGCAGACACTCAACTGTCAGATCTCTAAAAAAAATTCGTTTTTCCATGGATTTTCAGATCATCCTTACTTCACTCCACGGCCATGCAGCAGCAGCATGCCACGTTCGACTTCAATTAAGTGCGCTTGCGCTTCAAACGAATGCTGGGTAATATTGCGCACGTATCATATTCTCATTAGAGAGAGCGTGTTGCCACTCCACTTGTGAACGGAGTCATACCAAAAGTGGTGCGCGACTTCATTTATTTTTTCTTATTTTTGCAGGAGGCTGTTAGTCCATACCCATCAATAATGGTAACCACATGCGATAATGGATCAATTTTCTCTCTGGAAACAAAAATTGAAATAAAGATGGATGCCATAAAAGTCATTGAGTATGATTTTGGATCAATATTGGAAGCTGTCCCATCGCTCCTCAGCTTATATTACTGCTACGATGTCTGCTTTCCAAAAAGATCAGAGGACACTCTAAACTTTCTGGACATGGTTTTTATGAGAGCTCGGTATGCAGATAACTTAAAGCCGAAGTTTGTTTGAATTTGCAATCAGATCTTAAATTTGATACGTAAGACGACAAAAGTCATACCAAATTGAATAAACCTTCAAAAATATTTTAGCCTCAATTGGAGATTTCCTAGTGAACTTTGAATCCTTTGAAGATGCCTAGACGCATTATATGGAATAGAAAGTTTCATTCCATTTTGAAAAGGTAACTGACTTAAAATTGGTTTAAAACGAGTTTAGAAAATGCGCTATTGTTGATTCTACAACACTTTTACTCTAATGTGAATTAAGCCCAACCGATTTGGGATTTTAATCAAGCCCATTTTCAGTTTCTTGCCTACATCACTCCCTTTCAGACTCGGCGGATTTGGGGAAATAGGGGGGAAACATTGCGGAAATGCATCAAATGCATTGATTATAAATTAGTAAACTCCGAAACTCTTGGCCTTGATCCCCTATTTAACTCTTGTTCAATTGTATTTCTGTAAATTCTGGTAAACGTAGAACAAGTATTTTACAGCACATTATTAGGACTTCGCAAATAATTTTAGCATTTTGGGTTTTTACATTCCGTCCCCCGTGCTACGTTATGCTAAGTTCGCCATACAATGGCCATCGCATCTAATTTTCAGAGCCAGGCTCCAAACAACTCGCTTTCAGCACTTGTTGGGTCCAGAAATAAAAGAACTTAAAAATACAGGCATAATGAACAAACTAATCAAACGTGCATCAATCCAGACTCATCTTCTAATTTCTGCTATTGGGTCTGCTAATGACAAACGATCTCATGATTCATATAATCCAATGAAAAGTTGAAAAGAAATCACGCGAGGTTGCAAGCAATTTCTTTATTGTCCCCCGGGGGACAGATTGGTTTTGATTCTAAGCTGATCATAACACGAGGCACGTGTCCTCAGTTGGTTATTAATTATTATTCAATGGACGATATTAATTGACTCTAACAACAGTCAGAAATGTTATTATTGATACAAAGTTATGGCCAGAACAGAATCAGAATCTATGCATTATTATTGCATTTTAGTGTGAGTATGTTGACGTTTTAGTTGGATGGCATTATTCGCATGCATTTTGTACCACAATTTAGCTAACATTTAAAATCACGTAGAGTATTCTACTTGTGAATTTCCCTGTAAAGGTGATCACAAGACAATGATGTGTTTGTTATCTGTGTTAGAGACTTCCCTTTGATTCCCTCCACAACATCATCACAATTGTAGACTGCAAAGTAGGGATGACACACAGAACTGCCATTTCCAAACAAAACTTTGCATGAGTTGTCAAGTGCCTTTATTGGAGTACCTTTAAGGGAATTCTGGAGTACCTTTAGGGGTTTTCTACAGTACTTCTCCATTAAGGTACTTTAGAGTACCTTTAGGGGTACCATATTTGCGCCCGGCTAGAGTACCCCTAAAGGTACTCCAAAATACCCCTAAAGTATCCCAAAGGGTTTTCTAAAGTACCGTTAGGGGTTTTCCAGAGTACCCCAAGGGGTTTTCTATAGTACCTTTAGGGGTTTTCTAAAGTACCTTTAGGGGTTTTCTAAAGTACCTCAAAGGGTTTTCTAAAGTACCTTTAGGGGTTTTCTAAAGTACCCTGAAGGGTTTTCTAAAGTACCTTTAGGGGTTTTCTATAGTACCCCAAGGGGTTTTCTATAGTACCTTTAGGGGTTTTCTAAAGTACCTTTAAGGGTTTTCTAGAGTACCCCAAAGGGTATTCTAAGAGCATAGTGGCTTACAATAGGAGTTCCTTCCCCTTGAAAACCACAACAAATTTTTCATGCAAAGAAAACAAAATTCAATCAAAATGAGATTCAATTTGGAATATTGAAAACAAAGGTGGTAAGCTTCTACCGCTTTGACTGTAAGCGAACTCTATCAGTTAGGGTACTTTTCGATAGATTTAAGATGCTGACCTGACTGTATAATGTTTGGGTATATAGGGTAAGAACAATTATTTTTTGGGTCTATTTTCAAGCCAGAATTTTTTTAGGTTGATATTTTGCACTCCAGCCTGAGCACCCATATCCTTATTATACCAGAGACCCCCCTAGGCTGGGGATGATTTTGCCATCAATATTTGATTATTTTTAGCTGTGAATGGCTGGATCAAACAGGTCACTATGTCATGTGTGGTGCAGAGTCAGGAGAAAAACACCTCTTGATGCGATTGTTGTTGTTATCAGCATTTATTCTCCTCATTAGGCCCACTGAGCGATTGTTGATGATACATTTGCTTCACGCATCACACATCGCTCTACGAATGGCATGCGAAGAAAAATTCAATTGTGTGAGGCAGAGAATCCATAGGCCTCTCAACAAGTCTGTGAATAAGCAGAATAAGAGTGTTTACAAAGAAAATAAAATGAGTAGAAACAACCTGTTATCTGACAGATTTTTACTCCTATTGAGTGAAACGTAAAAGGGCAGGTTTTTATTAAATAGGAGTAAAAGTGTTCTATTCTTTTTAAAATATAATAGCAGCCTCTTTCTGGGTCTGAAGCTAAAGATATATGGATTTATGTAATAATTCTATCATATTCCTTCATACTGATTGTTCATCCACTTAAAAGCGCAGCTTGTTTCGGTTTAAGATTAATATTTTAAAATGGAAACAAGTCAACAACTGGGTGAGTGTTTTTGTGCAGAATATAGAATTGTGGGTCTTTGGGACATTTTTTTCTAACATGCGTTATTGGTCATTGCCATTGTGGTCTTGAGTTGGGTGCACAGATGCATCGGCCTAAAAATGCATTTTAGGCCTAGAGACCTATGATGTATGTTCTCATGATGGTTTAGTTTGGTTTTATTCAGGGGTCTGTGCTTTAAGCCTATTTTGGATGGGGGGCAAATTTGCCCCCCCCCCTGTTGGTTTTTTATTAATAACTCCAAATTGAGTAAATATTTCTTCTTTAAACTGTGTGATCCTAAAAACGTCTTAGACACCTAATGAAATTTTTGTTAAATAAAACCTTAATTAGGAGGGGTTTGGGACCAAATTTTTGCAGGGGATGGTCTGAAAATTTGAAATTTGAAAAATTATTATTGTTATGTAATCTTTATTTTTTCGAAGAGCTGTGTGGTTCTTTTTCAATAAATTGTCTTTGATTGAAAGGAAGTATATTTCTAATTCAATTTATTCACATAATATAATTTTTACTTGCGCAATATGGTTTATCCTACTGTTTGACATTGATTTTTTTCACCAAAGTGTTCGCTTGCATTTCTCCTTCGCATACATGTTCACTGTTCCTGCCCAAATGATCAAAGAGAAATTAATTCTTTCATTGCTGAGTGTAAGAAGACTCTAAATTGTCATTTTAGTGCCAAAATTTAGGATGGGCAAAATTTGCACTTTTGTCAGATCTTGTCAGTGATAAGCATGTTTCACTTAATCAAGTTAACCATGGCATTGAATATTTCGAATATGGCCAAAATGATCGAAAAAATAAGCCACCAAGTCTTCCCAAACGTTTGTGCACAAACAGCAGTATCTCGGGAAGTGCATCAGAAAAATGGTGTCTTTTCAGAAATCTCCCACTAATGATTGGGAATGCTGTTCCTGTTGGTCACAAGGCATGAGAGCTGTACCTCCGGTTTCGTGACATTGCAGATGTCATATTTGCACCAGTGATCGATAAATCTTGGATACCATGGCTGCAAGATGAGATCCAATCCTTTCTCAAATCTTTTACTGATGTGCATCCTGAAAGCTATGTTCCCAAATTTCATTTCTTGGTTCACTATCCAAGGCTGTTGGTTGAATTTGGTCATTTGAGGCATCTTTGGTGTATGCGATTTGAGGCAAAGCACAGCTTTTTCAAATCACGCGCCAAATCAACAAACAACTTCATCAACATCGCTCCTAGCCTGGCAATCCGGCACCAGTTTCATCGGTGTCTTGATTTTCAAAGCACTATCCTACTGAATGATGAGGAAAAGACACTTGCAGCATGCCTTGAAACCAAGTTCTCTTCTTTGGAGCCTGAAGTGAAAAATGTGATTGCCCTTCCTGGAATTGAGATTGCCCCAACAGAGATTGTTTGGAAAACAAACAAACTGAAGATAAACTGCGTTGAATATAAAGTCAATGATGCATTTGTCCTCAAACTTTTACACGGTGAAGAAATTCCCTCTTCCTGAAAGTGGCTATGATAATAAAAGTACGCTCAGTTTGGTTGATTTGTGGTAAATTATACAAAGCAATAGAGTATTCAAACCATACCCACTCTTATAAGGTTGCCAACACAAAAGAATGGGTAGCAATTCGTCCAGGAATGGAGGAATGGATGATTTTTAAAGGTCTACTGGCAAAAGAAAAATTTGCAAAAAAAAAAAAGAAAAAAGTTCAAAAACAATTTGGATCAAGACTGTGTTATCACTTTGAACTATATCAGTTGACTTAATGTTCTGGTCACCAATTTAAAGTTGTTTGAAACTTATTTTGAGAGCAGGACATTGATGGGGAAACAATGCTAAACATGCGGGAGTCAATGGTTGAAAAGTTGCTACCAACGATGAAACTGCAAATAAAATTTCTGAGGCTGGTTGAAGAATTACAGAAAAGAAGGTAACTCTTACATCTAATTTCCTAGTTTGCTATGCATGCTGATATTTTAAGCTTGAATATTTCTATAGGCCTAATAAAATTTATCAAGTGCATAACTTTTGCCTCATACAGTGTATCTGTGTGATTCCATTAAAAGTCAGAGAAACTTAAACTGACAAATATTTACTTACAGAAGTTGTACCCATTGAGCGCCTCAAACATGTATGAACATCTCAAAGATCATAAAAGTTCTATCATATTTAAATAATATTTTGTGTTACCTTTTGTCTACGATCAAATTACTGATCAATGATAGTCAATGATCAAATTAATGAAAAGATCTTCTTTGCTTCTGTGATCCCATGGCTTGGTGCTAAAAACCACAATTCACCTAGAACTATCAATCTATTTTAGAAGTACCACTGAACAAGAGCAAAATCACACACATCCCCAATTAAATCATGAAATGCTACAAACCGTTCCTTCTGGATATGCCATGCAAGCTTCCTGGCTACGACCATTTCTCTTGCCAAAGCTGCCTATAATAGTTGAAATGGCAATATCAAACAAAGATAGGCATTTAGTAATACCAAGATCCCATGTTAGAAATGTCCTCATTGCAACACTGGTGAACTCAATGATGATCTATGAAACGTAAGTTATTCATAGTATATATTCATAGTATAAATATATAAGGGCTCGNAAAAACCACAATTCACCTAGAACTATCAATCTATTTTAGAAGTACCACTGAACAAGAGCAAAATCACATACATCCCCAATTAAATCATGAAATGCTAAAAACCGTTCCTTCTGGATATGCCATGCAAGCTTCCTGACTACGACCATTTCTCTTGCCAAAGCTGCCTATAATAGTTGAAATGGCAATATCAAACAAAGATAGGCATTTAGTAATACCAAGATCCCATGTTAGAAATGTCCTCATTGCAACACTGGTGAACTCAATGATGATCTATGAAACGTAAGTTATTCATAGTATATATTCATAGTATAAATATATAAGGGCTCGCCAAAAATATCCACTTTTCACAGGCAATGATTAATCGTACATAAGGCTGACTTTTTCTGATTGACGATTTAATCTTTGTCAAAACCCCAAATAAATTCCTGAGAAAGTTTTACGTTACAGAAAATTATTGTTTAAAAATGGTTGAAATCTTTCATAATATTCAACAATTCTTGTCAGAATGCGAAGAATTCTAAATATTTATCAGTATCAGTATCATGCTAAATCATGCAATGATTACAACAGTTTGATATACCCAAGGTATCCTACAGCAAGACAGTATGATGAGGTATGCATCAGCCTCATCAGCAAATACCCGTTCTTGAGGGAAACTGTTGGATCTGGATATGTGAGCAGAATGTTACTCATTTTGTGAATAATTCACACATTTGCTATTTTCAGTTGAAATTTTTACATAAAAACAGATTTGGGAGAAAATTTGTAAATGAAATTATCTCTTGCATTGATAATACATAATATTATTCAATGAAATCATGAAATGCTAGCTTCTTCGTCAGTGGCGGAAACTAAGGAGGGTGAGGGAGTGCGACCGCCCCAAAATGTTCGAGAAAACAATGATCTTTTGTTTCAAAACAATAGGAGTAAACAATGCATTTTATCTGAATCAATAGCCTCACCCCCCCCCCAATATTGGGCAAAGTGTCCACCACTGTTCTTTGCCAATGAGTTTGTGAAATGGCGTGCCCTACGTGCCCTACAACTTGACGTGCCCTCGTGCCCAAATTTATGGCGTGCCCTCCTGCCCTTGATGTCGGCGTACCCTCGTGCCTACGTGCCCGCGTGCCCAAATTTTTGGCGTGCCGTCGTGCCTTCAATGTCAGCGTGCCCTCGTGCCTAAATTTTTGGCGTGCCCTTGTGCCCTCGATGTCGGCGTGCCCTCGTGCCCAAATTTTTTGCGTGCCCTCCATCTCGGCATGCCCAAATTTTTGGCGTGCCTCGTATCCAAATTTTCGGAGTGCCCTCAATTCCATAAAGATGTTGAGTCAACCTAATTAAGCCCAAATTTTGTCGTTCCAAAGCAAGTAGGCATGTAATATGTTTCCATTTTTTATATATTCTTCATATCATATGACATCAGCAATTTAAGGTTCCTCAAAGAACAAGAATTGCTAAGAAGATCATTTATATTTTATATTTCAAATTGCGACATTCTATAGTTGACTAATCAAAGTTAGTGACAAATTGAAATTAGGGACGATCCAGTATACAAACATATCCGATCATTAATAAATTATTTCATATACCGGGTGTCCCAAAAAAACGCTACTGATTTGATCCGGGCTAGTGACAAGAACTTTGGTCGAATAAATCCCTAATAATTTTTGAAGTAATACTTGATAGCTAACTTGAAGACAAACTTGAGGAAACTAATGGCCTATTCTACCAGGTGTCCCAAAGAAAACACTACAGATTTGATTGGGGCTAGAGAGAAGAATTTAGGTCGAATCAATTTCTAATAATTTTTGAAGATGAATACCTAGATTAACTTGAAGATGAATACCTTGTTTGTTGCTATTGGCGAACTTATAGTTGAAATATTAATCTTGAAAGTCCAAATTTGCCTCCACCTCCAAACCAGAGCTTTTGGGTTTTGGCCTAAACTGCAAATGCGCTGTTTTGGGAATCTCCCGAATCATAGCGAAATACGAGCAGGAAGCCTCGTGCTTAGGAACGTGTTTGAATAAGAACCCAAAACTTAACTCTACAATGAGATTCACTAATTTCGTCCCGAAGAGACATCGTTCTTCATTCTACAAAATGTTCAAACTACTCCTGTCGAATAAAAGATAGCCAACAGGCAGTTTAGGCCAAAACCTAAAAGCTCTGGTTTGGATGTGGAGGCAAATTTGGACTTTCAAGATTAATATTTCAACTCTCAATGCACCAATATCAACAAACAAGGTATTCATCTTCAAGTTAATCTAGGTATTCATCTTCAAAAATTATTAGAAATTGATTCGACCTAAATTCTTCTCTCTAGCCCCAATCAAATCTGTAGTGTTTTCTTTGGGACACCTGGTAGAATAGGCCATTAGTTTCCTCAAGGGCGTCGCCAGCCCAAGAAAAGTGCGATGGACTTAGTATGGAACTAAATGTTGAAAGGTATACCCAGCCCTTTTTACATCGTTTTTTCTTATGAATAAATACCGCCTTGAAAAAACTG
>REGM01000482.1:95310-121947 GCA_004194415.1 Aurelia aurita
TTTTCTTTGGGACACCTGGTAGAATAGGCCATTAGTTTCCTCAAGGGCGTCGCCAGCCCAAGAAAAGTGCGATGGACTTGGTATGGAACTAAATGTTGAAAGGTATACCCAGCCCTTTTTACATCGTTTTTTCTTATGAATAAATACCGCCTTGAAAAAACTGGGGTTGACAAGTCCACTCCAGTCCACCCCCTGGCGATGCCCTTGAGTGTTTCTTAATTTTTGGTGATCTTACAGTTTTGACTATTCGTAAAAAGTTAGTTGAACAAAAAATACAAAGATCATACGTCTGTCACCAGACAAAGAATAAAACGTGCCCTGAAAAATACCCGCAGCAATCATTTAGCGAAATTATGATGCTTGTGAAATAAACCATATGGAGGTATTTTTCCTGTGACTCAAAATTGAATAATATAGATTTCTCAAATGTACTCTAGAAATAAAAGCCACTCAAAATAGTCTCTTGACGTTTCTACGTATAGTAAAATCATATTTTCCTATGGCAAATGGCCAAAAGAGCACGGTATCTTATAGAACTTGAGGGCATGCCAGATATTTTGGAATGTGGGCAAGAGGGCACGCCAAAAATCTGGGCACGAGGGCACGCCAAGATGGAGGGCACACCGAAAATTTGGGCACGAAGGCATGAGGGCACGCCAAGATGGAGGGCACGCCGAAGATTTAGGCACAAGGGCACAAAGGCACGCTAACACCGAGGGCACGAGGGCATGCCAAAAATTTCGGCACAAAGGCACGCTGACATTGAAGGCACGAGGGCACGCTGAAAATTTGGGCACGAGGGCACGCCGACATGAAGGGCACGAGGGCACGCCAGAAATTTGGGCACAAGATTATTACAGGGCACGCAGAGCACGCGATTGAACAGACTCTTTGGCAATATAGCTTCTTTGGAATCGCTCTTGTGAACAATGTAAATTTTCCCCAAAGGAATTTTCCAAAAAGGTGACATTAGGCTTGAAGGTTCATGCATCATCATTGCAACATCATTTGTTTTCTCAGACAGAGGAAAACCTTTCTAAACTTATCAGTTTTAGCTTAATAATAACTTTTTATCTACAAGGGAACAACTTGTACACATATAATTCATATATTTGCTGTCTTTTCCAAAGAGCTCCATAAAAGAGAGCCTAAAAGCCAAATTTAAAAAAGAAAGGAGGCCGTTAACAAATGACTTTGATGTTCTTAATGCAAAACAAAAGTACGGAAACATGAGCAATAGGGCTAAACGACCAATCATTGACGACGAGGGCCCTATTGCAAGGAAAGCAAGAAGGATTGGGGTAAGAATTTAAAAGAAATCAAAATAAGAAGCATATATACAAACCTCCACAAACCTGTCTAAAAGTCACAATTCCTTCAGAAGAGGACATCACTTAAGTTTGTCTCATAGAATTATTCATGATGCTACATTTCACAAGATTCTATAAATAATAAGCAAGAAATTTGATCATGGAGTGATACTGATAAATAAAAGGATTTATAGGCCCCTAAAGGACTATATATTTTAAAGTAAAGTATAGCAACGACAAACAGCATTGAAAATGGTTGCCAATCATATCATATCATATTCTGTGGAGGCTAAAAGCCTTTTGCAGTTCAATTTTGTGTACTTTCTTTTTGATTTTGTACAATATAGTCTCATTATAGCGTACTTCAAGGAACATGCGGGAAAGGTTAGGTTGGGAAAATATGTTGAAAGCATGTGATCTTTTGTTTTATAACAATCCACCCTTTGTTTTGATCAGCCATATATGGGAAAAATGACCTAATTTAGAACATACCCGGAAAACACCAAAACGCGTTGGCCGGTCGCACAGGGATACAAGTGAAAACACCAAAACGTGTTGGCCGGCGCAAAAGGGTTAACAGGTCCCAGAGTGACAACAGCTTTCAGTAGCTGAATCTGCTAACCTACAGTACAATAAATAAAGTATTATATACAACAATTTTCTAAAATCTACTCAAAATAGATATAGTTTTATAGTTTGTTATGGTTGGACCTCAACAAGAGGCCTTAAAACATTTAGCACCCTCCTTATAATGCTTGTAGTTCCAAGCAAAGCAGATTTTTGCAGGCAAGCAAATGATCATCATTGGGTGTAATGTATATTGGCTATGCCAATGGAATTCATGTTGGTGATAACAAGTCACCTTGAACTTCAAGAGCCTTTCTGCTGATTATAACAGTGTATATTATTGCACTTTTCTAGAGCTCTGCAATTTTAGTTTTAGTTCCCAGGTGATGTAATCTTTTCAATTTAACTTCTTAGTTGTTTACTATTATTAATAATAATGCAGTTTTGATATGTATTTTTATTGTAACAACAAATAATACATCTACTGGGTGTCTCAAAATAAAGGTAACAAATTTTATCAGGGCTAGTGATACAAATTTAGCTCCCATCAATTCGCAATAATGTTTAAGCTAATCCTGAAGAGTTACCTTTAACATGGATACCTTGCTCATTGATATTGGTGCTTTGAGAGTTGAAATATTGATCTTGAAAGCTCAAATTTGCCTCCACCCCAAAACCAGAGCTTTGGTGTTTTGGCCTAAATATCGACCAGCAAGGTATCCATGTTCAAGTTAACTTCTTGGGATTAGCTTAGAAATTATTGGGAATTGATTGGAGCTACAGTTTCATTGCTAGCCCTGATCAAATCTGTTACCTTTATTTTGGGACACTCGGTAGAATAAGCTCATTGTCTGTGAGAACATATCTAACTATTTTCTGAAAGAAAACTGGGTGAGTCAAAAAAAATTTAAAACATTTGGCGGGCTGTGGAATAAAAAGTAAGCGGCCGATATCCAAAACTAAGATTTTAATCTATTAGTCAAAGGCTAACTTTGATGTGCAAATTTTGTTTGGTAAAATCACTCATCTTTTAGACCCAGAAATTAGGAAAATGCTGCTAAGGGGCTTGTATGAGATGAGAATTCCATGTTCGATTCTGGTCCATGATTTATTACTTGCCATTGAAATTCTGAAACTCACAATTGTATTGAATTTAAATGTCAATGTAAAGTAAATCATGGACCAGAATCGAACGTGAAATTCTCGTTCCCATACAAACTCCTTACCAGCATTTTCCTAATTTCTGGGTCTAAAAGATGAATGATTTTACCCAAAAAAAATTTCACATCTATAGCCCTTGACTGATAGATTGACATTTTAGTTTTTGATATCGGCCTCTCCCTTTTTATTCCACAGCCCGCAAAACGTATTAACTTTTTTTTACTCACCCAGTATACCTTCTGCCCTGTTAATGCTGCTAGCTCCCAAAACAGACTCAGTGTGGCTGCTAGTGCTGCTTCCTGATCCGTGTCGCAAGAGTGACACTTTACTCCCTTATCGGAATGGTCTCCTCAGTGCTGGTGTCCTATTGGGTGTAAAATTCTCCTGATCACTTCCATATTCTGATCCACTGCCAGGTTTTTCTAGAGGAAATTCAACCACAATCAGAGAACGTCTGTTACGTCTTAGTCATGTTCATCTTCAGGTCCACCTTTTAGGCTAGACCTGGACCTCGGATCAGGGAGCTAAGATCAAGGCCTAAGAGATACCCAGTAAAACTTCCTGACACGTAACCCACATTTAATACTTACTCAGGAAAATGGGCTGTCAGTGCATTAGCCTCTCCTGCCTGCAGATTGATCTGTACTGTGTATGGCTTATCTTTAGTTTCGTTTTGCCTACATTAAACGCCAACAAATTCAGACGTTAATATTTTCGGACAGTTAGAGCCTCCGAAAATTTTAGCGTCCAAAATTTTTTGTGGTCCAAAATTTCTACAGTCCGAAATTTTTTGCACTATAGAAAACTACAGGACAGCACTTTTACTGCTTCAAAATAGGAATGTCTTGCTCGTAAAGCATTTTGTATAGGAAAGAAATGCATTTAACCCTATCAAGCCTAGGGTATTTGATGATCTAGGAAGACTAGGGGGGGGGCTGATTCGGCCCCACCCTATTTTATTTCTGTTCTGTACAACATAGAGCTATGAAACTTGGCATGTGTATAGTACATCATGAAATGAACCCAAAAATGGAATCTATTTTTAGATATGTCATGTGACCTGCACATGACGTCACAATGTTACATTTTCAAAATCATAAGGGTTCAGTACTAAAATATTTCAATCGCTGATTACTAGAAAACGAAAAGCAGTAAGGATATCAGTCCACTTTTTATGTATTCTGTGGTCAAATTGAATTTGCTTTCTAAAAAATATTTGTTAAAAAATGATTACGTCATCACACAAAAATTCAAAGAATGTGCGCATGCGCATTGCAATAATACGGTGATTTACTCGTTCAAATTTAAAAATAAGTAGTTAGTTCAATAGAGCATATAAAATAGGTCATATTCCTAGTTTCGCATTGATTTCCCACGTTCCCGGTAGATTTTATGAGGGTTTATTCAAAATTTGCGGTTGACTTCTTTTGAAAATGAATTTTGTTTACCCCCTGGAATGAATTTCATTTTTCTAAGAAATTTATTTTTGGGTGTAAGAAAGATAAAAAGTAAAATTCAGATAGTTACAGAGTGGTAAGTGCAGTTAGGACGGATATACAGCAGAAAATCTGCTAGGGGGGGGCCAAATTTGCCCCCCCCCTAGGCTTGATAGGGTTAATAAGCTACTTGAGTGAGACAAAATGATATGTTTTCAACTAAATTCATTTCAATAATCAAGCATACCATCCTTCTTGACAATAATCACTCAAGCATTATTCCCATTGCTGTAATAGAAATTCCTGACAAGGACCCCATTGAGAACTTGTTATAGAACAGGATCTGTTAACTTGTAACATTTCTTAAGATAAAACAAGCAGATTTAACTACACAGAGATCATTTTAGTGTACATCTGAAATTTTTCTAAAAACGTCCGAAATTTCTCGAAAAACGTCCGAAAATTGTTTGTCCGAAAATATTTTGTCCGAAATTTATTCTTCCAAAATGTTTGGCATTTAATGCATTCTCAAGCAAAGCTTACATAGGAAAGCCACTGGGCAAGGAATGCTATATATTTCCAAAATTGCAACCAATGACTGCAATCCATCCATAGGTGTTCTTGCCTAATGTATGAAGTGAATAGTTTAATATATATCATAAACAGTTCCATTTTGCAAGTAATACCTCAATGATAAAATAAAATTACGCAATAATGTCACATGCACCTGTTCTGTCTGTACAGTTGAATGAATTCTCCATTTGAAATGTCGCTAAAACAGAAACATATTATTAGCTGAGGCTAGAAGACTCAAAACATACTGGGTATCCCAAAAAAAAGTAGACAGATTTGGTCGGGCTTAACGATGAAAATTTAGCTTTAATCAATGGCTAATAATCTTTGAAATGCTCCTGAATAGTTAACTTGAACATCGATACCTTGTTTGTTGATATCGGTGCTTTGAGAGTGGAAATATTAATGTTGAAAGTTCAAATTTGCCTCCACCTACAAACCTGAGCTTTGGCGGAAAGAAGGGCCTTTTTAGTTTCTATAGTCTTCTTTGTTCATCGGCACAATGACCAGCACACAAAAATTCAACTTTCCAAACAGGTGTTTGGGGGGCACTACTAAGAAATCTTGGAGGCATCAATTCAAATGTATTACACATTTTCTTATAAGAAACTGGTTGATAAGAAACTTGTACTAGGATTGCTAAAAATTTAAGAAACTCTATACTAAGTTTTGCAAGAGCTAAGACATTTTTAAATGCTAAATATAATTCAAAGATATAATAGCAAATTTGTTGTTGAACCCTTGTTCTTGAGTAATATCAACTAACTGTTTTATGTTTTGAATGCATACCGGGTGTCCCAAAAAAAGTATACAGATTTGGTTGGGTCCAGCGATGTGAATTTAGCTTTAATCAATGGCTAAATAAACTCTCAAAATGTTCCTCTGTAGTTAACTTAAACATTGATACCTCGTTTGTTGGTATTGGTGCTTTGAGAGCAGACATCAATCTTGAAAGCTCAAATTTGTACCCACGTGCAAACCAGAGCTTTGGCCTTTTGGCCTAAGCAAATTCTTAAAGCAATTATCAAAATTGAAAACTGAAATCAAAGAAAAATCAAGAAATTGCCCAATGGGTGATTGGGGGATGACTTCTGGCAAGATAACATAAATAACTTTATGTTATCTTGCTTCTGGCAAACAGAATATAATAAGATCTAACATTATTCAAATTTTATCAAGGCTATCGCTGATTTATTCGCTGTGCCTCTATGAATTTGTTTAGGCCAAAAGGCCAAAGCTCTGGTTTGCATGTGGGTACAAATTTGAGCTTTCAAAATTGATATGTCTGCTCTCAAAGCACCAATACCAACAAACGAGGTATCAATGTTTAAGTTAACTACAGAGGAACATTTTGAGAGTGGTTAGCCATTGATTAAAGCTAAATTCACATCGCTGGAGCCAACCAAATCCATATACTTTTTTTGGGACACCCGGTAGAATATTACTGTATACACATATTTTTTTTTTATAAGAAACTAAGAATTTGAGCCAGTACTGAACGTTTCTTAAAATTATCAGATTTTCAATACTCGGAGTTTCTTACGAGTTTCTTACAACTTCCATAACAATCTTCATGTTCACTTCCTGTTCCCTCGTGAGCATTTCAAAACGAAGTTTTTGAAGCCTTTTCAATGTTTAGACATTACTCAAGTGCCTTCTAAGTAATATGATATAGGAAACAAGTGAAAATAAGGTAAAAATATGCTAAGGGTTTCCTTGGCTAAAATAAATAGTTTCTTACCTATTTTTTTCCCAGTACTGGAGTTTCTTAAGTTTTTGGCGATCTGAGAGTTGAGTTTCTTATAAGCAGTTTCTTATAAAAACAAATACGTGTATGCATAAATGTCATTAAACCCATCTAGAGCAATATTAATTTCAATTCTATAAGTGTATAGTATACTGAACATTTTTCCTTGTTATGTATGATTATATATAATTGATCTATCTAAAAATACCCCCAGATATGTAGCCTGCGTGCAGCCTCAAACTCCTCCTCATAGGAAAAATAGAGTCTGCGCAACAACGAAACAAAGCTTGTATGAGCCTCTGTCTGATATCCTTGTCGCGCGGAACTGCAGATATGAGCCGCTCGATCGCGCGTGACGCAGTGCGTGATACCCTTTGAATGCTTACATCTGTGAAATGGTAGGGAAATGAAAAATCTTAGGTGTGACTCGAGTTAGATATTTGTTTGAAACATAATTTTACTGAAACTTTGAAGGAATTTGTTTCGACGTTCTTGCCTGAAGGAATATGAATTTTTGAAGCCTATCATGATGAAATATAAAACTGAATTTCTAATGCATGGAAAAGTACTTGCTGAGGGCATGATTTGCATTGAAAGTGGGCAGTGATAAAATTCCGCCCTTTTCATTGAGTAACACAGTATATTAATCCCCATTGTAATGTTATTGCCGTCCACAAACGAAATTCACTTTGCATTGCAATGTAATTTGAATTTACAATGGTTGCTTTGGAGAAACACTGCCCCTTTCTTTCTAAGTTTCTTGCATGCAAATATTATTTTCGCTGCGTCGCGTCGGGTCTTTGCCAAGAGGACGAGGAAATGATTTTACAAGATGATATATTTTATAAGCAAATTTCGAGTCGATGCGCTTCAAGTGACGAAGGCAAAGGCTTGACAAATAAACTAAACTACGATGTGAGTTGTACAACGACTTCCAGTGCTGCAGTTTCTTCATTTACAACAAAATTTCGGTTGGTGCCGACGAGTGAGCTTGAAGTCCAAAAGGCCTTTCCCCGTACAGAAAACGTTAAAACACAGGATACAAACAGCTCAGAGGAGATTCTTGGTCATTTTGAAGCATGTGAGGTTTGTTCATTGCTATGCTGTTTTGCACCGCGCGATTCAAAATTTGTATGCAGAACGGCAGTCAACAATGAACAATAGAAACAACAATCAAACCAACCTGGCAAGAAGTTGCCAGGTGATTTGATTGGATGATACACAATGAGTAAACAATCATATTTAATTACCACCCTGGATCCAAGCGAGGCTCATACAAGCTTTACTTCGTAGTTGCGCAGACTCTATTTTTCCTTTGAGGAGGAGTTTGAGGCTGCACGCAGGCTACCAGATATGCATCTGTAGCATCAGCAATCATAGAAACTACAGTCATCTTGAGCCTGTATGGAAAGTTGAATTTTTGTGCGCCAGAAATTGCGGCGGTAAACAATGAAAACTATAGAAACTGTAAGGGCTCTGTGTGCCGCACCCGGCGCACAGGCCTTTCTTTCCATACATATACGGGATCTTGAATCCGTACACTAAAAAAACAAGAAACCCAGACTGGAAAGTTTGCAGTGCGCGCGCAATAACTTGCATGCACAAAACGTCCCGCCCGCGGTTAGGACCATTACCGCGCAACTGACGGTTTGTGTCAGTTTCAAATGCGATGCGCATGCGCGACATCCCACGGAGTACCAAAAATCATATATGGTTTGCTCTCAAACGGCGCAGTTGGCAGCCCTAAAAAATTAACTTGCGCGCGCAAAACGCAAAGTTTCCAGTCCGGCAAGAAAACAACAAAAAGAATCCTCTTTAGTACCAACAAAGCCTCAAGTTTCTTATAATAAAACTTGCAGGTATTATATCTATAAAGATGAAGCTGTTGACTTTTAAAACTGGAAAACTCTCCCAAATAAGAAATTTCATAGATACTTTTGAAATAATCCATCCCTCAAATTATCCATTTGGGAACAAGTTTTCTTTAAGAGTAAAAGCTTCACTTCCCATTTGAGAAATATTTCTCATCAACAATTGCATGTGAGGCTGTTCCTTAGGTTTTAATTCTGGTTTTGTAACAAAATTATCCCATTATGTGCGTTTTTCGATCACATAAACGTAAAACAGCTAAACATTTCCATCACGGATTACTTAGGCCGAATAGGAATAGGATGGGCTGGCAAAACTAAAACGGAATGGCTACTCAAAGCTACATTACATTGAAAATACTTATCTTTGCAAGCTTCGTAATCACACTTATATCTTTACAGTTAGATTTGTTGTGCCAGCTCATAAACAAGACACGCAGCCTTGCTTTTGCACTTGCTTTTAAACCAGCCATCTCTGAACTCAACATTATGGCGCCTAACTGACAGCAGAAGGTCCAAAGTTCAATATAGGGCCTAACTCCCACCTTTAATATGGCGGACGATCAACTTTTCTAATCCACCACACAGCCCTTCTAATCAAAGCTAATAGCTAAAAGCTCGCGGAACGTAATTCAGCCTGAAAAGAAAAGATGGCAATACTTTTTTAACTGAGGATAAAAAACTAGTATAAAATGAGATTTATTTGCAGTTGCTTGCTGACGAAACCCGTACAAAACGTGCTATTTGATTTAGCAGAAATGGTATGGTAGGGCCTACTAGCCCTTGAATAGACTCCCGCCCTTACGATCAGGTAATTTTCAGCAATCTCACCTTCAACCTTTGAATTAAAATATTGTAATGAAAAGAGCAACTCTGAAAATTTCAAGTAAATTGCGTTCGTTCTGTGGCTCGTACCAAGTTCGAATGGAGATTTTGATTGAATCAGGGACCATCATCAGTTAAGTTTTGGCGCGCAAAACTAAATAGCGAGTTCCCGGATGAGGCTCTTTGTTCAATGCAGCATACGTCATTCTGTGTATTTCAGAGCAGCACACAAAATTCGTCAAAATACTACGCCAGGTGACGTAATGAACAGCATCAGTAACAATATAATGAACTGATACAGGTGACGTAGGGAAAAGTCACGAGAGAAGATGGAAATGGGGCTCCGGGGTTTTGATTGAAAAATCATTGAAATATCTGATGGTGTAAGCAATGACGTATCCAGAGTAATGCAAGGAATGGAGGTGTTGCAGGCTTGGCAGAAAACGGAAACAAAAGAATGAAATACCTTGCCAACGTGCTGAATTCTCTGCTTGAGCTCAATTATGACACAGAGTAGCATGTATCTATAAAACGGTCACATTCACAGAGGAAAATACATACAAGATAGTGCACTGTTCTGATTTCTGATGACAAAGAAATTTCAATAGGTAACTTTGATTAAAAGTCTTACTTCAATTTTTACCCTATTCTTTTCTTTGTTTATTGACTGACGATTTGCTCAGAGCCGTCATATTCCAGGTAGAATTTTAAGCAGAGCCATTTGAAAAGAATTTGTCAAATAATTTTTTTCAATCAACTCTCTGTTTTATGCAATCAAAACTTCTTTTTGTAGCCACAACGAATCTAACGAGGATACTTCGAGCCAACAATTAAACAGAAACAAGAGTGCAGAGGAGCCACATATAGATTTGGTAAGATGACCATGCTATACGTAAAATTTGATCAATTTCTCTATTAAAATTTTCTAAGGTATGCGTTTTTTCTTGTTTCCTTAAATACAGCCCATTTTTGATTCCGAGATGAGAACGTTTCTATCAGAAACATATTTTTTCTGGAAGAAGACTGAACGTTTTGTGGGACTCTGATATTAGTATAGAAAAGAGAATTTCTTAACCCAGAATAAATTTTTAAAACGCTGAAACCTTCAGTTCCAAATGAGAAATCCGTGAGCTTGCTTCTGCAACATAGTTACTGCCTTAATGAAAGTTCTAAAGCTGAACACTACTATTGCTCCAAGCATGAATTTTTGAATTATGGTACAGTTTGTTAAAAAAAGTTTCATTTTAGGGTGAAAAACAAAGTAGAAAACGAGGAAGACCAACAAATATCACGTGAGTTCCCACTATTTGATCTCAAGGCAAAATTTGCAGAAGCGGAGAAATCAGTGACTAGTCATATCCGACAAAACTGTGATGGATTACTCATTGAGTCTCCTTCGACAGGTGGAGGCAACACTAACACTCGTCCTGCCCTGCCGCTGTCCGATTTTTCAATGAAGCTAACAGTTTTGCTATTTTAATTTAGTCAAAAGCACTGAGGAATCAAATAATTATGGCATTTTCTCAGCCAGCTAAATGTTTTTCTGACAGTATACAGAAAGCGTTGACACATCAAAAACAGTCAATGCTGCGAAGCAATGATTCACTTGGCTCCGCCCTTTCCCTGGGCTAGAATCAGCCAGTCAGTCCATCAGATGCTCGCCCAAAACCGGGAATTGTTTTTAATGCTTGCTGGAAGGCCAATAGCAGTCTGAACTGAAAGTGGGCTAGAGGCATGGAATAAGCACATTCGAAATTTTAGGAGTGGTGCTGCCTGCAGAGCCTGCCAAACTTCATGCAATGAGAATGTTCATGATATCTTTGTCAGAATACTTATTACCTCGTCACCAACCATTGTACTGGCAAGATAGCGCCGAAAAGCGAAGTATCATGTGTGCCAACCAAAAAGGAGGCACTCGCTCAAGATTTGTATGAGTAGTAACTGATTCTGTTAGAATCAAAATGTTCATACCTCTTTCAAGTTATATTATGTGATATCAAGTTATCATTAATAAGTATCTATAAATTATAATGTGGCGTTGTGCAGTGGAAAAGAGAACTGAAGCAGACAGAAAACTTTGTTTAAAAGTACAACTTCGTAGTTTTGAACAATATAATATCTCATCACTTATTAGGAGTAAGCGATATTATCAAAAACTGGCCTAATTTCGCGAAAAGGTCATCATGCTTGTAGCTGAACGAATCTGAACGAGATCTTGGGCAGAAGTCTTACCAAATAGTTGGACATTAAGTTGCAATAGGTTTCGTAGACTCTTTTTTCCTCACTTTTTTTGTGTGCACTATCAAAATTCAAAATAGACGTATTGCATCGTATTTTTGCTTGAAATAGTTATATTTCAAAACAATTCAATTCGAAACGAAAAATATAAGATCCATCAACTTTATTTGCAGTATGTGAAAGCCAGAATGTATATCTTTGAATTAAAACAAACCTGGATGTAATCGGTTTATTATTGACGGAGATATGGCAGTTTGAAATTGTATGTTTGTTCGAATCCTAGGAACGAAAGACCGGAAATTGTAATGTAAACAATGTATCGCAATTTAGCGCAACTTTGAATGGAGATATCTCCGCGATCTTAAGTCCGATTCGAAAATTTTTTTCTTTCTCGAATAGTCCGATGTCTCATCTTTCTAACTGTTATACTACATGTTTGATTATACAATTTTCATATTTTGGCATTTATTCCATGGCCTGGATCACTGTGCTGAGGATGCGTAATTGTAATGTTCATAGAAAGCCACTTTATTAAGCTTGAGGTGGCGGCTGGAGTATATTTCGTAAAGAAACCATCAAATATGATCATTTGTGTAGAACTACAGTAAGCATCCGCGTATAAGAACCTAGTGGATTAAGAACATACAGGATGGAATTTTCAAATTAGACCCCCATTTTATAAGAATTAAATGTATAATTCATTGCGTAAGAACCCAGACCGACTTGCAAAATTCTATGTTCTTATATGCGGGTGTTTACTGTATTCAAATTTTCACGAGTTCTAAATTTTGGTTCAATTTGAAGAATAAACTTTTACGGATTTGCCTAGAAGATATAAAAAACAAACTGAAAGAGTTTCTCCCGCAAAAGTTTCTACCGACTCCCGTGTTTATCTAGAAAACAGAATTGCAAACAAATTTTGCTTGAGCACAACGATGGATGATCATTAATCTTAGCCCACCATATTTAGACTATGTTTTTGAATAAATTCTTTCCTCACTTTCTGTCACAGGGAGCAGAATTGTCTGTCGGTTTTTAGGGCAAATAAAAGTAGTGTGACGAGAAAGAAAAACAACCTTCCAAAAAGGAATTCTAGTCTCCTTCTTCTGCTATGAATTTTAAATAAAATGACTGTTATAGATAGCTTCCACTTCCACGAATGACAGGAAATAAACCTTTACCCAGCTACTCCACTAGAGTCTAAATCGAGATATATTTGTATACAACAATTTTACGAAAGTTTCTATCAAGCGGAATTAGAACTTTTATCACTGTTTTGCTCGTTCAAATTTGTCAGATTCCTAAAAAATGTAAACAAACATCGCTCGATCCAGACTCGTTTGTAGAATAGCTAAAAAGTTACCTTACAGAAATCTCAATCCCAAGCTAGTACAGTTATCCTCTATTAGTACAGTCTATTTTCCTGGCATACATAGAGATAGTCCTTTGATCAGGTCTTGTTTTTAAACATCATGAATGGGACTGAGCTGGTTTTTTATATATTTGATTATACAAATCTATACCTTGAAGTAATTGGTATATTGATGTTTTCTTTTAATAGGTAGTACATCTTTAACAAAAGCCGATTAAAGATTACAAACCATTTTATAAATTGATCTTTCTATTAAGATTATCTTGCGAGGTTTCTCAAAGCATTACAGATCGCTTTCATCATTTTAGGCCATTCTGCAACACAAGGTTGCTCTAAGTGCAAAAAATCATTCCCAGGTGGCATAGGAGAGAAATGTTACGGAGGATTTGACAGAGAGCACTGGATTATGAGAACGCACGAAGAACATAAACGACAGATGCACGAGATTATGGGGAGTACCAGCAAGGGAGACAGAGACCAACTTCAGTCAAAATATGGAACACGGTATTCAGTACTGATTGAACTCCCATATTTTTCACCTGTAAGGATAGCAATNTTTGACAGAGAGCACTGGATTATGAGAACGCACGAAGAACATAAACGACAGATGCACGAGATTATGGGGAGTACCAGCAAGGGAGACAGAGACCAACTTCAGTCAAAATATGGAACACGGTATTCAGTACTGATTGAACTCCCATATTTTTCACCTGTAAGGATAGCAATTGTTGACCCAATGCACAATTTATTTCTGGGAACAGCAAAACATATGCTAAATATCTGGAAGGCTCGGAAAATAATAGATGACAATAAATTTGAGCAAATAGATAAGCGGCTACAACATATTGAGGCAGCTAGCGATATTGGCAAGCTACCCACAAAGCTAGTTGGCAATTATGGCACTTTTACTGCAGATGAGCTGAAAAACTGGGTCCTTTTATTCTCAATATATGCCTTGAAAGGGATAATACACGAGAATCACTTGAAATGCTGGAGAAACTTTGTCCTTGCTTGCAGATATCTATGTTCAAGGCTCATTACAAAGGATGACATAAAGTTAGCAGATACTCTATTGTTAAAATTTTGCAAGTCATTTGAGCAACTCTATGGGCCCGATGCAGTAACACCAAATATACATCTTCATTGTCATCTTGGAGAGTGCTTGCTCGACTATGGACCAGTATACTCTTTCTGGTTATTCAGCTTTGAGAGATACAATGGAATTCTTGGCCAGCTACCCTCTAATAAGCGTTTAATTGAAAAGCAGCTAATGCAAAGATTCATTCGTGACAGCTTCCTTTATGATGCAGATCACCCTGAGCAGTATCAAGACCAGCTCTTAGACAAGTTGAACATACTACTTGATCCAAAGGACCGTGGGTCACTTTCACAAATAGGATACAAGACTCTTCATCAAACCCTGCATCTTGCTTCTCGAAACTTGGATCCAAAAGATGGCCAATGGTGCAATTTAGGTCACATGACATATAATCCTTGTCCAAAACCAAAAAGTCTTTCACCCTTTGAACTCCATAATATTACCTCAATGTATAAGGTGCTGTATCCAAATTCTAGCATACATTCCCATGTATCATACAGTACAATCAAGCATGTCTACTTGGGCCAAGAATTATATGGCTCCATTCATTCACGATCTAGGAGGTCCAGCAATGTAATGGCATTTTGGGCAGGCAAAGATGGATCAGTTCAAACAACAAGGAATATGTACATCAAACCAAGACCAGGAGCAGTCCAGTTGTTCATGCTTCATGTAGCTATTGTAGATGAAATGCCACTGCAACATCTTCTTGCTAAAGTTATGTGGCACTCTGAAATAGCAAGCCACAAGGACTATTTTTGGAATCCAGTTGAAGTTTGGTATGCTAAACTCTTTGACGTCGAGGGTCCTGCATCATATATACCTGTGCACAGAATTAAATGTAAATTTGCAAGAATTGAGCAACACATGTTTGGAAAGGATATTTTGATAACATGTCCAAGAGAAAGGGCAATGAATGCATAGGAACAGAAACTAAAGTATCAAACTGCACCAAAAAAGTATTCACTTATAATCATAGCCAGCGCTGAAAATGTATAGTGTTTGCAGGTGTAAAATTGGTAGGCCATGCATTGGGACCAACATTTTCATGAACTTTAATACCAAGATTACCACAAGATTACCTATTTTACTCCCAATAGACCTCACCTCATACAAATAATACCAAAACAATTGCACATGTGTCAATGGGGTTGCAATTCAACTCTAGTGTTGAACATGTCCATGTAACGCAATTAATTATCCAACTGCAACAGAATAGTGTCCTTTAACAATAACCTATTAATTGTTAAGATCATTATTGAGCCGTAGGAATGATACCTTATGCATAGACCCATTATTCAAAAGAAGAAGGGGTCTAGGAAACAAAGAGTAAAAGCTTGCTACAGGGGTTTCCAGATTTCTGGAAACTCAATTTATCCTGCCTTTGTTGAGATGCGTTTCACATATCATTTGAATAGAGGATTAAGCCTGCAAGATTTGCTCTTTGTTCCTTAGACCCGTTTTTTTTTAATAATGGGTCTACCCATAGGCTGCAGGAATAATTGACTGAATTGTTTGTTATCATTAATTCTGTTTTGTTATACCTGTGTCTATGTACATATCCATCTTCTGCACAACAAATGGTCAATGGAATTTACATTATTCTATTGGATTTAATGGAATTTACATTATTCATTCATATGGTTTATCACAAATTAATATTTTCTACTTCTGGTAGCATGTGTGATGTTCAGTTTGCTAATTTTTTTCTGTTTAACACAGCATTCTTTTTCACTGAAATTTCACGTAAAATAGCTACCATGGAAAAGGGTGCTGTGGACAAAGAAAACGCCTGCATGCTACACGATTTTTTTATAAGAAACTTAGATCAGGCTATAAGTACTAAAAGTTTCTTAATTTAACATGGAAATTTCGGCATTTTATTACTAAAAGTTTCTTATTTTGTTTCCTATTTCTTAAGTGCATGAATTATCATGTAGTTTATAACACAGTCCAGATATGTTTCTTGACATATGAAACATTAGGGGGGAAGAAAAAGTGTTCTATTATGTTCAAAACAAAAAACGGTTAGTTAATATTACTCAAGAATAAGGTTTCAAGAACATATTTACCATAATATCTTTGAATTTTGCTTTAAAGTTTAGGCCACATCCTAGTACTAGTTTCTTATAAACCAGTTTCTTATAAAAAAACCTGTATTGTTCCTCTAGCTAAACAATATCCACGCACGTGTCGAAATCATCAAATACAAATGGCTACTTTTAGACTGCATATGCAGATCTTGAGTTAGCTATTTAGGCCCGTTCATTCGATGCATCAAAATAAGACAAAACACAATTCTGTGACATTTCTACAACGAGAAAAGGAAAGAAGCCTGTCTTACCACTTAGTTGAATATTAAAGCACAAAAGTGGTTTTCTAGACTTCGATTTCTCCAGAGGAACTTTAGCCGATGCAATTTCTGTCAGTAACCAGAACCAGTGCAAGCAAAGCGTGCACAAATTTTGGTTTATGTTTAAACAATAGTACTGTGAAGAGAGCTGGGCCTAGCCTAGCATAACAGCAGCAAAGAGAAAGTAACCATCAAAACACCAAACTGTTTCTTTTCTATGAAAGAAGAACAAAAATAACAAGAACAAATTTAATTAACTTTACAAGACTTGAATTTATGATGTAAAGTCTAATAGCATCTTTCCCAGCTCTTTGCATTGAGCAGTAAATGTGAAAGATGATATTTCGAAAACTTTATCAGTCTTTACTTGGTCTGTAAAGATGATTTTCATCTTTACAATAAATAAAGACATTGTAAAGTTTAAAGATGATATTTACATGAACTTTACAGAAAATTGGAATGTCATGTAAAGTAAATTTTCCATGCAGTGCTTTGAGCTTACTACCAGCATGCTAATGCTTTGAGCGGCCGCCATCTTTAATTTTATTGTCTATCTCATGTTGAATTACTTTTGGAAAAATCAAAGGAGAGCTTTCATGTAGGTCCTTTCAGCGGAGATTAGTGTCCAGGTCTCTTTTCAAAATTGTGTTACACGTTGTTCTTTAAGAATATTAGGCTGAAGTTTCATACTATTTTAGACTATTTCTATCTCAAAACGTTGAGACTAAGGTTAAAATTGCATATTCATCAATGGTACCAAAAAGCCATCATAGCATAAGCCTTCGTAGCATTAAAGCCACCGTACCATCTGACCATCGTACCATTATTTTGTGGCAACTTTCATTGATATTCCTTCATTCATTCACCAATAATGCATTTATGGTGATAAAAATCTGCGTTGGTGGTACTTAATCATTTGCAACTAAGGGATCTAATACATACTAATTGATGTGCTGATCTTACATCAATATATTTTATTAGGAGCAATATTTATTACACACATACCAATATCTTTTCTAAAGGAACAATTGTTCTTATCTTACATACATACGAACGCAGGAGAAGATCTAAGAGTAGACCCACATGAGAGACGGAAAATGTTAGCCATCACCAAGGAGACTCAAGTTTGCGCTTAGAAGTGACAGAGTTGCAAGCCGTTCACTCGTCTCTGTAGATGAGGGGATTCCCCAGACTTTCTACTTGTGGCCAAGGCTGGCAGAATTGGCCGCGCTCTCCTCAATCCGTTTCTGCAAATTGCGAAATGGTCTACTTCATTGTTACTTCGTAGTATGGTTGTTGAGGTCTCTTACAGAAAGTATCTTACACGTTTTTCTTGTTATAAGAATATCGCTTATAAGAATGTCAGGCCGAAGTTTTATACTATTTGTACTGAAACTCTCTAAGGATAATGATGCTCAGGTTGGAATTAAACATTCTTATAAAAATGTTGTATTTATCAGATCTTCATTGGTACGCAGCAGGAGTGGCATGATCATTGTACTGTAATACCCATATCATAACATGAGCTAGCCTGCGTGCAGTCTTTCTTTTGTAAAATTGAAAGAACCAATTTTACACAAAAGAAAGACTGCACGCAGGCTAACCATGAGGATGTTACATTGAGTGATCCTACCATTGAGCACGTTTTTGGCAATTTTCATTCGCTGACAAATATGCATTCATGGTAATAAAAATTTGCGTTGGAGGCATTTAATTCATTTCCAACTAAGGGATCTAATACATACTAATTGGTGTGCTGATCATACAGCAATATATTTTGTACGGAGCAATAGTTCTTACACACATACCAATATCTTTCCTAAAGGAACAATTGTTCTTTAGACACACATGAGAACCCCCTGAGACGGAAAATGTTAGCATCATCAAGGAGACGGCCCCTTGGTACAGCCATACAACCCTTGACCATAAATCATAACCTGCAGCCTGCATTATGCAACCTGCATTGTGCAACCTGCAGATTACACCAGCCACATCCTTCACTACCTGTACAAGAATCACAATGTGTGTCTATAAACTCAATCAGGGCGGTTTGGAGGCAAGGCTTTGAGTATAATTTCTCGCAACACAATGATATAGCAAGAGATGAACCTGCACTATTATACACAACATCTCCTGTAGCGTACACTCGTTCCACTAACTTTGTTTCAAATTGCTTAGGAAAGTCATCTCGCACAAGATCAGGTATAATGTTATCTTTAAGAACATTCAACTTCGCATAAAGATCTTCTNTTCTCGCAACACAATGATATAGCAAGAGATGAACCTGCACTATTATACACAACATCTCCTGTAGCGTACACTCGTTCCACTAACTTTGTTTCAAATTGCTTAGGAAAGTCATCTCGCACAAGATCAGGTATAATGTTATCTTTAAGAACATTCAACTTCGCATAAAGATCTTCTTTCATTACATCGAATTGTACGTTTTTCAACTTGCATTCTACGATAACCTGTCAAGCTTCATATATTAATTGTTTTCTATACGCACAGGTTTGGTTTCTAAATGCAATGGCATCATCTTTCGTTCGTTTTGATTCAGCAAGAACGGCAGTTGAATGTTCTTTTGCATTGCTAACATCTTAGCATGTTTTACTTTTAGGCTTTCTATCGAAACGGGAGAATGGTCTAACATTTCATAATAATTTCGACTAAATGAGTTTTTCTTGCTCAAGATTATTTTCTAAGCAAAGTTGAGAGTCCTGTAATAGTTTTATTTCATTCTTCATTTTTTTCATTTTCACACTTGATGGCCTTTACGTCTTTACATATATCCAATTGGCTCGCAAATGCTTATTAGCTTTTGTTAAAGCAGACACTTGAGCATTAAACGCTTGCGTAATCGCAAGCTCACAATCTAAATTCTCTCGAAACATGCGTAAAGCATTGAATTTATTGCAAACGATTTGAGGAGGTGAAGCTGCATGACAATTTTCGCAAACTCTAACCCTTACTCTAACTCTAACGTAAGGAAATGACCGTGGCTGCTGTGGTTGTTGTTGTTATTGGAAAAATGCAGGTGGCTGTTGTTGCTGCTGTTGTGGTACCTGTGATCGACAATAACGAGCCACGTGACCAACTCATTGACAGTTGTTACAAATGGGCTGCCCATCCGTAGTGCACAAATTGCGCCCCCGTGCACCATTTTTTGCTGGGAAAACTTCCCCTTTTCGGGTTTCTGTCTCTCCCTGGAAAACTTGGCTTCCAATGCAGCAAGAATTTCTTGTTTGAACCGAGAGAGTTCCTTATGGATTGCAGAGGCATTGGGCAAGAAATTTTGTATTTGTTCAAAAGTGTTCGGTTTTACTGAAAAATCACCACAAATGCCAGATGCAATTGCTTGGATTGGCTGGGCAGAAACGTTTGTGACTTTGGACTGGGATGCCATGGAAACCAGTAAATTGACTTGGCCTTCCAACTCTTTGATACGGTTTTCCTGTGTAATTTTTTGAGTGGCCGTTAGCGAGTAGTGAACGTTGGAATTTTTGGTGACATCATCGCGCAAACGGGCAATATTTTCACTTTTTGCAAAGGTGTCAGGCTAGTTTAAGATCACATGGTTTTTTATTTCATCGATAAAAATATATTGATAAAAATTGATAAAAATATTCATTTACTAAAAAATTGTCCCGGATCGAAGGCAGCATATTAGAAAACAACTTGCAAAACGAAGAGACAAAGGTGACACACGCTATAAAAAAGAGATTTCATTAGCTGAATAAACAAGTGAAATGTGTGCGAACAAGCCTGCAGCGTAAGTGCAGCGTAAGTGCAGCGTATTGAATAATTGCGAATGAAGTGGACATTGGGCGTTAGAAATCATTCGTAAGAAGGTGTTGAGGAGCAGCCATGTGATCATCCAACTTTGCATTCAGAATGGCCAGAGGGTGGTGGTTTAAGTTCCCAACGCACCACATCAGCACCAATACAAGAGGTCTTGGACTCAAGTTACAGTAAGAACCCACAAAAAAGAAACTGCTTTTTTCAAAACAGCCTGTTTAGAATCCTGTAATTCCTAAAATGCTCAAGATTTTTGAAAAGTCCAATGGTAGAATTCTAACAAAGTAGCTAATGTTTCTTTCAAGCCATTCAATTCAAAGAAATAGGTCACTGAATTTTACACCGACCTTTTTACGCCAATTTAAAGATTTGGAACCTATGCTCTCATGACATCATAATTGAAGGGTATCGGTAAATTTCCAATTAGTGCATATTTTTCAACTTCCCTCTCTTTGATCTGGGCCGCTGGTGTTGTCTCTTCCTCTGACTGCTCACTTGTCTTGAACTGGCTGGTCATCTTGATTAGCAATTCTCAAACTTCCAACATCATCACTCTTTGATTTGTCATATCTTTTCCTTCCCCTTGCCCTGTATTCTCGCTTTTTCCATGCTTGATTTAATTGCTTTTTTGTTTTCTTCTCTTCTGTCATTCATGTTCAATTTGTTCGATAAAACAGTTTTACTGTTGAAGAGCGAGCAAGTTTATCTGATCTCTACTCATGAATGTTAGAACAGTGTGAGGATATGCGATTACTGGACATGACTCAACTCAATGTGAACACTAGAATGTATTGTCACATGATAAATGCAAACAGGTACGTTTATAATAGAACGGAATGCTATTTTTAATGACCGAAGTGGTAGAATTACCTACAAAACAAAAAGACAAGAGTCATTGTTTTTTTTACTACATTTTCCATCCAAATCAAGGTATCATATTTTTTTATGAGGATTTTGATATATTTGTAGTCATGAAGAACAATTGTGTAGTGCAGTCACTGTAATGTGTTCTTTAGACCACCACCGAAGATTGTAGTCATGAAGAACAATTGTGTGGTTGGGTAGTCTTGGCTGTCTGAACAAAAACAAAGATAAAACCTGTCAGGTCTGTTGACTACCACTAATGTTGTACAGTTTCGAAAGTAACCAATACCGAAATCAAAATGGTAGCGCCAGTATGGAATGTAAGACTTCTGTGCACCGGACAGCATAATTGTCAACAATTGCTGTGCACCAACGGTTGTGCACCGGGTGGCGCATTCATCTAGGGGGGTCCAGGGGCATGCTCCCCAGGAAAATTTCGGATTTATAACGTCTAGAATGGCGTAGAACGCACCAAATTTTGCTTCTCCTTCAAAAGTTTTGCTTCTCCTTGACAAACTAACCACAAACTGGATACTAATATTTGGATATAAAATCTGTGTCCGTGTATGTTATATATGGTTAGTTTAACTCTTAACCCTAATCCATATGGGGAGGGGGTGGATTCCACCCCCCCTCAAGGTTTTTTGTGCTGCGTTTTTAAACCACATCAGCTATGTCCCCCAGTCTCCTTGACTTTTACTAATTATCTATTAGCTACATTTTGATGAAAAAAATTTGAACAATAGAACTCACAGGTCACGTGACATGCCCATATTTGGAAGCAGGTAACAGAAAAATTGTTGTTTTTTCGATGATTTCAATAGCAAAATTTGCTTAAATTATGAAGTATTATATATTAAACGAATCAGCAAACAAAGGGCTTTAATTTGATACCGGAATTTCTGGAATTTGATGACGTCAGCATTTTTTTATTACGACGTCATTTTGGCCGCCATTTTGGGCTAATTAGCAATTTTTTAAATATTTTCCACCTTTTTCCATTAAAAACACTCCAATGATGCATTTGTGATGGACTATCACCATTTTGCCGCTTCTTTTTGTCTATTTTTACATGGAACAAATTTAAAACATAAATTACGTCATCAGAATTGAATAATTTCTACCAAAATATCATTCAAAAAGCGCTATTTACAATAAAATAACATTTTTCAGCAAGTATTTTGACAAACTAGACCAAAAACCGCATACAGTTCCTTCAAAATCTTCGTTAAACTCAAATTTAACTTGAGAACCTGATTTTGGCCAATTTTCAACTTTATGACGTCACTGTGACGTCATAGGGTGTGGCAACCACACCCACATTGTGCTACATGTTGCAAATTACTTGTTCTATAACTGTGCCAAGTTATACTGAATTCTGGTGAGTTTAAGGCTGTTTTCAGAGGGGGGGTGGAAAGCACCCCCCCCCCATATATGGTAGCTTGAAAAAAGCCCATATGGATTAGGGTTAAGATACGTGCTAGTTGCAAAATAAACAGAACAAAACAATATACTCTTGATAAAAACGATACTACCAGGCTATATATGTCTTTTACGAAAGAAAGGGATAACGTCCTCTTTCTGACTTCATGCGTGTCAAGACTTGGCTTGCTTTACATGAGGTACTTGTTTTGCGCTTCAATGTTCCAACACGATTACGAGGAAACTTAATTGAGGGCATTCCATCAACGTAAAGCCTTGCAGCTCTGGAAACAATGCCATCCAAGTTCAAAACGTTACATGTGGCCCAGTCAAGGATGCTTCTGTCTTCTAATGTAGAATGTTGCTGACGGACTTGTCGTTGTGTATCCATTACACTATAAAAACTCTCAACGATTGCTTCTGATCCTCCCATTGACATAGCAATGTCGAAGGCTGTCATGGCCACTATTCCAACTTTATCATACAAAATTTCATTGGTGTAGAGTAGCGATGTCACTTTTCCTTCATCGACGAATGCCACAAAGGCAGGATGGTTTGCAAATTCAAAATGAAATGATGTCTGCAGGTTCAATGTACTTGCTTCTTGGGGTGCAATTGAAACCTTTATCAATTGTGTTTCTGGATCCGCAACTACGGCACTCGTAATATTGTTGTCTCCAGTTGGGTGTAAACAAGACACCAGCTCATGTCCTTCCATTGCCAGAACACACTTTGGTGTAGCCTTTCATCAAAGCGCTCATCATTTAATGAAACAATGTGCTTTAAACTGCACACCTCTTTGAAGAATCTTTCAAAGTTTTCTGCTTCAAACACTTCCAAATCTCCCTCTTTGACTCGAACTCTGTTGTTTGGAAGCCTCTCTCCACACATGTGCATAAAAACCTCTTCAATATCGAAGAACATTGATTTTCCGACACCCTCAGTGATGCAGGTTGAAACACGATTTTCAAGTGAAGCTGCTAGGTTGCTTGCAAATTGACTGACTTCCTCAAACGAATTCTCAACTGTCCTCTCTTCCCAGTTGGTTAGCACTTGCTTTTTTGGTGGCCTTTTCCCACTGTTATCAGCTCGAAGAACTGTCTCTGTTCCGACTACTTTCCATCCAACGGTTAGCTCAATTCCGTCATAGCAGGGTCTGTTAGCTGGGTTGTCACTTTCTGGATCACGGTCTATGATGTTCTATTAAGGTAGACAAAAGCTTATGAAGTAACTGCGCACACAATTTGAGCAAATAAGAACACTGAACAGTTAGCAGGTCAGAACTTATGGAATTCTGCAGCTGAGGATGTTCTGCTTAAAGTTTGTTCCACTGTTGTAAACTGAGCAAACTATTCAAATTTTTTTAAGTCCACTCATTTTCTGGTTTAAAAATTCGTTACTATCAAGATACAGAATTTGTGACGCTTATCATCAAGGGAGCTCCAAACTTTATTCATTTTAAGTGAAACAAATTGTGGATATTACTTAGGCCAAAACGCCAAAGCTCTGGTTTGGAGGCGGAGGCAAATTTGTCCTTTGAAGATTAATATATCTACTCTAAAAATGATTTCGGATTGATTAATGCTAAATTCTGATCGTTAGGGTGGACCAAATCTGTATACTTTTTTTGGGACACCCGGTAGATACAGGACAGTATGTCTTCTCTCAGTCAAATTTTAAGTATGGACTAACCTGCTTATTTTCCTTCATCTTTGGAAAATACTCCATATCACCATTCAAATGACATTCACTAGATGCACTCTCAAGCCATTGTATCACTTCCTGTACAAAGGGGTATACTTTCCAAGGTGGTACAGATACACTCTGCAACTTTGTCATCACTTCAGCCAATGGTTGAAAGACGTCATGCATCAGCAACAGGTCAGTGATAAAGTCCTGCAACATATGACAGTTAATCTTAAGTATCTACATTCCAAGATTCTCAACACAGTGTGTTTCAGACTGCTAATCTTCCCATCTGAGAATTTTTACAAACTGCTTACGAATGAGTATTTATTATTAGCCATAGGGGAATATTTCACTGCTGTAAAAAAGTTTGATTAAGTAAAGGGGGATGAAATGAGACAAGATGTTAAGCAATGGTATGTCAAGTGTACATCTTGAGATAACATATATATACAGAAAAACTAACCAGAAAAGAAATTGCCCATCATAATGGAATTGGGAGGAAGGCAAGCATAACCATCCTACACCTTTGGCTCAAAAATCCTGCAATTAGCAAAGTCATTATTTTTACCTGTCCAAGAACTTGATATCGTAAAGGATGTGACTCTTCAGCTATGTGGTTTGATGCATTTCTTAATGATGTTGCAAATAGTTTGTATGACTTCACAAGTCGTTGCCCTTGGACATAGGCAGAACTAGCAAATCTTGCCTGTGAATAGGTTGTTGCAACAGTTGGTTTGACATGGAGCTGCTGTGCAATGGCTTCTAATATACTCCTTCCTGAAGTGAAAAACATCACTTTTAAGATTTATTGATTACTATTGATTTTGTCTGGTTTTTTATAATGTCTGAACCCTTTTTGAAAAGTTTGCTCACTACTGAATACAACACCAAAAATCAGTTCTTTGGATCAGTTTACCCAATTGAATCAAGTTTCCCTGAAGTTTGGTGGTGATAAAATTTATGAATAAATGCAAAATACATTATGTTAACATTCTGTCTAGTCATTATACAGTGGAACTTGTATGAGTTGGGCTCCACTAAGTTGGATATTTTAGACGTCTGACAGCACTGAAAATGCCATCAGGTTTTAAGTGTGACTTGCATAAATTTTATCATCTGCAGCTCTCAAGGGATCCAACTTATGCAAGTTTACCTTTAAAAGAGCTTTCAAAATATGAATCAAAATTACCTTTTCCCCGATTCAAAACTTCTGAGAACCTGTTTGTTCGCTCAACAAATTTTGAAAAGAATTCTGATGAGGACCCAATCTTCCCATCTCGAACATCAGTTACTGCAAGGTTGAGCCAATGTGATGCATCCCAACTTACTTGTTTCACGAATGAAGTTTCACTATCACCATTAATTGTTGCTTGAAAACCCTTGGCCTGGTAAACACCATCTGCAGATATTCCTGGAAAAATCACAAGATAAATTCAAAAAGAGTTGTTTTGTAGCCCAAAATTTGAAGATAGCTTACAGAAAGGTTTTCTACATTATCCATATGGATATCAAACACCTTCAACAACAGCAGTGTTCTTTTAGTGAAAAATTCTGAATCCTAATCCTTTTTCCACAAAAGTATTCTGTTGGTAATTTCTTTTGCTTTTCAATTTGTCCTTTTTTAAGTAGTGGCCTTCAAGTTTCAGTCTTGCTTTTAACCCTATTTTGGTTGGGGGGCAAATTTGCCCCCCCCTGTTGGTTTTTTATTAATAACTCCAAATTGAGTAAATATTTCTTCTTTGAACTTCGTGACTTTTCCTAAAAACGTCTTAGACACCTAGTGAAAATTTTTTTTAGTAAAAAGTTTATTAGGGGAGGGTAGGGACCAAATTTTTGCAGGGGATGTCTGAAAATTTGAAATTTGAAAAATTATGATTGTTATGTAATCTTCATTCTTTGAAGAGCTGTATGGTGGCCCATGACTGCCATTGTATATTGCAAACTTTTATGATAAAAATAATTTATTATGAACTTAAAATGAAATAAAAACCGATTTCATTTTCTTTTTAAAACCAAATTTAAAGCGCGAGTCAATTTTAGTTTTCATTATAAAAGCAAAATAAAAGCAAAAGCAAACTTCGTATTCATTTTATTCAAAAAATACTTGGTTTTGATTTTAGAAATAAAAGCAACTATAAAGTTAAAGTTCATTTTCATTTTCATAATAAATGCAAACTTAAAATGAAATTCATTTTAATTTCCAAATGGAAACTAAAGTAAAGTGAAATTCATTTAACAATTCAAACAAAAGTAAAATCAAAATCCCTCTGGCCTATCGCTGCCATAGTATACCAGGATGCATTGCGGTCGAACAA
>REGM01000482.1:125070-137486 GCA_004194415.1 Aurelia aurita
CAAATTTTTGCAGGGGATGTCTGAAAATTTGAAATTTGAAAAATTATGATTGTTATGTAATCTTCATTTTTTTGAAGAGCTGTGTGGTTCATTTTCAATAAATTGTCTTTGATTGAAAGGAAGTATATTTCTAATTCAATTTATTCACATAATATAATGTTTACTTGCGCAATATGGTTTATCCTACTGTTTGACATTGATTATTTTCACCAAAGTGTTCGCTTGCATTTCTCCTTCGCATACATGTTCACTGTTCCTGCCCAAATGATCAAACAGAAATTCATTCTCTCATTGCTGGGTTTAACAACACTCCAAATTGTCATTTTAGTGCCAAAATTTAGGATGGGAAAAATTTGGCAAAATTTAGCAAAATTATGCGATTCTTCTAAATTTTCGCGAAAAAGCTCAAATTGGCTGTCACCAAAAATTGCAAAAAAATTATCAAATTCCGCTATATTTTTGGCGTTAAGGTTCAAAGGCATCCTTCTTCAAAATCAGGACGAATTTTGCATTTCAGATAAGAAACAATAATTTTCTGGCTAATTATGTTGAAACATGCAAAATTTGACAATTTTTGATGACCACAGTCAATATTTGCTGACGTCAGCAATTTCATGGTTCTATTTTTAGCATTATGCATATATTTTTGGAAAGTACTTGTTATGAGCTATATACAGGCCAATTTAGGTATTCATATCTGTTGCCAATCTGCAGTTAGATAGGGGGGGTTTTTTTGCCCCCCCCAACCAAAATAGGGTAGTCAAGATAGCCCAACCACTATAGGGTTAAGGAAGATCCCAACGTGTGAAATATAAATCAAATATCATTACAATATAAAAATTCTGTTTATTTGCAATATGTTTCAATTTAAAATCCTCATCAGTTCAAATATTGAAATATCAGTGCTTTATAATTCCATTGCCAATATTTCTGCATCATCATCAAGTAATCAAATGCATCAAAAGGACCAGACTGAGGTTTGGTAGTTTCTAGTGGTGGCTGCAAGAAAATATTAGAGATACTTACCAACCAGATAATCTAATGCTTCTTTCCCAAACTTTTGCTCCATTTGATCAAGGGCTTGGGAAGCTGAGTCCTCTGCTTTTCCTCCTTCGACGCTGCCGTCTTCTGTTGGTTTATAAACCTCTGGTGCAGCAACAACAATAGGCACTCTCATACCATCAATCATCGGGCAAATTATGACACCTTGGTTGGATCTTTTATTAACAGTTGCTTTGTCAACTGCTAAATAATAATGAGGAGGAAGGCCTGTACTTGGAAGGCACTTTGACAGTGCCTCTTTTGTTCTCTCTTGAATAGCTATCAGCATAGATCTAACCAGATCTGGAACACGTTTCCTGGAGTGCCCTGACTGTCCAACTTGGGCACCAACTGAATATGCAAATGCAACCTGGTCTTCTTAGTGCATAGCAGCTGATTTTGCTTTTATAGCGGTCAAAGCACTTTTTACCAGATTCTGCGCAGATTCATAATGCTTCTTCTTCAAATTAGTTTCTTCAGATATGGCAGATAGCTTTAAAGTGGGTTTGACCATCAATTGCACAGATCATATGCTGCATAATGCAGCTTTTGAGCCTTCGCCACTCATCACCATCTCCTTTCATGAACAACTCCATTTTTTCTGGCTCAATATACTTTCCAGTACAGATGCTTTTGCAATCTGCAGCACACTTCCTAGCTGCCTTAGCAGGTGTCAACCTTGCTGCCTTATCTTTGAACAGAGTGAAACATGTTTCACATCTGAGTATTGCCCCAGTACCATTGAAAAACTCATCTGCATCACTATAAGATAGGAGATAAAGGTGCAAATCATCAATGCTATTGACCAATTCTACAATGTTGGAAACATTTCTCCATTCTTTCATCTTGCCATAGGTATTCTTCATTTCTTCACTAAACTTTGAGGAAATTGTACTTGCACTGACTGAAGAGGTTGAAACTTTGCTTAACTTATCTACTTTAGCATTGAGTCGTTCAACCATGTTTATCATTTTCTCCTCAAATGATTGCTTCGTAATTTTCACATAGCTTTCCATGTCTTTTTGCACAGGAGTTCCTTTATTGAATTGGGGTTCTCGTAACCGTTGCTCTTTGTTGACTGTTAACATTGATTCTTTTTGGTTAGATATTTGGCCTTCTTCGTTTGAGATTCTTACATTTGTTTGTGTATTTAGCTTTGTAGCACTAGATATCTTAAAAACCAAGTCCCTCACATTCTTTGGAACAGCGGAGTGATCAATTGACACGATTTTCACAGCCATCTCTTTTGTTGAAAGAGATTTGTGGTTTCTTTTGCGGTGTCTCTCCACTTGATAAGTAGCACCTCTGGACAGAATTGAGGCTTCCCTCATTTTTTTCTTTTCACTTTTCGCACATAACAAACATTTTGAGTAGTCACGTTTCTTCTTTACCTCTTTCTTTGGGGCTTTCTCACTTGTGCAACTTGGTTTGAAAAAAGATGTTAGGAGGTCTGGTGATACTTTTCCTGGGATTGGTACAGTATCATTGTCCTCAGAGTGGGGTCTTTTTCTCCCAGCTACATCCTTAACGAATGATATGTCTTCGTCATCCTCTGAATCTTCACTAGAATTTGACATCAAGGACGAGTCTAACTCAGAATCTGATGCCATTTGAAGGCAGTGCTGCAAAAACGAAATGTCAAACATTTTCCAAGGGAGATTGACAATGAATAGTAGCAGTAAAAATGAGCTATACTAAAGATAATAAAGAGTAAAGTGCTTCCAAGTATCACTGCACAGATTCTACCTTTTGAAAGAAACACTGCATTTGACTGAGTAAACAAACTTAACATAAGTCTGAACCCCCTAGACACTTCACTGCACTTGAAACTGATAATTGTAAATGGTGAATATTCGTTCAATGAGTTATTCATACACATTATTCATCATTCAGAGAACGTTTTTCTAAAATAAAATAAACAAGAAACAGTGATTTTTAATTTCTTCCTTCCAATCAAGTTTTAGGCCTAGCCTATTAAATATTTGTTATTTGGGGTCAAAAGACGACAGTTGTCTTAAAAGAGCAGGCCTAAAGACTTCTTCAACAAAAAGGGATTTCTTTATAGTATTAAAAACATTGATAATCATAATATTAATAGGTTACCTTTACATTCAATTCAGGTTTTTTTGTTCACAATTTCAGCAAGTTCAATTTCCAGCTCAGGCTCAGCTCACCAAAAGAAAAGGATCTGGTCTGTGCTCCATCCACATGTTTGATTGTAACTATAACCAGTAGCCTCTTACAGCTGCAAATCATACGAAATAGAGGCACTCTCCTTCATACAGGCACTCTCCTTCATACAGGCACAGAAAGACCGGAAGGAGACAAGCAAGGCTACGGTATCCACAAAGACTCGATTTAGAATTTATTATTTCGTTCTTGATGCTCTTCAAACACAAATTACTGCTTTTTAAAGATTTATAAAAGACGATCTGTGCACCAAAGAAATGAAATTAGATTTGTGCACCAAAGCAAGGTTTTGCACCATTTTGTGCACCGGTTTGTGCACCAATAGACCACTCTGTGCACCGGACATGTCCGGTGCACATCGCTTTCTTTCCATACTGGTGGTAGCGGTAAGCATGAAAGTGAAACTACTATGGTTGTGCACAAATGTTTGTTGATTGAGTTAGACTTTCAAAGAGATACAAGTTCAGGAGGATCTATAAGTATATAGATGACAAATGCATAAACCAATTGATCTTACGTAATTTCAATTGAGGAAAAGACTCACAATTATACAGGACAAATAATACTCTAAACAGTTTCTTCAACATCCATGAGTTGAAGATCAATAATTTATAAGAAAACAATGACATAAGTTATGTAATCATAATGTACGCGATTAAAAGATACCGTATTCATTTCATATCGGATTAGGGGTGGCAAAACGTTATACACAAATTGTTTGTATACACGATACGGTATGACGGATATCAGCTCCGTTTACATAAAAATGCTTTACCATGCGCTGCAAGGGAATTCATCTTCCTTTACACACACAATGCGCAGTGGGTGGCATGTAGGCGATATTTGTAGAATTGGGTAATTCCAGCTAATTCCAGCAGGTGCCTGTCAGGTCATGTCTTTCAAATCTCTTCAAATTCACTCCATTTCAAGGTACGAATAAGATGATTTCATACACAAAATTCCAGCTCAAAATCTCAAGTGGTTTCCATTTTATGACCATTTGAATGTTTTACTCTTTTGCGGAACTGAGAAATTTCTCACTATGGGGTAATTTTGGGGGCAATTTAGATATAAAAATAGACTACACACATGTTTTTCTCTTTAATATTATCATTTTTGCCCATGAATACTACAAGAAAACCATATCAATTCTCATTTTGACTAAACATATTGTCCAAGAGCTTATCTAAAAATCTGAAAAATTTTGACTGTGCCCCCTTAAAAAAACAATTTTTAGGAATTTTGAGGAGTTTTCTCTTCAAAATGGGTATGACTATGACTTTGAGTTTTACAGTATGTATTTTTCACATTGAAGAGATGTAAAATCAGGAATTTCAAAGTAATTTATAGATTTCTGTGCCCCACAGGGGGCTCTGAAATTGGACATTAACCCTATTCGTACTGGGCGATTTTTTGGTTAGTTTGTACTGGGGGGGTGTTTTTCGCCCCCCTCTTTTATTCCAAAACTACAAGAGGTATAACAATGAGTCTTACCCATATTGTTCTTCGGACAATTAGCTTTTCAAACATAACAATGGTGATTAATTAGTCACGTGATTCGTTGCTAGGCAACCAAAAAACAAGGGAAATTTGACAAATTCATAGCTTCTCCACAAGAAAAATTCTATTTAATTAATTACTCAACCGATTTTCTCCAACATTGTTGCAAATAGTAGGAAACATATCATAGATTCAAAATACATACATTGTAGCAATTTTCAGTATCTATTTTTAGCATAATTAGCTTTAAATTACTCTTTTGTTTCATGTGCTGATTATCATTGCAGTTTTTGTCCCTTTTTCTAGTAAATATGGACTCAAATTGACTTAAATAATGACGATAAACCAAATTAGATGCAATTTATTTATATTTTACACTTCTTAATGAGAACAATGACGTCATAAAGGTGAATGACGTCATAGATTTTAAATTTTGCTGATGTCAGCAAATTTGAAAAAATTATATATCAAATGAAAGTACTCATCAAAAGCAATCGAATGGTGCATGTTTGAGATCAATCGGACAAGCGAGGCAAAAACTATGGACGTTCTAAGCTTTTTTTTGTTGACCACTCTCCAAATATGGTGTTACTGTGGTCACGTGATCAAAGTCAGAACAATGATATGTAGAAATTTTAATTGCCAACTTAATTTTACTAAAAGTCACCAAGCCTGGTTGTCATATCTNAGATTCAAAATACATACATTGTAGCAATTTTCAGTATCTATTTTTAGCATAATTAGCTTTAAATTACTCTTTTGTTTCATGTGCTGATTATCATTGCAGTTTTTGTCCCTTTTTCTAGTAAATATGGACTCAAATTGACTTAAATAATGAAGATGAACCAAATTAGATGCAATTTATTTATATTTTACACTTCTTAATGAGAACAATGACGTCATAAAGGTGAATGACGTCATAGATTTTAAATTTTGCTGATGTCAGCAAATTTGAACAAATTATATATCAAATGAAAGTACTCATCAAAAGCAATCGAATGGTGCATGTTTGAGATCAATCAGACAAGCGAGGCAAAAACTATGGACGTTCTAAGCTTTTTTTTGTTGACCACTCTCCAAATATGGTGTTACTGTGGTCACGTGATCAAAGTAAGAACAATGGTATGTAGACATTTTAATTGCCAACTTAATTTTACTAAAAGTCACCGAGCCTGGTTGTCATATCTTATGTGGTTTTAGCGCAGTGTAGCAAAGTGTGTTAGGGGGGGCGAAAAACCCCCCCCCCCAGTACGAATAGGGTTAATGAGAAAATCACATTAGCGGACAAATTTTTTCAGATTTTAACTCATCAATGTAACCTTGAAATTGATTTTAGCTGCAAAACCTCTAAATTACATCAATATAGACCTGAGAATGTAACATAATTTTGTTCCAAAACTTAAAAAAAACCCCTATTACTTGTGGGGTGCCCCCTTAAAAATGGGTGCAAATTCAAAATGGCGGAAAACGATCAACTTCAGCCATCAAGAAAAGCATGGTCCTAAATACTGAGAGTCTTGGTATTTTTTATACACAATTGCACATAAATCAGCTAGTTATTCTGTAATTTTGAATCCCTAACGAGCATCAGAAGACCTTTAAAAAAATTATTTGGTGTGATAGGTACATCAATTCTGGCCCACATCAGACGCAATGGTAAAAAGTAGGGAAAGCTCTTAGCTGTAATATCCATGATTTTATTTTGAGTAACCTTAGCAAAAGAAGAGCCTTTAGGAAATCTGCTGAGGCCATTTACCCATTTACCCCCCCCCCAAATTTATGAAGGAGGTGGATGCAAAGAACCCCCCAAAGGGATCACGATACTTTGCCCCAAAATGTTAAAATTTGCTAACCAAAGAAGTTTCCTAAACAGGCATATTTCTCACTTCAAAGGAAGCAAATGTAGTTCAAAGAAACATAGAAAGAATTAATTACATTCATTTAGTGGAAAGTTTCATATTTTAGAATCCCCATAACTCTATTGCATTGTCAGTTCTTAAACCTTTCTTACAAGTCTTCCAAAAGCGTTTGTAACTTCATTTAGCTCTTCTTGAAGGTACTGGTAGCTCCTTCCACTAGTTTTTGTCGTTGGGCATGATAAGAATTTAATAACATGTTGCAATGGTGTCCAGCAAATATCTTCTCTAGCTGGCCAGAAGAAGTTCTTTGCTGGCCCCTTAGGGTGCATGAATTTTACTTGCACGTCATTGTGCTCAACAGAAACATCAACCACAATCCTGTCCTGCATTCATGGATTTGAAAACTCATTGTTATCAATTCTACATTCAGATGTACTACAATAATAATCCTATCAACAACGACAGATTCGGAGAATTGGCACTGTCCAATCGAATATCTTGCATGAACAACCTCGGTGCAACGCTCATCAAGAATATTGACATTTCCATCAACAACCAATCGCTTACCCTCGCTTCCATCAACTACGCCAAGATAGACTATTGTCAAACAGTTTGGTTCTCAGAACAGGATAATGAATTGAAGGGAGACTTTAAAGATCAATTGTACATTTACGAAGCGCCCGGAACTTTGGCTGATTGTGACATCACTCCCGCCGTTCCAGAAGGTGACGATCCTGAAGTTCCTCCATCGTCCAAAAATGCCAAAGCATTGTACTTTTGGAATCGACTCATGGCCGGTCAAAGGGTATTCGTGCGCATTTTCCCAAAACTAGCATTAACCGGCAGTCAAAACCTACTGAGTTTAGCAAACAAAGTCACCGAAACAATCACAATCAACGAACCCAACTACTACATGGGAGTATCGCATTGGAGTCAATTTAATGGATTGACTACAAATTTGAAAAAAACTGCTCAAGCAGCAGCAATCGCCGTTGCTCGAAACATGAAGATTTCCATAACCGACTTTCACGTTCGCTTCACAAAGTTTGAACTATCTGCAGGACATATCGACGAATACATCAAAACCTACACCGTAGACCATCCAGACACGTTCATGTTCACACATCATGACATTCGAACGTACAACATCAATCACGCCGCTCAAATCCAACTGGACTCAATTCCCGACCTCATCATTGTTACCCTCGTTGATAAACAAGCCATCATTGGCACATTCGATACGAATCCCTTCATGACATACCCCATTCCCGAACACGTTCAAGGTGGAGGATTCGACTTGCAAATCAACGTCAACAGTCAAACATGGAGATACGAACCAATCAAAAATCATGCAGAGGCATGGTTTAGATTAAACAACATGCTAATGAAGAAATTCCGCAATCCCTTACTTAGTCGTCAAAGCATTCTGGACAATGATAGTAGAGCCGTACCAGAGTTTAACGTAGCCACGGGTACCACAGGGTATCCAATATATCCATTTGCTATGACTATGATGGGAAAGGGCTCAGATGGTATTACTTACGAAGATAGATGTGCTGGATCCATCGAATTGTACGCCGAATTGAAACCTGGAGCACGATGGAATGCCAATCACCAATTCGAACTCCATTTCTTTTCGCACAGAAACTTCTCCATCGACATCGAAGGACAAATTAGCAAGAATTACCTCTAAGACTATTTTATTCACACCATGTCGTAACCATTTTTACTCGTATTATATTGATATATATTACTTCATCTCTACATTACTGTCTCACATGCCTCTCTCCTGTCGTGATAACCAATGGACGGTCAACAGATTATCGCCTGCATCAATCATAGACACTCACGTGGTGACTCAGCCTTGCATAACGCATTTGGTGGTATCCTCGCTGTTGACGACGTGCATAGAATCAACGATGTTACCTCACCAACACATAACAATATCGGTCGAAATTTCTTACAGTGGGTGCGAGAAACGTTCAAATCTCGAACGTTCCCCATTGGCTTCATCCTTAATACAGGAACACACGCAAATGGTGGTCAACACTGGCAATCGTTATACTTTGATTGCGATGGAATCTCTTACTTCTTCGACTCATATGGACGAGTGGCTCCTATGGCGTTTAAACGTTTAGAGGTGCTCGTTCGAGGATTATTCCATTACTTTCACTTTTACAATCATGACATTGCTCGAGCATTGAGGGAATTTTCAATCTCCAACTTCACCGAAAATGGCATACGCATCGCACTCGAAGCAATACGCAGCAAAGATAAAAAAACCAGAGTGGTACGTTATTGGGATCATCAATTACAATCGGATCATACCAACGTTTGTGGACAGTATAGCACATATTTCCTATATAATATTGCAACACTGGTACGAGACCCTCAACTAAATGCTTATCGATTCTTCTCAGAAAATTTCTACTACTTTGAAAACTTGACTGCAAAGAACTCTGTTGGAAAAAATGTACAAGAACAAGTATTCAGAAAGAACGACATGAAAATATCAACAATATTTCACTCAGACTTTGGCTATAACGATGTTAATATTCTAAAATAATACACTTCATACTCTTATCGCAGTCATTTTACTTTTGTGTTGTCTTCCATCTGGTTCCATCCGGTTCCATCTGGTTCCATCTGATTCCATCTGACATCTTGGTGAAAAACAACAAACATCATCGTCTTCGCATTGCTTGTTATGACACGTTGTTCTCATGTCATAACAAGAACTGCAAAGACGATGTGCATCGCTATACGACAAGACCTCCTGGTGAAGAAAACAACAAAATCGTCTTTACACTCCTTGTTATCACACGTTGTTTGTCGTGCGGTAACAAGACGTGCAAAGACGATGTGCAGCATCCAAAAATGAAGAAGAGGTTCGCCATACGGAGTAGGGTTCACGAGCCACGACCAGCCAGGCCAGCTTTTCAGCTAGGATTGCTACACAGCCAGACCAGCTTACCAGTCCGAAAGCGAACACATAATTATAATATTTCTCGAACGCTGTGGCAGTCACAATACTACTGATTAGTAAGCATGGTGGGTTTGACATCTATCAACGCATGCGCATTTATCTGCTGGCATTATTAGCTGACCACCACTTTCTTGGAGCCTTGGTTGCAATCCCACGCTTCTTCAGCAACCCTTTTCCTTTTAAGCCGCTCCCCTTTCCCTTCATGCCAGATCCTGAAAATCTCGTGTGCGTCCCTCTATGACCTCTTGAATGTCCTTTTACCGTGTATCCTTTCACGAAATGAGGTCTTGGTCGCTTTCTACCACCACCCAACCTGCGTCTACCTGGACCTCTAAATCTTCGCATGACTAGCTTGCTTTCACGTTTTGTGCGTTATGTCCCCATTAACCTTGAATGTACAACTTTGTACTCACGCTCATGCACGCATGCCTTCACGTAACATTTATTTTCAATACCTAGTATGAGTTCCTCGTCTTCCTCGCATGTGTCCTCGTACCGAATGACCCCTAACATGTGAAACCTTGGTGACTTTCTCTTTCCCCCACCTAGCCGCCTCCTCCTCATCACATCCGTCCACGCGCCTGGAGATGTCGTACCATCGTCGACGTAGCGTCGCCCAGAACCAGACACGGTTTGCTTATCTAACCAACCTCTAAATTTCTTCTTGTAAGCGCGATTCCTCGTCTTCTTTGCTTGAATAACCTTCATCAACCTCTGTTTCTCCTTGTACTCGGCTTTAGTCCCCTTGTTCGCTTCTGCATGAGTGCTTATGATGCTTTGTAAGCCTGGAGGCATTGTTCTCATTGCCATCTGTCCAAAGACGCTATTCTTCAAATCGCTGAGAAATCCCTTACCCTTCATGATTTTCAATCGTCCAATTTATTGCTATAGTTCCGCAAATGTTGTATCTCTTGTGCCCACGACAAGGAGGGTCGGGAATACTTCGTCTCAGGAGCCAACAGGTCGAAAGCCGCTTGTCCTGCTGCAACGTACCCTCCAACGCCCCGTCCTCGCATACGTCGCTTACCCCTCTTCTTACCCTTCTTCCTCTTGTGTCACCCACCGTTGAGTATCTTGTTGACTATGAGACTTCCAGCTGCAGTCCCTGCTCCGCTTGCGATTCCTATGCCTGCCTTCTTAAGGTAAGACGTATAATTTGCTGCTGCGTACTTCCGAGTAGCGCTTCCACCTCGTTTCACCAANGAACCAGACACGGTTTGCTTATCTAACCAACCTCTAAATTTCTTCTTGTAAGCGCGATTCCTCGTCTTCTTTGCTTGAATAACCTTCATCAACCTCTGTTTCTCCTTGTACTCGGCTTTAGTCCCCTTGTTCGCTTCTGCATGAGTGCTTATGATGCTTTGTAAGCCTGGAGGCATTGTTCTCATTGCCATCTGTCCAAAGACGCTATTCTTCAAATCGCTGAGAAATCCCTTACCCTTCATGATTTTCAATCGTCCAATTTATTGCTATAGTTCCGCAAATGTTGTATCTCTTGTGCCCACGACAAGGAGGGTCGGGAATACTTCGTCTCAGGAGCCAACAGGTCGAAAGCCGCTTGTCCTGCTGCAACGTACCCTCCAACGCCCCGTCCTCGCATACGTCGCTTACCCCTCTTCTTACCCTTCTTCCTCTTGTGTCACCCACCGTTGAGTATCTTGTTGACTATGAGACTTCCAGCTGCAGTCCCTGCTCCGCTTGCGATTCCTATGCCTGCCTTCTTAAGGTAAGACGTATAATTTGCTGCTGCGTACTTCCGAGTAGCGCTTCCACCTCGTTTCACCAAAGCTTTAAATGCACTGAACTTGCCCTTGCCCCTTACGCAACGATGTTTTTTAGACATTTAAACTCTTTATCCGTGCAACCCTTATAATAACACGTAAAAGACATGGTCATGTGATATAAGAAGTAATGCTTCACAGAAGAAAAAGAAAATGTGTTTTTTTCATCACGTAAATAGCATTTACTACAGGTATTATAATTTTTGCACGAGTGCAACTAATTTGGCCACTATCTTTCTCTGCTCTACCATCACTCGTCGGCATTCTTCGCATGCCTCACAATTGTAATCATCGTGTGGAACTTCATCTTGAGCTTTCTTCATCTCCTTGCTTGAAATTGTTCCCATGATTTCAGCAGATGACTTTTCTCTGAAGTCATTTGGACTCAGTAAGGGGACTTCTGGGTTCGTAGTCGTCTTGTGCGCCATGTTACCTATTCACCTTCGTTTAGATTTTCACCTTGATCGACTACTGCAGCGTCCAAATCTGTTACCAATTTTTGAAGTTTCACGGCGAGAGCATCTCCTAGAATTTGCTGGTTTTTAGTTATTTGTGCACGAAGTTCTAGTCTCCTATTATACACCAAATCGTCGAGTGTTGTTTGAATGTCCTTCAACGCGAAACCAATGCAATAAACTGAAAATACGAGGAATGCTTGGAAGGCTATCACGCCGTAGTCAACGTCCTTCTCGATTCCCATAACTAATGAATCCTGCAATGAGATTTGAGAATATTTATATGTTTAAGTTGTTTGTTAGGAATGTGGATTAGTGAGTATTGTGGAATGTGTAAGGAGGTTATTTTGGAATGTTATTGTTTGAGTTGTCGTGTGGAATTTGTATTGTTTTATGCTGTTTTAAGGAATTGAAGAATTTTGCGTACGGTCTATTGTCGGTAATCCGCACCTAATTCCGGCATTGTTCCGTATTCCCTTTGTTGTCGCCGCCATTGTTCCGTAATCCCTTTGTTCTTGCCGCCCCATTGTTCCGCACATTCCGCACATTCCGTAACTTCCGTAAATCTTGTATACGTGGGCCTTGACTCCATACTATATACTAC
>REGM01000483.1:0-18024 GCA_004194415.1 Aurelia aurita
GTCTTGGGGAATTTTTACCTTTATCATTTGCGTCAGAAGGTAAATCGACCAATCAAATAAAACGAAATCCTTTGAGACGCAGATGGGGTTATCCATTCCTCTATTATCTCCACGGCGGTTCCAAAATCATTAATGACTTGATCAAGGATAATTGTTGAGCCTCTTCCTACTGATAAATTTGAATTATTCTATAGCTGCGTGAATTTCTTCCTTTCAGAAGTTCTGCAATAGATCTGAACATATACCACCCATCTATGAAGATTATCAGGGAGTTTTAATTGAAAATACTCTAACTTTGATTTTTATCTCTTCACCTTATTCTGATGATCTCCATTTTAGGCGCCGTTCACAGCATGCAGGATAAGGATAGCTATGATAGATTTTTGTCCAGCAGTGGCAGTGGTGACTAAAAACGCCCCTCATTTGCAAAATCACTGTGTGGTGAATAGTTCTACACTATTTCTGTCAAAAACGTTTATTGTACCAGCTGAGTCAAGCAAATGTATAGACGTTTGAAAGCCTGTAGCTCTCAAACCATGTTTCAGATTCCTATAAACTGATAATACTTGTGTAGCTAACAGATCAACTTAGATATGAAAATTTAGTTTATCGAAATTGATCATAGTATTCTCAAATTACAACCGATTTTATAAAGATGCTCCTTCTCAAAATCCTTCAAAATGGGCATAAAATCATTGATCAAGTTTGCTAGCAATCCAGCCTCGTGATAATAGAAAATAGCTACAAAACACTGAATTGCAGTCTCAAGAGTATACGATTATGCAGCAGCCTCTTTATGTACATAGTAAATGTTTGAGCAACGAGTATGCAACGAGGTAGACAGATAGAATTTGATTATGACAGCTGTGGGGTTGAATGTTAATTTATGTAACAAACGCTGCCCATTGATAAAAACTATCCTCTATCAAACGCCGCATCAATAGGCAATAACGCTAAAGATGGCGGCCGCGCAAAGCATGCTGGTGAAAAGCTCCCTGACGATCACCTAACGGCATACATGTTTTGGTCTGCCGTTTCGACTGGCTAGCTGTGGTAAAGTTCGGAACGAGTAATCAATGTAAACAAATAGGAAAATTTTGTAATTCGAGCGCGAATCTTTGCTTTGAAAACAATTTTAATACAACGTTATACCTGTAAAAAACACCCCTTATCACAGAGGCAGGGGTAGCATTATCATGTCAGATTGACCTTTTATTTGCATAATGGTCCCCGTAGAGGTGGTTGCATAAACGGAAAATGCAAGATTTTCGAAGGAGAGAAGAAAACAAAAATAGACTTTTAGGTGCTTTTTGATAAAACATTATTCATTAGGCCGAATCATGCGTGTGAGAGAGGATAGAGGTCTCAGTAGAACACATATACGTCATCTTCCTCTCTCTGTATATTTTGGAAAACTGCACAGTTGTCACTACTAGAAAGAAAGTATAATTTGAGCTAATTCTGTCCTTGTTTTGTTTATCTTTTCTTGAAAATGCTGTTTGGCCTATTTACAAGCAAACTCTAACTTTACTTTTACCTGCATACTCACACCGCACTGTTTAATGCATTAATTAGAATTGCCTTAGATTTCCAAATGCAATCTATTCCAGATAGAATGTTGTTGTTTTGCTGTCGAGTCTACTGTTTGTCAATCCTGCAGATGATCAGTTTCAGACGACCACATCTAGAAAATCTTACTACAGATAAGAGCGAGCAAGGTATGAAATTTTTTTCAATTATTCTTGTTTCTCAGAAATTCTGCTGAATACTCGCATCAAGAATTAGTGTTACTTTATATTAGTAAAAATCAGAAAACCGAGTAACTTTAACTCAGAATTTTGCCCTGAAATGTTCCTGAAATTGAGTTTTCACCAATCGTCGGTGCATTCATGCATTAAATAGGATACAGCATTCCACCCCCCCCCCCAATTTAGCACTAAAGTCGATCTCAAATTAGATGTCACGTGAGATTTACGATAACGCAAAATTTCTCATGCAAAACACTTTAATTGTTTTTATTCGCGGATAGTTTCACGTGACATCTAATTGAGACAGATTTCAGGCAATTTTAAATCCTTCTTTTTCCCAAATAGTAAGGCTATAGCCTTTGCTTTTTCGCGAAATTCGTATTGTTTTGAAAATCCTTATTTTTGCCCAAACTAAAGTTCTCTCAAAAAGTTGATGGACAAAAAACTTAGTAAAGCAATGGTTTGGAAATTTCACAAATTGATTGCTTGGTTTTTGTAGAGTAATTTGTCAAACAGTGGGTACTTTGTCATTTTTAGGCTTTGTGACGTAACAGCATTAGATGTATACATTTGAGGCTTCCGTCGTAAGATGGATATCGGACATAGGTGTGTGAAAGTCATGAAAGAAATGCTGTTTGCTAAGAGAATAGCTTATCGAAACTTCCTCTCAAAAGAAGTGCTAAAAACATATTCATCAAATTTGAAAAAACTTGTCGAATTTTCTTTGAAAAGAATCATTGAATTTGTTCGTATCGAACTGAATCTCTTTCTTTAAAATACACCTACTGTGAATCACATTATCTGAATTTAGAGAGAAGGAAATTTATTGCAAATGCTTCGAATTGCGTAACACAAGAACAAAGACACCTGTAGGTTTGATGTTTTGATTGCAACCAAGCCAGTTCTACGCGTAGCAGTTATCATATGTATTTTAAATTTGGTGAAAGGAAGTCATTTCATTGAATTTGAGAACACCAAAGAAGAAAATTGCCGACTTATGTTGATGGATTTTGTGATGAAGAACAAGCAGATTTACAGAATTCTTTGAGAAGTGATAGTTGAAGAAGAGACTTGTATCTAAAATACAAGGTATTTGTATAAACATTTATATAAAAAAATAGGAACTAACGAGTAAGATGGTTAGAGATACAGATCGTTTAAGCTGAAGTGACTGCAACAAGCACTCAATAGACAGGACCGATTACCAAGAGCCAAGAAAAAGCATGGAAGGATTTGAGCGGCGATAGTCAAGGAAGAATATATTAAATACGAAGTGCATAGTGAGATCCTTAAAACTTAAAAGAGTTTGAGCACTAATATTTGGAGCAAACATTGATTGATCTGGAGTAAACATTGATTGATTTGGAGCAAACATTCTGTGCAATATATTTTACAGAAACAAAATAATCGAGTCAAAGAATTGGCATTCGTATATGAATACCTATTCATAGCTGCAGAAGATTAAGAAAGAATTTCGAGGAAACTATTAAACAAACAGGTCACAGGTATCAATGAACACAGGAGCTACAAAGAGCAAACATTCGAGTTCCATTTAAAAGAAAGCGGAATAAAGTATTCTACTCATCCGACTTGAGTAAAATTTTCTGCAGAAGATCNATTAAGAAAGAATTTCGAGGAAACTATTAAACAAACAGGTCACAGGTATCAATGAACACAGGAGCTACAAAGAGCAAACATTCGAGTTCCATTTAAAAGAAAGCGGAATAAAGTATTCTACTCATCCGACTTGAGTAAAATTTTCTGCAGAAGATCAATAAAGCATAAACTCTTCTAGGCACATGTCTTAGACATTAGAAGCTGAATTAGCAGAGCAGAGCAAATATTTAGCAAGTTCGTGGAAGCAAACAAGCTGTGGAAGTAAACAAGAGCAAATATTGGAAATGAAAGTAAGCAAGATAATGCAAGCCTAAGCAAACATCGCGCAGAACTATCAAACCTAAAACATCTGTGTCGATCAAAGGAGCAAGATTCACGGCAAACTTGTTCACTTGTTCACAAATAAAGGAAGTTACATTGCTAACTCAAAGCAAACATTCTACTGATTTGTCATATGTGTACTATTTGCTGTAGGATATCCAAACAGCATTTTGACAAGCTTTCAGAAAATATGTCATAGGTTTTGAAGCAAGCATTTCTAGACTAAAGCTGACATTTCATAATTTTATCTTCCTCTGAAAAAGCTGTCGAAGTAAACTAAGCAAATCTTCTGCGCACTGAAGATCAAGATGCATAAGCAAGAAAACTTTCGAAGGACATGTTTTTGTTATCCGCATATCAGAGCAAATCTTTACTACATTTTTATTCTATTAAGGAAGCTGCGAGGGTAAACTAGTGCAAACATTTGCTACAAAGACAACTAGGATAGTGCCAACCTCAGCAAACATCATGTAGTAATGTAATGCTGGAACATCTGTGTCTAGCAAAGGAAGCAAACATTCACATAATTCGCCATAAATTAGAGACAGTTATATAGCTGAGAAGAAGTAAACATTTACAACAAACAGATGCCCATTTGTTGTTGTCATATGAAGTTACGTAACTGACGCAAAGCAAACATAGCAGCAAACACTTGATGCTTGTTTTATGTTCACAGGAGACGATTGGAGTACTAATTACAAAGTTGAAGCAGCTAACTTTCATTTCATCAACTCGATAATTGGTTGAATTATTGATGAAAGTTACACACATCAAAGTCGATCCCAATGAATGTTTGATTCTCGGGAAACAATTGCAGTTTGCGAGGCGCAAAACGAAAGTGTAAAACATGAAATGTCGTCAAGAAGTATCTTTAAAGAGGCTATTCACCGAGGCTCTCTGTTTTTCATCGACGTTCATTCCTTGAATATCTGTCACATTGCGCTGAACAGTAAATCACAGAGTGACAATATATAAGAATATAAGGACTGTTTCTCATATTTTCCGACCGTTACTGATGCCAGATTGAAATAAATAAGATACGGAAGGAAGTTTACAGAAATTGTAAGCACGTGGCTACAGTTGGCACCTTTACTTGATAAAGTCTCATATTGAAAATGGATGAGGACTGCTTGTTAGACCGTCAGTCTGTTACAGATATCAGAGCAAAATAAGTTACCGAAGGACGCTTACTGATATTTTGAACACGTGGATTGCATTGGCTACATTTGGCAATTGTATTGATAAAGTGACCATTAAGATCGATGTTTTCAATAAACATTCACTGCTTCAAACAGGTCACAGGTATCAATGAACACAGGAGCTACAAAGAGCAAACATTCGAGTTCCATTTAAAAGAAAGCGGAATAAAGTATTCTACTCATCCGACTTGAGTAAAATTTTCTGCAGAAGATCAATAAAGCATAAACTCTTCTAGGCACATGTCTTAGACATTAGAAGCTGAGTTAGCAGAGCAGAGCAAATATTTAGCAAGTTCGTGGAAGCAAACAAGCTGTGGAAGTAAACAAGAGCAAATATTGGAAATGAAAGTAAGCAAGATAATGCAAGCCTAAGCAAACATCGTGCAGAGCTATCAAACCTAAAACATCTGTGTCGATCAAAGGAGCAAGATTCACGGCAAACTTGTTCACTTGTTCACAAATAAAGGAAGTTACATTGCTAACCAAAGCAAACATTCTACTGATTTGTCATATGTGTACTATTTGCTGTAGGATATCCAAACAGCATTTTGACAAGCTTTCAGAAAATATGTCATAGGTTTTGAAGCAAGCATTTCTAGACTAAAGCTGACATTTCATAATTTTATCTTCCTCTGAAAAGGCTGTCGAAGTAAACTAAGCAAATCTGCGCACTGAAGATCACTGATGCATAAGAAAGAAACCCTTCAACAGAAAAGTTGTTGTTATCTGCAGACCAGAGCAAATATTTAATAAATTTGTATTGCATTAAAGAAGCTGTTAGGGCATACCAGTGCAAGCATTTGATACAAAGAAACGTAGGATTGTGCAAACCTCAGCAAACATCGTGTAGTAATGTAATGCTGGAGCATCTGCGTCTAGCAAAGGAAGCAAACATTCACATAATTTGCCATAAATTAGAGACAGTTATATAGCTGAGAAGAAGTAAACATTTACAACAAACAGATGTCTATTTGTTGTTGTTATATGATGTTACGTAACTGACGCAAAGCAAACATAGTAGCAAACACTTGATGCTTGTTCTATGTGCACAGGAGATGATTGGAGTACTAGTTAAAAAGTTGAAGCAGCTAACTTTTATTTCATCAACTCGATAATTGGTTGAATTATTGATGAATGTTACACACATCAAAGTCGATCCCAAAATGTTTGATTCTCGGGAAACAATTTCCGGTTGCGAGGCGCAAAACGAAAGTGCAAAACATGAAATGTCGTCAAGAAGTATTTTTAAAGAGGCTATTCACCGAGGTTCTCTGTTTATCATCGACGTTCATTCCTTGAATATCTGCCACATTATGCTGAACAGTAAATCACAGAGTGACAATATATAAGGACTGTTTCTCATATTTTCCGACCGTTACTGATGCCAGATTGAAATAAATAAGATACGGAAGGAAGTTTACAGAAATTGTAAGCACGTGGAATTTATTGGCTACAGCTGGCAACTACTTGATAAAAAAGTCACATAATGAAAATGGACGAGGACTGCTTGTTAGGCCGTCAGTCTGTTACAGATTTCAGAGCAAAATAAGTTACGGAAGGACGCTTACTGATATTTTCAACACGTGGATTGCATTGGCTACATTTGGCAATTTTATCGATTAAGTGACAATTGATTAGCACTGTCTTTTGTGCCTCCTTTAAAGAAGAACTGAGTTTGAAAACAAGGCCAGTGAAGCTCCCATCGCAGAAGCTAAAGATCGATTTTTTCAAGAAACTTTCACTGCTTTAGTATTAAGTGCATTTTTGTGAAGAGGAAAACCAGGGAGAGATGATGCTATCTCTCAAAGCTGTTTATCAAGATTTGAGTTTGAAAGCAAGACTGGAGAAGTTCCCGTCACAGGAGAGGAGCTTATAATCAATGTATGCGTTTAATACTCTTTACGTGAACACTTACTGCACTTTAGGGAAGAGAGAAATTGCAGAGAGACGACATCATTGGAAATTGTTATCACTTACGCTGTAAGAGAAGGAGTTTGGAAGCAATCTACTAAAGCTTCAAGCACAGAAGTTGTCACTGCATTTTTGCGAAACAGTGAGGTCATTCTTTTCAAACCTGATGTATTTGTGAAAGATTTTGTTTGAGATAAACCAAACAACGTAAAAATGTTCACGGGGAGAAAGATTCTGCTTCAATGGAAGGACTGCTTTAATGAATGTATTCGAGTAATATTCACTGCATGGACATTTGCTACCTTCTAATGAAGAGGAAACCACAGAGAGATTATAGGGTTTGTTATCCTTTAGGCCGTTAGAGAACAACTGACTGTGAAATCAAGTTTTTAAAACTACCAGCAAAGAAGTTAGCTATGAAGGCAATCTGGTACATCTTTTATGTCCGGTTACAACGAGAGCAATTGGCTTAAAGAAATCCCTTGTAAAGCCACCGTTTAATGTGCTTGCAGGTGTTTCAGTTACAATAAGAATCTTGAGATACCCGCTGCTTAATTACGATCAGTCATAGTATATCCGTAGCCACTTTGTGGGTGAGAATGAAAATAGAGACCTGATCAATGAAAGAACAAATGCTACAGCAGCTGGATATTACTGGTATTGATCAGAAAGGTTGAGAAAGAGGAACTTTTCTGAACTGAAATTCGTGAAATTGAAGGAAAGAGGGCAGTCCTTTTTTAATTTAGTTTTATGATAAAAGGCATGGCGGAATATGGTAAGAGACAAATATTGTGAGAAGTAATAGTTCGAGCAAACATTCGCCATAAGTATGCTAATTTGCCTTAATTAATTCAAATCAACTTGTATAGCAAACATCACCGTTACTCTTCATTTGTGTGGTTATTTCACGAAGATAAAGACCAAGGACGCAAATTATGGTTGTAGCAGTCACTACTTATATAGGACATTATCTTAGAAGCTCAGAAACTGAGAAAGAGGCGAATAAAAGTGAAAACTCCGAAATCAACCAAACGCAACCGAACGCAACTGGACTTTGCTAGACATAAGCGATATCAGGTGTTCTCTTACATGGTTTCTGGGCAATCTGTCTTCGATAAACTAAACATGGAACAAACCAAAGTGAACATTTGAGGGTACAATTTGCTGCAGAAGATTGTTAAAGCAGTTCTTCAAATCAAAAAATCTTCTATGCTAATTTATTTACAAATTTTGTTAGGAGAGATGTAACTCGAGCATCACTGAAGAAGCCTCTAAGTGTTCATTTACAGTAATTGACCTGACAAATCAGTTTCTAGTGAGCTGTCGTATTAGCATCCATTGCGAAGTTTACTGAGAAAATTAAAGCACAGAGGGATTATTAATATCGTTTTTTAACTTAAAAGGCTACAATGGTACAACGAGGTAATGCTACTAGCTGTTGGCGGCTAAAATTTCCACGTGATCAATCAATTGTTGCTAGTATCACAACATTTCTGACATTGGACATAATCGTTGCAATATTTACAATTTTAGGAAACAGCATTTTCATGTTCACTCTGACAAAGATTAAATCATTGCATACCCCATCGAATGTTCTTTTGGGAGCTCTTTGCACCAGTGATCTACTGGCTGGTTTTGTCACTCAGCCGATCTACTTGACTTTTTTGTCACTTGTCAGATTCAAGAACAGCATCAATACTGTGGTACTTCGTGTTGTTACAACATCTTTCTTATTCACGAGTGGTTTGTCGTTCACTTTTGTCGGTGTTATAAGCTTAGACCGATACCTAGCGATTTGTCGGCCATATTTGTATGTGAAACACGCAACTTGCAAAACACATTTTATTGCCATCATTGTAAGTGGAACAATTTGGACAGTATTTATCATTTTGGAACATTTCTATTCAATGATCAGTAACTTCATTCTGGTTTTACTTGGATATGGTTTAATAATCATCATCATGATTATGTTTAGTTACGTGAATATCTGTGTTGTTATATGGAAGCAGAGAAGATCTGTTTTGGTACTTGGAACAATTGTGGAAATGCCCACACGAGAACAGGATTCCAGCGAAAGAGAAGCTACGAATAACAAGAAAAAAGAACAAGATAAAACATGGACAATAACGATAATTCTAGGCTTATTCCTTATATGCTACCTTCCTTACATTGGCAGAAGTATTTATTTTGCAGTGCAAGGCAAAAATTGTTGGGATGATGAAAAAATGTTCTTAGTTGTAATGTGGAGTAATTTGTTCCTATTGTCAAACAGTTGCATGAATTTTCTTGTGTACTGTGCGAGAAGCGGGGACATCAGAAATGCAGCAAAAAACATATTTTTCAGCCGGGTACAAAGATCTTGTTCACAACGTCGTAATTCCTCCAGAATGATATGAACTTGGAAAGCATTCAGCCAGACTGGGCTAGATTTGTTATCACTCTAATAAACTTTTCCAAGAAGAAGAAAAGTGGAGTGGAACATTTACTGTCGAATAATTCGAACGTTGAATTCCATTTAGGTTACAGAATTGTCATTGTCATGCAATGGTTCTTCAGAGGCCTTGGGGTTATACAGCAATATCAGACTTTGACAAAAGTACATCGACAATTGGAGAGGACTGCCACTTCCACAGAGGGCTACCTTGAGCACAAGGTTACCCTTAGAACGAGGTTTAAAATGTAAATATCTTAATCATAGCTGATCACCTGCTGTGACAGCAAAGGTAGTCTTATATGCCTAGGTATTTTATCGTTATTTATAGCATTATATTAGTATCAAAATTTATTAGAATCTGTCCATCCGTTTGAATTACCTGAATAATGGGGGTTCTAAAAGAGGAACTATGTTTCATCAAATCTTGCGGAATAGTGAATAAGGTGAGGTAGGGGCAAAATGGGTCATTGACAAATTCATTGATTTCTCTCTTATTGTTCTTCAGGTGAAGAAATTTGTTGCTGACTCGAAGAAAGACAATTTTGTTCATTAAAAAGCTAAAAATTCTGCAAGTAAGGAAACTTTGATTCGATGTTAGAAGTACGGTAAAAGTCACGTGACCTTTTTGCCTCATTCTGACCCATTTTGAGCCAATCCACCCAACGCAAAGACCTACAAGCTGCTTCAATTCTCAATTCTTAAATAAAAATATAGATTTTTGAACTTTGCTGTTTACCTAAAGGTGAAACTATGCCTAGTTCTAAACTTAGGACGATCAGAATTTAGAACTAGAGGAGTCAAGTGCTATAATCAAGAAACATGAGGGATTCCAATTTCCAAGCACCAAAAAATAAGGCAATGGCACTGCCTTTTTGCCAAAATCAGCTATTTTTAAAAGTCTCAATTTTAAAACCAGAATATAAGGCAATAAATAACCTTGCCAAAATAAGCTAACATCGGTCGATTTTGAGAGTGAAATTTGTTCACCAAAGCGTAAGGCTACCGCCTTGCTTTTTCTCTAAATTAGCTGATTTTGAAAGAGTTGATTTTTCAACAGAAAGTAAGGCTATAGCCCTCCTTTTTTCGCTAACATTTTTCGATTTTCAAAGGACTAATTTTTGACGCAAGGTAATGCTATAGGCTATATCGCGAAATTTGGTACTTTTGAAAATTATTTTTGACCAAAAAGCAAGGCTATAAGCTTGGCTTTTTCGAAAAAATTGGTCCTTGTTAAAAATCCTTATTTTTGGCCAAAAGGTAAGGCTATAGGCTTTGCTTTTTCGTGAAAATCGGACCTTTTTGAAAATCATTTTTCTTGACCAAAAAGTAAGGCAATAGCCTTTGCTTTTTTGCGAAAATTTGTCCTTGGTGAAATTCCTTCTTTTTGCCCAAATAGTAAGGCTATAGCCTTTGCTTTTTGCTCGAAAATCAGACTATTTTGAAAATCCTTCTTTTTGCCCAAATAGTAAGGCTATAGGCTTTGCTTTTTCGCGAAAATTAGTCATTGTTGAAAATCCTTACTTTTGCCCAAAGCGTAAGGCTATAGCCTTTGCTTTTTCGTGAAAATTAGTTCGTGTTGAAAATCCTTACTTTTGCCCAAAGCGTAAGGCTATAGCCTTTGCTTTTTCGTGAAAATTAGTTCGTGTTGAAAATCCTTCTTTTTGGCCAAAAAGTAAGGCTTTGCCTTTGCTTTTTCGCGGAAATCGGCCTATTTTGAAAGTCCTTTTTTAGTTGCCAAAAAGTAAGGCTTTGCTTTTTCGCGAGAATTATTCCTTGTTTTAAATCCTTATTTTTGACCAAAAGGTAAGGCCTTTGCCTTACCCTAACCCTAAAAGGCCCTAAATAGGCCCTAACCCTAACCCTAAAAGTAAGGCCTTTGCTTTTGCGTGAAAATTAATTCTTGTTGAAAATCCTTTGCAGTTCTGCGAAAATTAGTCCGTGTTAACAATCCTTCTTTTTGGCCAAAAAGTAAGGCTTTGCCTTTGCTTTTTCGCGGAAATCGGCCTATTTTGAAAATCGTTATTTTTGCCCAAAAAGTAAGGCTATAGCCTTTGCTTTTTCGCGAAAATCGGACTGTTTTGAAAATCATTTTTTGCACAAAAAGTAGGGCTTTACTTTTCGCGAGAATTGTTCCTTGTTTTAAATCCTTATTTTTGATCAAAGGGTGAGGCTTTAGCCTTTTCTTTTTCGCGAATATAAGTCCTCGTTGTAAATCCTTATTTTTGACCAAAGGAAAAGGCTATAGGCTTTGCCTTTTCGAGAAAATTGGTCCTTGTTGATAATCCTTATTTTTGACCAAAAGGTAAATCAATAGCATTTGCAATTTCGCGAATAAAAGGTCCTTTTCCAAAAACCCTATTTTTGGGCAAAAAGTAAGGCTATACCCTTTGGCTTTTCGTTAAAAAACGTCCTTTTCCAAAATCCCTATTTTGAGGCAAAAAGTAAGGCTATACCCTTTGCTTTTTTTCCTTTTCCAAAATCCCTATTTTTGGCCAAAAAGTAAGGCTAAATAGGGATTTTGGAAAAGGAAAAAAAGCAAAGGGTATAGTTGCCCAAAAATAGGGATTTCGGAAAAAGAAATTTTTGCAAAAAAGCAAAGGGTATTGCTTTACTTTTTACCCCAAAATAGGGATTTTGGAAAAGGAAAAAAAGCAAAGGGTATAGGCTTACTTTTTACCCAAAAATAGGGATTTTGAAAAAAGACCTTTTTTTGCAAAAAAGCAAAGGGTATAGCCTTACTTTTTGCCCAAAAATTGGGATTTTTGGAAAAGGACCTTTTTTGCAAAAAAGCTAAGGGTATAGCTTTACTATTGGCCCAAAAATTGGGATTTTGGAAAAAGACCCTTTTTGCAAAAATGCAAAGGGTATAGCCTTACTTTTTGCCCAAAAATAGGGATTTCGGAAAAAGGCCTTTTTGCAAGAAAGCGAAGGGTATAGCCTTGCTTTTTGCCCAAAAATAGGGATTTCTGAAAAAGACCTTTTTTACAAAAAAGCTAAGGGTATAGCCTTACTTTTTGCCCAAAAATAGGGATTTTGGAAAAGGACTTTTTCCACAAAAAGCCTTACTTTTTACCCCAAAATAGGGATTTTGGAAAAGGAAAAAAAGCAAAGGGTATAGGCTTACTTTTTGCCCAAAAGTTGGGATTTTGAAAAAAGACCTTTTTTTGCAAAAAAGCAAATGGTATAGCCTTACTTTTTGCCCAAAAATTGGGATTTTTGGAAAAGGACCTTTTTTGCAAAAAAGCTAAGGGTATAGCTTTACTATTGGCCCAAAAATTGGGATTTTGGAAAAAGACCCTTTTTGCAAAAATGCAAAGGGTATAGCCTTACTTTTTGCTCAAAAATAGGGATTTCGGAAAAAGGCCTTTTTGCAAGAAAGCGAAGGGTATAGCCTTGCTTTTTGCCCAAAAATAGGGATTTCTGAAAAAGACCTTTTTTACAAAAAAGCTAAGGGTATAGCCTTACTTTTTGCCCAAAAATAGAGATTTCGGAAAAAGGCCTTTTTTGGAAGAAAGCGAAGGGTATAGCCTTACTTTTTGCCCAAAAATGGGGATTTTGGAAAAGGACTTTTTTTGCAAAAAAGCAATGGGTATAGCCTTACTTATTACCCCAAAATAGGGATTTTGGAAAAGGAAATAAAACAAAGGGTATAGGCTTACTTTTTGCCCAAAAATAGGGATTTTGGAAAAAGACCTTCTTTTGCAAAAAAGCAAAGGGTATAGCCTTACTTTTGGCCCAAAAATTGGGATTTTGGAAAAAGACCTTTTTTGCAAAAATGCAAAGGGTATAGGCTTACTTTTTGCCCAAAATGGGGATTTTGGAAAAGGAAAAAGAGCAAGGGTATATCCTTACTTTTTGCCCAAAAATAGGGATTTTGGAAAAGGACTTTTTCCACAAAAAGCCTTACTTTTTACCCCAAAATAGGGATTTTGGAAAAGGAAAAAAAGCAAAGGGTATAGGCTTACTTTTTGCCCAAAAGTTGGGATTTTGAAAAAAGACCTTTTTTTGCAAAAAAGCAAATGGTATAGCCTTACTTTTTGCCCAAAAATTGGGATTTTTGGAAAAGGACCTTTTTTGCAAAAAAGCTAAGGGTATAGCTTTACTATTGGCCCAAAAATTGGGATTTTGGAAAAAGACCCTTTTTGCAAAAATGCAAAGGGTATAGCCTTACTTTTTGCTCAAAAATAGGGATTTCGGAAAAAGGCCTTTTTGCAAGAAAGCGAAGGGTATAGCCTTGCTTTTTGCCCAAAAATAGGGATTTCTGAAAAAGACCTTTTTNTTTTTGCCCAAAAATAGGGATTTTGGAAAAGGAAAAAAAGCAAAGGGTATAGGCTTACTTTTTGCCCAAAAATAGGGATTTTGGAAAAGGAAAAAAAGCAAAGGGTATAGGCTTACTTTTTGCCCAAAAATAGGGATTTTGGAAAAGGAAAAAAAGCAAAGGGTATAGGCTTACTTTTTGCCCAAAAATAGGGATTTTGGAAAAGGAAAAAAAGCAAAGGGTATAGGCTTACTTTTTGCCCAAAAATAGGGATTTTGGAAAAGGAAAAAAAGCAAAGGGTATAGGCTTACTTTTTGCCCAAAAATAGGGATTTTGGAAAAGGAAAAAAAGCAAAGGGTATAGGCTTACTTTTTGCCCAAAAATAGGGATTTTGGAAAAGGAAAAAAAGCAAAGGGTATAGGCTTACTTTTTGCCCAAAAATAGGGATTTTGGAAAAGGAAAAAAAGCAAAGGGTATAGGCTTACTTTTTGCCCAAAAATAGGGATTTTGGAAAAGGAAAAAAAGCAAAGGGTATAGGCTTACTTTTTGCCCAAAAATAGGGATTTTGGAAAAGGAAAAAAAGCAAAGGGTATAGGCTTACTTTTTGCCCAAAAATAGGGATTTTGGAAAAAGACCTTTTTTTGCAAAAAAGCAAAGGGTATAGCCTTACTTTTTGCCCAAAAATAGGGATTTCTGAAAAAGACCTTTTTTACAAAAAAGCTAAGGGTATAGCCTTACTTTTTGCCCAAAAATAGAGATTTCGGAAAAAGGCCTTTTTTGCAAGAAAGCGAAGGGTATAGCCTTACTTTTTGCCCAAAAATAGGGATTTCGGAGAAAGGCCTTTTTTGCAAGAAAACGAAGGGTATAGCCTTACTTTTTGCCCAAAAATAGGGATTTTGGAAAAAGACCTTTTCTCACGAAAAAGCAAAGCCTATAGCCCTAACTTTTGGCCAAAAATAAGGATTTTCAACAAGGACCAATTTTCTCGAAAAAGCAAAGCCTATAGCCTTACCTTTTGGCCAAAAATAAGGATTTTCAACAAGGACCAATTTTCTCGAAAAAGCAAAGCCTATAGCCTTACCTGTTGGTCAAAAATAAGGATTTGCAACAAGGACTAATTTTCGTCCTTTTCCTATTTGATCTTGCTGTTATCACCGTTCAAATCTATCTTTGGATGAGAACTCGCATAACTGGTATAAATCTTACAATTGCTTGGATTCAAGAATTACACGAACATAGAGAAACATCAAAATCCAGAAACACATGTGATGAAAACTTTTCCAAGGCTGCAAAACAAACAATAATACAGGAAGGAATCCATATTTACAAAATAAAACAACTTTTTAATTTATGAGGCGTTTCCTGATGCAGTTACACCTCCTAACGACATGAATCTTGTGAGTTTATTGTCAAAGTCAATGGGCCTATCTTCAGGCTCTTTGTATTTCCTTGTCATGGTTCTGCCAAGGTATTGAATTAGTTCACATTGAGCTTCAAATTTCATCAATTTTTTCTTGTATTTTGTCCGCGTGTATTCTTTTGCTTTCGGGTTATTTGCTGAAAAAAAAAAGTTACATAAATCAAAACGGCAAACAAGGCAAAAATGGGGGAGGGGGTGGGGAGTGCACCTTAATGAGCACACAAAACTATCGCATCTTTTCGGATTGTTTCTTTCAGCTTAAAGTGTGTCTGAGCAAAGAGCAACGACTGAAATTGTTGCCAACGAGATATATGGTTTGATTCCGATTTAGAGAACACTGCACCTTTCGAAATCCTTTTTTAAGCAGATTTTTCAAACTGTTTGGATTTCCTCCTTTGCTCTGGAGCAGTAAAACAATTGAAACTTGCCCCGCTTTTCAATTTCCTTATTTTTCGAAATACTACTTTGATCTTTCAGGGCTCTAAATTGTAAATTATCGATTGTAAATTTAACTGTAAATTGCTGCCATTTCAGAAATAAAATAGATGCCATAATGTCATCAATATCTCAATTTTTTAGGCTGAAATTGTTTCTGGGCGATTAACAGGTTCTTGCGAACTCCTGAAAAGTCCTGTTATGACATGGTAGTTAAAACATGCTGAAAAATCGACTGATGCTCATATAAATTTTGGGAAGGACATTGATCTTTTGATAGTGGTTACAAGACAGGCATCGATCTTGCAATGCCAACAGAACTAGAAAGGCCTGTTATTAACTGTTGTTCCATACTTGGCTTCAGTTTGTTTCCAATGCCCAAAACGCCGCTCTCACTATTTATTGTTATTTCTAGTTTTAGATTTGCAATTTATTTAAACATAAGTCTTCCTTCCTCACTTCCTGATGCATACTGATGCATTTAGTCAATGATTTGAAAAATATGGTGCTCTCTTGATTGATATTTTATGACCATGCCTTTCTTGTATTTCAAAGTTGAAAGCATTTTTGAAACAAATTGTCCAGATTTACATTCATTTTGTGAATTTCTAGCTGTAGAGTTCCAAGAACATCTTCCATCACACAGCGTTGTCACAGCTGTAAAACCATTTGCTTACCTTTTAAGTGATATGCCATGTAAAGAAGAGCTGATTGCTTTGCAGATAAGAAAGGGAATTTTGGCTTCACACAGCCAACTGCAGTCGCCGCTTTCCTTATTGCAACTTCAAGTGTTTGCTCCATGAAACCCAACATCGGGAGTCCAGTAACAGAGATAGGGTCTCGTTTAGGTGGCAGCTTGCTCGGTAGCTTCAATGTAGCGTATTTTTCTGGCAATCTGAAAAATTCAAGAAAACAGTTATACAATATATTGCAAATCACGAAAAATGAAGGCTATTTATCTCAAATTTTCATGCCACAGAAAATTTGAATATTCTACTAGAACATAGAAGGCCAGTAAATAAAGAACAAGTATTTGTCAACACTTCTTCCCTGGACTAAAATTTAATATTTTATGAACTTTTGAGGAAGACAAAATCAAGGTCCATATGAGCAAACGTTATTCGATATTCAGGGAGATTATTGCCAGGCAAAATGTTTGTCTAATTGCTTCACAAGCTATTTGTTTGCAAAGAGGAAAAAGAGATTTTGTGGACATCTCCCGAAGGTTATACGCACAAATTTCACAAAATACTGAAGTCTCAAGTGTCAAAACATTTGTCTGACTTACCCGGTATAACTTGGAAATGCACCGAATACATTGCGGATAGGCTGCGTTCCATTCACACGATACCGGTACGAAAATCAATTTAAGAATATAACGAAATCGATACGAATTCTTACAATTTTCATTACGCCCAGTTTCATTTCAAGAAGTAAAACCGTAGCGCTTTCAAGCCGTTTTCATTCGCCTGAAAACTGTAGTAAACTCCACTTACCTTACGGAAATGTTCTCAAGACTCTCGGATACACTACTTATGGCCAAAAATGCTTCTCATATAAAGGTGCAACAATGTGGAATCATCTGAGCTTGGATACAAAATTGTCCCCAACATTGAAAACTTAAAAAAAAGCATAGCAAACCTAAGATTTAGGTAATTCTCTCTTTCGTATTTATTGTGTTAAATAATTATATCTACGGCTTTTTATATACTTTGTAATTAGTTGTTGATGATAATATATATTTTAGTTTCATTTTAGATTACTTGTAAAATTTAGATAGTGTTTTCTTTTAAGTTTTTAACAGGGTACATTGTAAAACAGCGTAAACTGAATGTTTTTACCCTGTATAAATATTATAAAATCAAAATACAAACCATGTCAATCTGAACGTAGCCTAACATAGAGCCTCACCTCATGAATTTGTCTCGTGTCATTTCAGATGCAAACAGATATAATTTTTCTTTGTATTTTGCGACAAGTTCAGGGTCTCCTGGGACAAGTGATTCGTATCTGCAAGAAAAGAACAATATGTAAATATCTTCTACATCTTTGACAAAAAGGCTTTTTATGAAAATCTCTGAAGGTTTTGGTTTTAAAAAAATCGTAATCTTTCAAAAAAGTAGAACTATTCTCGAATATTACCTTCATAACTTTTACGCCAGGAAGAATTGCCTTAAGATTTTTAAATAATTTTCCAGCTCAAGTATCTTTTGAAATAATTGTATCACTTCTTAATATATATATTGGCCCAAAAAATTTCTCTTACCGTAGACGGTCATTAAGTGGAACAAAATTTGAACGAGAAAATCGTTATCTTGAGTACTGGCACAACAAAAATACACACAAATAACACTAATAAACAATTTTCCACCTAACAATAAAACTACGAAACTGACCTAAGATCGCCATCAAGATACGTCACAGGACAATAGCCAAGCATTTCAATCTGCACCGGAAACATCGTTTTTACATCTGCTCCAGTGAGTTTCCGCGGCAAAAGTTCAGGTGGCGGGAATTTTTTGTCCACATGCGGTGGAGTGTAACGTTCCGGATTTTCGAGGAATATGCCAATTTCTTTCTCACTCCACATCTTGTAGTAATGGCCTCGAAATTCAGCTGCGAATTTCTGAGTCTCATCTGTCTCGCAATCAGCGAATTCTCCTTTGTCAACAAAATTCACT
>REGM01000483.1:19023-43253 GCA_004194415.1 Aurelia aurita
GAAAAAGCAAAGGGTATAGCCTTACTTTTTGCCCAAAAATTGATGGGTCCTAAAATGGTGATTTTGCTAAGGCTATAGTCTTAGTTTTTGCCCAAAATTTCATGGGTCCAAAAATGTGGATTTTTCCAAGGCAATAGCCTTGCTTTTTGCCCCAAAAATTCATTGCCCAAAAATGGTGATGTTGCCAAGGGAAAAGCCTTGCTTTTTGCCGAAAATTTGATGTGTCCAAAAAGGGGGATTTGCCAATGCTATTGTCCTGCTTTTTTGCCCAAAAATTGATGGATCCAAAAATGGTGATTTTGCCAATACTATTGCTTCCCTTTTGGCCAAAAATTGATAGGTCCAAAAATGGTGATTTTTGAAAGGTTATAGCATTGCTATTTGTCCAAAAATTGATGGGTCCAAAAAGGGGGATTTCGCCAAGGCTATAGGGTTTGTTTATGGCCAAAAGTCGTGACATTCCGACCCATAATGCAAGAAATACTGCAGTAAATCTTCGAGAGGATTATTTAAGTATTTTTTTATGTATATCTATTCTTTACAAAGCATTAATTGGGTTCCAATGCAACGAAGCACTAAATACTAAGACACGCTATTTAAGAGAGTATCAAGGAAGGAAAATGCGATGCTTACTGGATGTCAAAGAAACATTTAAACAAATTTGATGATGGCTGGTGTTCAATAACTATGGTCCGTTTAGATTTGCCTGAGCCTGATTAGACAGGTGTATCTTTCGTTAAATCATGGGCGATAAGAAACGCGGTAGTTAATTCCTAAAAAAAATTTCTTCCTGTGTCCTTATGCCCAATCCCCCTGTGTCCCTATGCCCATGAAGGTTGTTGTTGTTGCTTCAGGAGAGAGAGAAGGAGAGAGAGAAAACAGGTTCTTTTCCCCAGTTCAGTCACTCAAATCAGAACACAGGGAAACAAGGAAAACCAGGCACAACAACAACAACCTTCACGGGCATAGGGACACAGGGGGGATTGGGCATAAGGAGACAGGAAGAAATTTTTTTAGGAATTAACTACCGCGTTTCTTATCGCCCATGGTTAAATTTGGTTCATTTTGACGCACCAAAGATTGCTAACAAAATAGTACATTTTGATTTTGCCACATTATAAGGAATAGAAATATGTAGCAAATTGATAGGGATGTTCAGCTGTTTGTGTAAGTTTTTGGAAGGAGCTTCGTCTTGAAAATCGAAATCAAAGGTCATATCTAGGCGCAGAGGGGGGGGGGGGGGCGTAGCCTTCCGAATCAATTAAAAAAATCTTGGGTATTCAACAAAGTATGTTGATAGGATGAATGACTACATAAAGGTACACAATCTAAAACGGGAAATTTTCAACTGACCCTTTACACTCAATACATCTTTGGACTTGGGTTCACTTCAATAAGACTGTTTCATATCGCAACGGTAGGACAATTAGAAAGAATAGACAGCTTTCATCACGGATAAATAATACGTATCAATTATCCTATGAACAACTTCTCAGATAGTGTTCGCAAGTAACTTAAAGACCCACTGCTCACCATGATCCTTTTCAAGCGGAATGGAAAGCAAAACAAACTGAACCTAGGCAAGAAAAGACTTTCATATCATACGAAATTCGACGTTGGGGCTACAAAGGATCATGGTTAGCTATGGGTCTTTAAATCACTTCATTAACCAATCTCTCTTTAACAAGGTCAGATTTAGGAAACAAAGGGATTTTAACGGCTGACTAGTCAACCCATAAACTTAAACAAAGAAAGCCGCAATACGGGATGTATACCGGGATGTACGACTAAAGCTGAATTCACACTTAAGGCGATTTTGTGGTGCGATGCGGTGCGCGCGGCAAAATTGAATTAAGCCAACTTTTCCGCATTGCCGCACTTCACTGTTATCTGGAATGCGTCAAGAACGAGGCTTCAAGTGTGAATTCAGCTTAACTCGTTGTACAAGCGAAAAGGGGTTGTTATAAGATAACAAAGAACTCATCTCGAAAGCAGGAGGCTAGATGTAAACATCTGCAGCTTCGATTTGCGTTATCTCATTCAGAAGCTGAGAATTAAATGTTTGAATTACACACAAATTTACGAGAATTGTATCGCCTATTGTTCACCTTCTAAATAAGATAAAATACTGGAAGCGACAGATGTTTAGATCCAGCCTTCTACATCCTATTTCACGTAGCCCCAGCATGAATAAAATTGCATTTACGTGAATATTTCACACGATAGAGTTCAAGCCGGAGTGAGGTTCATCCAGATCCACCCTCGTGTAAACATAGACTGATTACCTAAGTCCCTTGTATCCCTGCGGTAAACCTTGCTCAACAGGGACTCACAATAAAACAGCGAAAAATATGACCCTGCTTAGGCCCATTCTCAGCTATCACCTCGCAGAAACGAAATGCAGCAAAAATCCAATTCCCTACACAGTTGATGACGAAAACTTAGCATGCGTAAGTAGGGTAAAGTTCACACTGTCGATTGAAGCTTGAATCACAATTTAATTCGTCGAATCTTGCGAGCTGATTGCCACCACAAGTTCTTGTGTGTGAAGGCCTAAATAGGGTCAAATTTTTCAGAGTAATATTTTAAGTCTCTGTTGATAGAAGCGACATCATTCAAGTCAAAGAGCACAGGGAAACAAGGAACTCAGGTAATAAGTCTAATGTAAACATTGTTCAGCTCAACTTGTGAAACTCGAACATGTCTGTGTTTGAACAAGTTTGAAATTCTCTTATAAACGGCCTCTAACTAAATTTGATCCAAGTTTGTAAAGGTTAAACATACAAAGGGTTTGATCTCGACTTCAATAAAAACGCAATCGCAAATTTCTTACCAGATCTTTAACGATCGTTAAGTTTCATTTGAGTAGAGATACATGAAGTAGCTCTTTTTAGAAGGCGGGAGTTACAAATCATGCAGTTATGCAGTTATTCACAAGAGACAAGATGGAGCCTCGGTTTGATTACCACCAACCTCTATGCAGTGTCCATTTCTTCACTACGTATATTTTGGATGGCGTTGAATGTGAGCTCTGCGAAGGAGGAATTTGTAAAAAAATCACAAGTTGAAAATACTGATTTCAAGGGAATCATGGGTAAATATTCTTGACAATACGCCAACTTTGCTCAGGGGAGGAAAAATGTTCTAGCTTGTTGTGAGAAGCTGAAATATAAAAATGCCAAGGGAAGAAGAATGGTTCACAGTTGAGGTCAGGGAAAAGGCATATTTACCAATGATTTGAGTTCGAAGAATGAGGCCCCGTTAGGCCCCGTTCACACTATTTCGCATAAAACTGATCGATTTTGCTGCGTTAATTCATTATGAGGAGAATTAGGGACTTTGAAAGTAACGTAGTAATGTCCAATTTAACTATTGAAATATTATGATCTACCATATTGAAGGTTTTGTGGCGTAGTGGTGTAATCCTCTGACATTGCAGCCAGAAGAGTTTAGGCCCGGTTTACACGATACCGTTTTCATTTCATATCGGATTGGTTTCATATCGGATTGGCCTTCTGTTTACACGAGACCGTTTTCATTTCATATCGGATTGGCCTTCTGTTTACACGAGAACGCACCAATCCGATATGCTTCATACCGTTTTCGCGTTTTCAAATGAAAACGCTCTGAAAGTGGCATGAAACGAATCCGATATGAAATGAAAACGGTATCGTGTAAACAGAAACATTTTCATACCGGATTGCCACCACCAATCCGATACGGAATGAAAACGGTATCGTGTAAACGGGGCCTTAGTTAGACGGGCTTCGCGCCCCACCCACACCACTTGAGCATCATTACATGGGGTTGCGGACCCGAATAACGCTAAACCACTTTCTGTGATTCCCGTGCTTGGTGCTAAATCTGCAACTAACGCTAAAGATAGCGGCCGCGCAAAGCATGCTCGTAAAAAGCTCCCTGACGACCACCTAACGACATAAAAATTTTGGTCTGCCATTTCGACTAGCTAGCTGTGGTAAAGTTCGGAGAAAGTAATCAATGCAAACAAATAGGAAATTTTGTAATTCGAACACAAATCTTTAATTAAAACTTCATTTCGAATCAAAATTTACTTTTTCTGCTTTGGAAAGGTTTCCTTTCGAACACCATGTTGCATTCGAATTCAAGGTCGGTTAGAATTCAAGCTAGCTAGTCGCAACGGCAGACCAAAATGTTTATATCGTTAGATGGTCGTCAGGGAGCTTTTACCGGCATGCTTTGCAGCAAGAATACAACAGAGTCTTTGGAGCCACCATCTTTAGCGTTATTATCTATTTAAGCAAAAGGTTTATTACTTGTTGGATTCAAATGTTACATTTTACTTTGGGCAACCAATATTTTGCGAAAGAAAAAAGATACGAGCATACCTCTCCATTGGTCTATATCTAATTCTGCATTTTCGTATGTGTCAACAAATGGTTCACCAATTGGCTAAAAAACGAGGAGAAAATAGTTAGTATCCAAGAAGAAAATTTGTAATCGATACAGTCTTCAAATGCAATCTTCCACTTGAGTATCACTAGAAAACTTTTCCTGGTACAACGAAAAGACACTTGATACCGTCAACATTTCAGGTGTAAATATTCTTCACAAGAGTCCATTATTTTCCCCCAAAAATTTATCTGTTTTATTCTTCTTCCCTCCTATCACTGCAGTTAAAGTCTCCAGAAAGTCAGCACACTTAATTATCTTTCCCCAAGAGAGCATTGCCATCTTGTGAAGAATATTTGCCCCTGTAAAATTTTCAAAGGTAATAAGGCTACTTTAAAAGGATCAGTAAGAAACGATAGTTCTTCTATTGGCAGAAAAAAAATAATTGTCGGGCGCCAGGGCTAAATATTCTTCATTTTCTATCGATTGATACAGACGGCATGACGTCACAGCAGCGTTGAAAACACGACGCCATCTTGTTTTGGGGTAAATCTTCAGAAAATTTCTATTGGTTTCTATAGGAAATTTGCAAAAAGTTGTATAAAATTGTTCCTCTATTCTACCTTGCGATAGTGAGTAGGGAAAGGATAGGTAGCAATTGTCAGTCAGACCGAAACCAATGNAGAATATTTGCCCCTGTAAAATTTTCAAAGGTAATAAGGCTACTTTAAAAGGATCAGTAAGAAACGATAGTTCTTCTATTGGCAGAAAAAAAATAATTGTCGGGCGCCAGGGCTAAATATTCTTCATTTTCTATCGATTGATACAGACGGCATGACGTCACAGCAGCGTTGAAAACACGACGCCATCTTGTTTTGGGGTAAATCTTCAGAAAATTTCTATTGGTTTCTATAGGAAATTTGCAAAAAGTTGTATAAAATTGTTCCTCTATTCTACCTTGCGATAGTGAGTAGGGAAAGGATAGGTAGCAATTGTCAGTCAGACCGAAACCAATGAAATAAACACACGATCATGCTGTTTTTAAAAGCAAAACAAAAATTTAGGCCAAGAAAGCTGCGAGAAACTGGCCTTTGCGACGATAATGTCGTAATCAGAACCACAAACTCCGTCCGCCGTAAGTTGCTCGTTGCTTCTTCAAAGTCAACCTTCCTTTCAGACATTCGCCTATCTATCTGCTAAAGTTTTTGAATAATTTTAACAGCTTCCAACCCTTTTGAATTTAATTATTGCGATAAATAAACGAGACAGTCTCGAAATCCCAGTGCGACGCTATACTTTGCAATGGTTTCATTTACCCAAACTCTGATTTTCGAGCGCGAATTGATCAAGTCGCGTGACATGTTTTCTGCATGAATAAGACATCGAGTAAAAACTTTGAGCTCGTGTGGACTCAAAAAGTTTTTTGAAACGAAAAAGAAAGAAAAAGAGGATTCATACAGACGACATGTCACGTGACTTGATCAATTCGCGCTCGAAAATCAGACTTGGGGTAAATGAAGCCATTACAAAGTATAGCGTCGCACTGGGATTTTGAGAGTGTCTCGTTTATTTATCGCAATAAATCAATTCAAAAAGCTTGGAGGCTGTTAAAATTATTCGAAAACTTTAGCAGATAGATAGGCAAATGTCTAAAAGGAAGGTTGACTTTTAAGAAGCGACGAGCAACTCACAGCCGAAAGAGTTTGTGCTGCTAACTACGAAATTATCAACGCAAAGGCAAGTTTTTCACAGCTTTCTTGGCCTGAATTTTTGTTTTGCTTTTAAAAACAGTATGTTCGTGTGTTTATTTCATAGGTTTAGGTCTGATTGACAATTGCTACCTATCCTTTTCCTACGCACTATCGCAAGGTAGAACAGAGGAGCAATTTTATGCAACTTTTTGCAAATTTCCTATAGATTCCTATAGAAATTTTCTGAACATTTACCCCAAAACAAGATGGCGTCATGTTTTCAACGCTGCTGTGACGTCATGCCGTCTGTATCAATAGAGAGGGAAAGATAATAAGAATGACGATATACAGAGAATGTAGTCGGTCTTTGCGTCATTCTTATTATAATTCGCTCTGTCTATATGGCATTGAGCACTTTTTTAACCAGTAAAGACATATACAACCTATTGTGATAGAGAGGGAAAGAAAAAGATAAGAAAGACGCGATGAAACTTAAAAGAGTTTAAAGAGTGAGAAGAATGTTAGGTACGCTAATTTCACTGTTTTGTGAAACACAGGCGTCGAATCTTTGCAAAACTTTAAAATCAACAGTGTAAAATATTATTGCCCCACTCTTTTAAATGAATTGCTCGAAGGGAACTCTAAGTAATTTGGCATAATCCCAGAGAGAGTATTTTGATATCATTATTATTATCAGAATTGCGGCGATTTTATGATTTACGAAAGGATGTATGAGAGGAAGTACCTAAAGCTTTGACAAATATTAAAAGCACCATAATTTCTACACTAATTGAGGAAAATCAATATGATCAGTACAAGAAAGCGTCAGTTTTTGAAGGTCTATCAGATGGTAGCAAGCAAAAGTCTGTAGCTTTTATTGTTTACGATTTAGCAATTTGATGACGTCACAACTGAAAAATGAGAAAAAATCTAAAAACGATGCAATTCCAAAAATAATGATGATATCAAAAATGATCTCTCTGGGATTATGACAAACTACCTAAAGTTTCCTCTGAGCAATTCATTTGAAAGGATGGGGCAATTTACACGATTCATTTGAGAGTTATGCAAAGAATCGACGCTTATACTGTTGTGTAGCTGACATCAGAGCATAAAACGAGTAAACAAATGTTGAACTTAGAGTGAGAGGAAAGATATGTATGTTCCGTCTTTTCTAGCCAGCAGCTTTCTAACAAATACATTTCGTGTGATGTTAAGTTACCAAATAACAATGGGTACACGATTTTTATTTTTTGCTAATCTCGTGAGAACCACATTCATTGGTTATCGAGTAATGATTCTAAAATTTTTAAAGAATAGTCACCCCTGTCGGACCACGATAAAAAGTTTTCAAAATCTTACCTCATCATCTGGGTCGTGATATTTTGCCAAATAAGGATGTTTTATAGCATCTGCTGACGTAATTCTTTCATCTGGATCTAGAACTAACATCTTTTCAAGAAGCTCGATCGCTACAAAGAATAATTTTAGAGTTAGGCTTTCAGAATATCAATTCAAATACGGACCTAGCGGGGGGGGGGGATACTCAGTCAAATTTCGAACACGGATGCTCATTTGAGTTAATTTTACTTTTACCTAAAATTTAATAGGAAGATTCACAGGCCAAGAAAATAACAAGTCAGTTCTCTTGACGCCCAAAAAATAACAGGTCGGTTCTCTTGACGCCCAAAAAATAACAGGTCAGTTCTCTTGACGCCCAAATAATAACAGGTCAGTTCTCTTGACGCCCAAAAAATAACAGGTCGGTTCTCTTGACGCCCAAAAAATAACAGCCAATTTATCAAAAACTCAAAAAAAACAACCTAAATTTTCAGAAATCGAAAAATAACATGAGGCCGTGTCATAACGTAATTTTTGCTATTAACGCAGTCGGATGCCACAACTACTGTTCCCATGAACAGCGGTGATTACACAAAAATATGTGCAGCCAACGAACCATCGTCTGTTCCATAGCGTCAGATAGCGTGCAATCTTCCCTCAACTTTCGCTTGCACAGTTGGTTGTGATATTTATCAACGCTTCCTGCGCAAATCACTGGTACGAATCATCAAATATTGATAAGCGGTCGAAAAAACAAAAAAGCAACCAAAGGCTGTCTCACATTAGATGTCAGGCTAACCCTAGCCTGCACGCAAATGTCAAGCTAGCCTGGGCGAGATTTGCGATAACATGAACATGCAACCAAGCAAAGAAGCAAGCAAGCAATCAAGCACACGAGCATTTTAATTTTAATTTATTTATACACAAAATCCCTTCAGCTATTTAACACTACAAAAATATACAGTTTTATTAATCAATATAATACAAACAAAAAGAAAAATACCGAAGCCTAATGTACTTGCTGTTCTTCCAGGGAGTCGTGTTTTAATAGGCTTTCAGCTCATCAAATGTATTTTAAGTTGTTTTTTTTTTGAATTGGCACAAGGTAGGAAGATCCCTGATACTTATAGGGATTTCATTTCAGACCTTAAGAGCTGCATAGGAAAATTCTTTTTTGGCATACTCCAGATTGTATCTTGGAATCTAAAGATCTCTGCAGAATCGCGTGTTATAACTGGAGTATTGGGATCGTTGTTGGAATTTATTCAAAAATACAGCTGATGTGGGCCTGCTTCAGCAAGCAAAGAAAAGAAGCAACCAAGCAAGCAACATCTATTTGTTAACGCATGCTGGGGTTATAGGCAGCTATACAGCTGATGTGGGCCTGCGACACTACGGCTTGTGCCCCGGCACTACCTCTGATAACCAAAATACTCAAGCAAAACATTTCAATACTTTCATTCGCGGACATTTTCGCTCGACAACTAATGTGAGGCACACTCAATGGAAAATCGGGACGACTGCACTTTAGCGGACCAGCTTGATGTCATATCTCTCGGGAATGTATTTGACCAAATACCCTACATACCCTAACTAAACCCTACCTTACTCTAACTAACCCTGACTTACCCTAACTAAACCTAACTTACCCTAACTAACCCTAACTAAACCTAACTTACCCTAGAAACCCCTTTTCCAAAACCTAGCCCTGACCCTAACCCTTACCCCATGACACATTACTTGCCGATATTGAAAGCTGGTCCGCTAAAGTGCAGACTAGCCAAACAATTTGCATGATCTTTGCGCAATTTCCATTGACCATATGAAAAAGTTTGTGGCTCTCTGATTTGTTAATCTCAAAATAAAAATAGTGCCCTGTTTCTTCTCGTTCGTTTTCTTTCGGATATTATCTGAAGAAAAAAATATCTGACGAATTTCCAAGACCGAAACGACTTTCAGAAGAAAATATTTAGCAACGCGTTTTTTAAGTTCTGTACAAACCAGAGAATTCTAAATTCATACCTTGAGGATTTGCTCCAATAAATATTTCTGAGAAGGGCCTTTTCCTGTAATCTGGCATCGACTTTATATAATTGTTCGCCTGTAATGAAATTGGAAAAAAATTATGTAAAAGAACAACAATTATTGAAAGGAGGGAGGAGATCAGGGAGGCAATGGCGAATGAAGAGGGACTCAAAGAAACGTCCGGCCAAGCGAAGTCACACAAATCTCATGAGTGATTAACGAAGAGCTGTTCCGAACAAGTTGTTCTTTCTTTCAAGACTACTTGTGCAACTTCTTAAAGATCGCAGCTGTAGTAATAATACGAGGGAAGCACTTTAAAAGAAACTTATGTCTTTTATTTGATCACATAAAAGACACGAGAAGCGCCAGTAGAAAGTTGCTGCTCAAGATCTAGCACAAAATCAAACTTATAGAGTACAGTAAAAACCCGCATATAAGAACCTTCGTTTATGAAGAACCTGCAGCCTGAAATTTGGGATTTCTAAGCCTATATATAAGAGCCTTTTCACCCTGATTTTCTGTTCAGGTTCTTATTAAAAGATTTTGGTTTACACAAAAATAAAGAAAAAATAAAATCGATCATGAACCTACATCCTGATTTTGCAATACCCCCACATAAATAAGAACCCAAACAGGCTGATTTTAAAAACATAGGTTCTTATGTGCGGGTTTTTACTGTAAAAGAAAAACACACTCACACTTTCACTGGTGATTTTAGCTAATGACCCAGGAGAAGGTTTTCCAACAAGCTGCATAATTTTTGTAAGCTGGTCGATATCTTTGAATGAGTTAAGGCTTCAAAAAGTAACATGACAAAAACACGATCAAAAGAGGCCTTTCGGCAATTCACGGAGTTACGATACGTTCTGACAGGAATATGATTCGATACAGTTTTTGAAATATCTGACAAATCACCTCGTTATTCGAGCTAACGCTATCGTCGAAATCCGAGCGACAAGATCATTAACGTAGAAGCCAATTTTTGTCTGAACAAGAACGAAAATCTAAGCCAAAAAAATTAGAAAACATTTTCAGTCCACATAGGTGGTTGATCAGGTTGTCATGAAAACAATGCCGACAGACGTTGACTCTCGCATCTTCGAGCAGATTTACCGGATCTAATTTGCCTCTAAACAGGAAGATTATTGCAGAAAAGTTCGAGTATTTAAACTTTCTGGGTCAAGGAAAGATTCTTCCAAGTACTTCCAACTAGTGTTTCCGTGTTCAAGTCCTGGAACCTCTAATTTTGAAGCGTTTTAGCATCGCATTTTTGACGAAATAGCTAAGGCCATCTAGGAGGTCGTCTCAACTGACAGTTAGATCATGAGTCATAGTTGTAGCGGTATATCAGTTCAGGCAAATAGCGAAACTACAACGATGTATAAGTCTAGGAAGAAACTACGCTGATATAAGGCAATACAATGAAAGGATACGGTCTCCTCCAGGGAACAATACTTTCGAAGTTAGCAGCTCAGCCATGATGCAGCCGACTGACCATACATCGACTGAAACGAAAAAATAAAACGCATTTGTTGAAAATGCGAGGATTTCAAAAGTCTAGCACCAATTGAAGTTAATTATAATTAAATTATTACAAGTACTAAAATTAATTGAAGATCTGTAAAAATAACGAGTGGGGGCTTTAAGAAATGGCGATTTAAGAAATTCAAAATCCCACGAAACGATGGGGGGCGTATGACTCATAAGGCGGCCACATTACGCAAAATAGGGCCATATATATGACCCTTACAGGCCATATGGTTTCAAAGAGAATGAAGTACGTCATCAGAGTCATGACTGAATAATCTACTGTATGCAACCTTCAAATTTGTTAACTTCGCTAACAAGACAATTTCCTCAAAATTTTTGAATCTATCGATTCAGTACTTATCAAACTTTGTTGTTTTTAATAGAACATTTTTGTCATAAAGCCCAGTTCCCATATGATCGTTTCAATCGCCGACTTGAGATCGCTGGGATTGCTGGAGGACTTGTTTCCACATAATCACTGGAAAATCGCAGTTACTGACTCCTGCGAGGGCAGCCTGCAGTCTTCTTCTAACATTTGGATCGCTGCGATCGCTGGAATAGAGCACTTTTCTATCCCAGCGAACTAACTCCACACTACTTCTCGCCTACTGCAAATAAACGAATGATGATGATGGGTGAATAGTTACCACAAGTAAGATACTTGATTACACGTGTTTCGCGATCGCTAGGATCGTTCGTGTATGTATCCATAAGATCGCCAGGATCGTTACGATTATATGGAAACCAGGCTTAAGATGAATCAGATCGGTTTGATGTAAGCGAAGTTTCGAGAGATACTTCTCCCATAGTCAGACTCTTCAACAGATCTTCAAGACAGATCCTTGCAATTTTTGCACGCTTTGACATGGGCACGCAGGAAGCTGAATATTCTTCTGAATATCATTTAAACATTTTCTGAGTATTATCTACATATTATTATGAAAATACTTCTGAATATTAGATCGAAAATTTCTGAATATTTTCTCAATAATATTTGAATATTTTCTGAATATTATTTGAATATTCTTCTAAGTATTATTTCGATTATCTTCCAAATATTTCCTGAATATTCTTCAGAATATCAGCTTGAATATATTTCAAGTATTTTTTGGATATCATTCTGAATGTACTTGTGAATATATTCCTGAATATCACCTGACTATTCGTTCTGCACTGGCAAGGTCAGAAAATGTAAAACATGCGTTCATGTATATTGGTTGTAAACACAGTTGAAACACGAGGTCGAAATATTGGACGGTCGCAGCTGCGTTTTGAGATAAATAACGCATAAGTGCGAGGAAGTGTAGCGAGATTTCGTTCAGCTCATGTTTAATCATGAAAGAAGAGAATCAACATATTTTTGAAACAGCTTTTTGGAGAGTAGTCCAGGCTTAAACCTACAGGGCAGCATCTCAAAAGATGGCTGAGCCTTCCTACAATGGCTGATAACAACATTTTGTTGATAACATTTGTATTCAGGAAGCTAGACGCGATCTAGAAACAGCTTTTTGGAGAGTAGTCCAGGCTTAAACTCACCGAGCAGCATCTCAAACGATAGCTGAGCCTTCCTACTAAAGGCTGATAAAAACTTTTTGTTGATAACATTTGTATTCAGGAAGCTAGGCGCGATCTAGCTCGTGAAGTTTTTCTGAGTCAGCCAGTATATGTCAAGAAAATTAAAATCTTCGCAAAACTTTTAAAGTTATCGTGTAAAACATCATTGCCCTTTTCATTCAAACGAATTGCTCGAAGGAAGCTTTTCGCCATTTTACTATAACCCCAAAAAGAGCATTTTTTAAATCATCGTTATTTTCAGATTTGAAGCGATTTTTATATTGCTGCTAGTTTTGAAGTTGTGACGTCATCAAATTGCTAAATCGTAAACCACAAAGCTACAGACTTTCTGTTTATTACCATAGCATACAGTAAATCCACGCACATAAGAAACTACACAAATAAGAACCTACAGACTGTTTTTCCTAACTTATGCACCTCCTAATTAAGAACTTGTTTCAGCTTGATATATATTCTTATTACAAGGAATAAAGTGGATTTTTTTATTGTCCTTATTATGTTCATTTTTGCCCCAGTTGGCTGTTAAAATCTTAACGTCCTCCCCTGCTATTTGTAAGCTTAGAATCAGTTATTAGGCCCTTAGTAATATTGCCAAAACAAATGGAAGGTTTGAAAATCTCTTGGAGATGACTCCTAAAAGGTTTACATAAGGGCCCCTTCGAATAAGAACCTTTATACGCTGAAATTAATCCAAGTATACCTTTAAAATAAGAACCTAATTCAGCCTGACTCTCAAAAAAGGACGTTCTTATATGCGGGGATTTACTGCATTGTAGACCTTCATAAACTGAGGTTACCTTAAAAAATCCATTGATTTTCCTTAATCGGTTTAGCATTTATGGTGCTTTTAATGTTTGTCAAAGCTGTCATATTTCCTTTCATAAAATTTTAAAACGATGCAAGTCTAAAAAATGATGATGATATCAAAAATGCTCTCTCTGGGATTATGGCAAATTACCTAAAGTTCCCTTCGATTAATTCATTTGAAAGATTAAAGGGGCCCATTAGCCATGTACGAAGAACGCTGGTACAGGACTGCCTAAAACAGCTTCACATGAAAGAGCACATGCCGACCTTCTCGTGTATGTCCGTAAAAGAGCTCCGACATTTCTGGATGGGAGCAAAGAGCTTCTTTGAAGCTGTGGCAGTTTTGATATTTTCAATATTTCGTATTTCAATTTTTAACTGCGGAGTAACTTTCTACATGGTTAATTGTAAAGTTTTCCGAAGCCTATGGTCAAGAAAATGTATTTGTAGCAATGGCAGCATAGGACGGAAATTATGATAACAACATCAAAGTTCTTACCTGTCTGATTGTAATGCATCCAATTGAGCATAATTTCCGGAGCTCGGTACCATCTAGTTGCAACATATCCGGTCATAGATTCATCTGTCATCCGGGCTAGTCCAAAATCTAAAATCTGTAATAAGAATCATAAACAAGTAAGAACATTTGGATAAATCTCCAACAGAATTGAACTTTGTACACGAGTTTGTCCCGCAACGTTTCGTTTGGAGATTTGGCACAGGAACAAGTTGTATATAATTAAAAACAAAACTCTGATGAAGCGAAAGCAAATCATTTTCTTTATTTTTTTTAAAAGGGGAAAATCAAGGTTACACTTCACCCATAAGCGTATAGGGGCAACAATGACAGTGGTCAAGAGAGCCGAAATTTTAGTTTTTGATACGCATCTACGTTTCGTTGTGCAAAAATCACATGGTGAATTAGAATTTTTCACTGTTTATCTAGAAATTGTTAGTTTTTCCGATGAAATTTTGAAAATCGGCCACAAAATATATCAACCGGCGGCTTCCCGCCGAATATTTTCGCTCAAAAGCCGGTCGTTGGAAAATGTGCCTCTCTAAAAGAGGCTTAAGGTCCTTCATTTCCTTTTCATACATTAAAAGCAAAACATTTTATAGGAAAGTTTGCGAAGATAAAAAACACACACCTTTAATTCGCAATCTTCATTAACTGCAATATTACTTGGTTTCAAATCCTGCGAATAAAATGAACATTCGTTCAATGAAAGAATGAGAGACAAAAATTTCTGATACAAATGGCAAGGTGATCTGGTTCAGCATAATTTCACTGTCATCATCAACGGGATTTTCTACCAACGAAACACAAACAATTTACAGCTTTCGCCAGTGTTTCCTAGCTGCGTAGTCCTAAGTTCAAAACATCAAACGTACTGGTGGATATTTTTTTTCTCTTAAGGAGGCGAGAGTCCTAATTAATCTTCATACTGATTGTGAAGTGTCCTTTAAATAAGGTATGAATTTATGTCTAAATAAGAAGGCTGGATCTAAACATCTGCGGTCACGATTCTATTTATCTTATTCAGAAGCAGAACAGTAGGCCATGCAACTCTCGTAAATTTCATACTAATTGTAAAGTGTCCTTTAAATAAGGTATGCATTTATGTCTAAATAAGAAGGCTATATCTAAACATCTGCGGTCACGATTCTGCTTATCTTATTCAGAAGCAGAACAGTAGGCCATGCAACTCTCGTAAATTTTCGTGTGTGATTCAAAATATTTATGCTTCCGAAAAAAACAAATAAAATCGAGCTAGCAGATGTTTAGATCTATCCTTCCTATTTTGATATTGATGGATACCTTCTCTTGACAATTCTTTTTCGCTTGCACAACGAGTTATTTAGCCATTCCGGTTTCAGGCTGTCTTTTGTGGTTTCCTTTGTTTACATTTGCGAGTCGACCATTCAGCCATCAATCAAAAGCAACTGATGCTATTGTTTAAAAATCTGCCATTGTTTTAATGCAGTATAGTGGGTTTATTTTTGAATAGGTTAACAGAAACTGAAACTTACCCTATGAATAATCCCAGCTGAATGAACATACTGCAAAAGAGAAGAGAAAGTGATTACAGATATCATGTGATTCAAAATACGTTATAATAATTTCACATGACATAAAAAACAGACGTTTCGTTTGGATTATTTTCACTATGATTCAGTGACAGGAAACTTTGACGTACTAGGGTAGCTGTTTATATTTATCCTTCCTGGATCATTCCTCCTCGTTCCTGTTCGTTTTTTGTTCATTCTTGTGTAATTCCTGTTCGTTCCTGTGCCATTTCTGCACGTTATTTGCCTTTTCTTATCATTCCTGTTCCTTCCTCCTCGTTCAGCATTTTAGTAATTCTGTAGATATTGTAGACAACAGTAGAAAATTCCACTGTCATATTGTCTCAATTAAAAACCAGTCATTGCTTATGAAGCAGCTATAATGTAAACAACTTTAAAGCCTGCTTCAGACTAAAACACTGACACAGTCATAATCATCTCATGGTATAAAGTGAGGGACATATCACTCCTTAAAAATCTAGTACGCCTTTGGAAAAAATCCTTTTGTTTTCAAGAAAAAACCACACAAAAATCCCCAACAATCTATCTGTTTTCAAACTCCTCCTACGCTTTTATGAAGGGGTGATACACCCCTTGCTATTAATTTGTTGTCTACAGTGTTCAAATCTAACAAAAAAATGACATAAGAATGTTGAAACCAAACAAACCTTGAGTCCACGTAGAACTTGATAAACAAGAAACTGGACATGATCATCTGATAATCTTTGTACTTTCCCTACACTGTTTAAATCTGCACCCATAAGTGGAGTGACAAGGTACCTGCAAGAAAAACTTGAGGTTGCTATCTGTTTTCAAGGCGATAAGTATGTAGGTCAACTGTAGTTAGAGGGAACCCGAAGGCTCCCTTTCATTTGCTGCTAATTGAAGGTAGGAAGGGGTGGGCGCAAAACCTATCATTTGCTGCTACTTAAAGGTAGGAAGGGGTGGGCGCAAAACCTATCTCTGGTCCAAAAACCACTAACCCTCAGTCCCACTCTTCATCCTGAGTACTAACAGTACCATTTTTAAAGTCTTCGGTATGACTCAGGCAGGATTTGGGCCTGTGGCCTTCTACTTACGAAGCGATCTACCAATACGTGACACTTGCGGATCAAGGTAAACAACAACAACAACAACGTCATACTCGCCAACAGAAAATATACATTCTGTGTAATGTTGTGCCTGAGATGTACTGTGATAACATTGATGCCTATTTCACGTCGTTAACAATAAGTTTTCCTGCTTCCTTAAAGAGATATAGCTTTTGCAACTTATTGTACTGTTTGCAAAAATACTTTCCTGTTAAAAATTCAAAGCTTTGCATTGCAAAGATCCGAAAAGAAATCATAAAGGGACAATAAACAGGAGACCGATGAGCTTAAAGCTACCGGGTGTCCAAAAACAAGTACTCCCATTTGTTAGAATGTAGCACCATATTGAAAAAAGAAACAATTTTGAAGTATTGACTTTTGCATTGAATATAGGCTAACTTAGATGTCAATAGTTTGATTTTCACCGCAGGTCGAATATTCTTGGAGTTATGAGTTCCGAAACGCAAGATTATCGCTAAACTAAAACAGTTGGCCAAAGTGTTATGGAGGAGTCAGGCACAGGTTGTCCAAAGTTTTACAAGGTTTCAACAAGTCTTTTAAAGAAAAGCACTATAATTCATTTGGAAGCAAATCAAATTTAAAGAAGCGGTGCTAGTGAAACCTTGTAAAATTTTGGATGATCTGTGCCTGACTCCTCCATAACACTTTGGTCTACTGTTTAGTCTTAACGATAATCTTGCGTTTCAGAACTCGTAACTCCAAGAATATTCGACCTACAGTGAAAATCAAACTATTGACATCTAAGTTAGCCTTTATTCAATGCAAAAGTCAATACTTTAAAATTGTATCTTTTTCAATATGGCGCTTTATTCTAACAAACTTGAGTACTTTTTTTTGGGACACCCGGTATTTATGAGAGCAGGCGTCAAATCTTAAAAATGACTAGTATAAATGGTTATTACATCTGTTTATAATCGAATGGCTTGAAAGAAGCTTTATCTACTTCGCTGTAATTCTACCATTGTACTTCTTTGAAATCTTGAATATTCTCAAAATTACAGTGTATTTCGTATTTCAACTAATTTGAGGCTCCTTTCAAGCCATTCCGTCCAATAGCCATGTGGGTGAGTGGCCGAGCGGCTTATACAGTTTCCGTTAGGTAACTGAAGTTAAGCTTGGTCGTGTGAGGTCAAAATCCGGATGGGACCTTTCAGATGCCTGACCAAGCAACTCACTTCACCGTCCTTCGGAAGAGACGTTAAACTAGGGGTCCCATGCCTGGATGCGGCATGCATAGTAGGCCTAAATTAGCTGTAATAGCTAGAAATCATGCCAGCCTACTTAAAATAAAGTAATGAATGAATGAATGAATGAATGAATGAATGAATGAATGAATGAATGAATGAATGAATGAAAAAAAAACCATCTACAGTAGCCTTTTGAAGATTTGACACCAATGCTGTTTACGAGCAGTTTGTTCTAAAAAAAAAGATTTCTTTGCACAATCATAAATAAACATCACAGGAACTTACACATCATCAAAACTTGAGAGGTTTGGTGCAGTTGTGAAGCAATCAATCAAACCAATAACCTATGCGTAGAAAAAACAGNGATGCGGCATGCATAGTAGGCCTAAATTAGCTGTAATAGCTAGAAATCATGCCAGCCTACTTAAAATAAAGTAATGAATGAATGAATGAAAAAAAAGCCATCTACAGTAGCCTTTTGAAGATTTGAAACCAATGCTGTTTACGAGCAGTTTGTTCTGAAACAAAAGATTTCTTTGCACAATCATAAATAAACATCACAGGAACTTACACATCATCAAAACTTGAGAGGTTTGGTGCAGTTGTGAAGCAATCAATCAAACCAATAACCTATGCGTAGAAAAAACAGGATTTCATTAGTCGAGAGCAGGTACTACCCTGTCAAACAAGAATGGCAGCATAGCATTTGTTTGCAAATCAAAGTCTCTAAAGTGAATGAACAGAGCTAAGTGGAGGTAATATGGGACAAAGAAAACGCCTACGCCAGAGGCAGGGAGGGCAAGGGGGAGTGGCCTCCCCCAATGTTGTAGAAACACTGATCTTTTGTTTGAAAACAATAGGAGTAAACAATGCATTTTATCCAAAACAATAGACTCGCCCCCCCCCCCAATGTTTGCCAAAGTGTCCGCCACTGCCTACGCACATTATTGTTCCTCTAGCTAAATAATATCCACACATGTGTCGAAGTCATCAAATACAATACACTAATTTTAGACTTGCATTTGCAGCTCTTGAGTTAGATATTTATCCCTGTCAACTAACTTTAAGATACGCAACCAGGGTCATTGAGGACATGTGCCTTCCATTTTTACCAAAAGTAATCAAAAGTACGCTTGTACCAAAACTAAGCACTCCTTTTTGGAAAAGACGATTTCCCCGCAAGATCCTTCTAAAACTAAAGATAAATGCTTTCAAGAATAATTTTCCAAGCTTTTTACTGTGAAAATCCAGAACATTCTGTTAGTTTATGCAAACACTGATTGTTTGACATGCTTTTCCCTCGATTTAGTTACCTTGGTAGCTTCTTGAAACAATGGTAAAATTCTGTATTTTCTAATTACTCTAAAAAGTTTCAGTTGCTATGAATGGATGTGGCCTTGCAACCTCACTGCAACCTCACTGCAAATGACTCTCAACTTTTAATAAGCTTCCTATGCTCTTTAAAGACAACTGATGGATATATACAAAGCAATCTGGTCTAAAAATACAGTCAACTCTCTCAGCGGACACCTCTATATCGTGCAAACCTTTTTGAGGTGGGCACTAAATTCATCCTAACTGATAGACTTGAATCAAAATTCTCCCTGCAAGGTGGATACATTGTTAGAGCGGACACAGTCAGTTGGTCCCGAAAGTGTCCGCTTTCTACCGTAGAACAAAAGAAGGCCAACGCCACTTATTGCCCTGTTGGTTGATCATCTATGCAGAGCAATAAATACAACAAGCTATTTTTAGACAAGCACAATCCATCCTATATTTCCCTCATTTGTCTTTTAAGGTGATTGATTGTGCTTGTATTTTAATTACAAGAAAGCTTAATTACAAGAAACCATCTGTTTCCGATTGTAATTTTAATTCTGATTTGATATTTTTGAGATATCACAAAAATATCAAATCAGAATTAAATTACAATCGGAAACAGATGGTGCTATTTGCAGTTTTCTTGTAATTAAAATATATACAAGCACAGCAGGAAGCAGCTGCGAGACATCTGGTCCAGATGCATATATTTACGCTACATACAAATCTGAAAAATGTGTTCTTTTTATGGGTTATGGGTTCTATGGGTTTTATGGGTTCTTTTTAAAATCTGCTTCACTCATAATCTGACAACAAAAATCATTTTATATCCAGCACACACAAAAATCAATTTTCCAGACAGAACACAAATATTCCAATTTGTCATATTGGAACAGATTAACATTTTAAACATTTTCTATCATCAAATTGTGATTCTAGTACAACAGAAATAAATATTTCAAGTATATACTGTATTAGTTTTGATAAAGTTATCTAGTTTCTCAAGAACACAAATTGTTTTTGAACATTTGCTTTGAAAAGTGAAACCATTCACAAAAAATACTGAAAGCTCTTTCATCTGAGACTCGCATCAGAAACCAGGCTGTGTAGATAGAAAGAGTTCAGTTCTCGCTCAGACTCTTCCAGTTGGTCCACGCCTGTTTCACGCTGCTCTGAATGGTGTTCAATAATCAATACCAATCTAGCCTTGGATGTTTCTGATTTGCATATTTCAAAACATAACTGGGTATATATAAATTTCTCATTTCATCTTTCAGATACGGCACAGGCCTTGCGCTGGTTTTCCTGCCTAAGAATTCTCAAGAATTCTTGTTTTTAGTTTCTTAAGAATTCTTGTTTATAAAAATTTACAGTCTTTCATATGGCTTAAGAATTCTTATCATAATGTGAAGAATTCTTGAAAATTCTTAAGAATTCTTGAGAATTCTTGTCATGTTAATGTGCGCAAGGCCTGACCTTTATACTCTGATATACCCTGACCTTTATCTGACCTTTTATACTCTGTTGGGTGTCAGACAGGCCTCATTAAAAACATTTTGTGCCTGAGAGCAAATAATTGGGAAAAAATGTGCCTGAAATCAAATCACTCTGAGTAGCTTAAAGATACCAGCGACAGATTTGTAATGATATTTTGTTCCTGCGAGCGGCGCTCGTGCGCTCGCGCACATTAATGAGGTCTGGTGTCAGACAGAAAAACTTTCAGTGTGTTTCATTACATGGTTTTGCTTTTCAAAGCGACCTTTAAAGTTTGTACCACAAGCATAAAAATAGGACTTTGCCAGGTACTTTTTTATACCACAACACTTTGACAGAAACAAGGCTGTCGAGAGTGTGACTGATGAAGCGACAGTTCTTAGCTTTTAGAATTACTCAATGGATCTTCAACCACATTCTACTGCTGCTGGTTTGACTGACTGAAATGAAGCAAAGGCAGACAAGTCCAGTCCTGTTTTTGAGCTGTAATATTATGAGTCTTAGACCATACTTACACTGTTCCTGCTTAAACCGTAACAAATTTGTAACGGATCAAAACAGTACTGGTACAGTGTAAACGCGGTCTTAGTTTGAGCGGTAAGGGGGTAATGGTTGAGGTAATAGTAACGATAGCTAGGATAAAGATCATAAGTCTACCGCAAGGAGACTTTGAACATTTTTTCAACACACTAATATTTCATGGATAAACAACTAATGGGTTTCCATCAAAAAAATTTGCATAGCCATTTTACCCCAGGGTATTTCACAATCATTGAAAGTAATAAATAAAAGAGCAATGTGCATAATCTTATCAAATTCTCACGTTTTCATGTTTTAAATGTCTCAGCAACTTCAACTCTCTGTACGTCCTCTTTGCATGAATGATTGATTGAAATGGTCTTGATAATTTCTTCACGGCACACATCTGTCCATCTTTTGTGTCATTTGCAGAGCTAAAGAATTCAAACAGAAAATTCACAGAAATTGTAAAGTCCGTACTACCAAGTGTGCCAGAAAAAGTTCCCACTCAACAGGCCACAAGAAATCATACACTTAGGTGATTTTGAAGATTAATGACCTGATCTTTGGCTACAGTAAAATTCTTGAAAATTCTTGTTATAAATTCTTGCAGTCTTTCATACCCAGGCCTCATGCGGAAGAAAAATACTGCGCTCAACAATTACAGCACCTTAAAAATTCTAGGTACTTGTACATGGGTCATTTTTGAAAACTTGGGCAGCACCTCTTATTAAGCCTTCAATGGCAATACCCCTACTCAGCTGATAATAGGGACTGAGGCCATGTCCACATGTATCCGGATATTTTTGAAAACACACCTTTTTTCTTGATTTAAAAAAATATCTCCGTCTGCACCAGGAGCATCTACAAAATCTCCCCAAAAACGCTGTGCTATTCAAAAATGATTGANAAATTCTTGAAAATTCTTGTTATAAATTCTTGCAGTCTTTCATACCCAGGCCTCATGCGGAAGAAAAATACTGCGCTCAACAATTACAGCACCTTAAAAATTCTAGGTACTTGTACATGGGTCATTTTTGAAAACTTGGGCAGCACCTCTTATTAAGCCTTCAATGGCAATACCCCTACTCAGCTGATAATAGGGACTGAGGCCATGTCCACATGTATCCGGATATTTTTGAAAACACACCTTTTTTCTTGATTTAAAAAAATATCTCCGTCTGCACCAGGAGCATCTACAAAATCTCCCCAAAAACGCTGTGCTATTCAAAAATGATTGAAATCTGGTAGAAGCATGCACCAAGATAAATAAACCGTCCCACGCGATCCTCAAAGATCCAAGTGCATGCTCTGATAGGTGTTAAGTAGGGGGTGTGACGTCACCATTTTCAAAAATATCGGTTTTCATCCATCCGCAAGTCAAGAGGAAACAGCGTTTTCAAAAATATCTACTCTGGAATGCATTTTCCAAAACTTCCATCTTTGCTGAGCAAAAACACCATTTACAGTACGCGTGGATGAGAGCCCAAAACGCAGGAAAAAGATGTGTTTGAAAAATATCTGGATATGGGTGAACGGGGCCTGAAATGCACCTGAAATGCCCCCAAATAACCCCAGAGCACAAACTCAATCTTCCAGTCAGCTGCGCAGGTGGCTGCAAAAGCCTTTCGAATGAGGTTGTGAGATGAATAATGTGTGATTGTAATATTCAAATTACCATATGGCATATGTCAAATGTCTTCCCGCTTACAAAATCTTTCATTTTAATTAGCTGATGAAATGTCGAAATCATCCTTGAAAAAAATGACTACTTTGAACTGGGGAAGAACTTGCAGTATTACTATTTGTACTTGTACTGTACTGACTGAACTCAAACGAAGGGGACTTCCCAATCGAGGCTAAAATTGACTTGCGTATTGCGTGTGTTGTATCCGAATTAAATTCTGTTAGATTCCGTATCAGTTAAATTCTATTAGATCGCACGATTTAAATCAGCCTGCTTCATTTCATAATTAAAAACATGTTCATTAATTTTATCTTCATCAACGATAACACTTAAATCTCAGGAAAATCTCGCCGCTAAATTCCATTGCAGTGTTACAAAAAGTGGTAACGCAACGGGAAATCCAAAGAAAAGATCGTCTGGAAAATGTCCTCGTTACAAAATACAGTTTTATTCGATATCAAGACCATATTCTCTTACCATACTTGACCAAAAGCACCTCCACCAATTGCAACTAAATCTTGATAACGATTTGGGACGATCCACTCTGTTTTATTGAGCTCAACGCGATTAAATCCGAAGGGAACATCCATCTTCAACACGTCCACAGCAAGGCAAATAAAAAATGGTGGTTCCGCGTTCGCCAGACAACAATGTTGAATTGAATGAATTGGATTAAAATATTGACTTGAATTGGACAGCCCCATGCGTCCAAGCTCTTTGCGTTGAGCACCACCCCCATAGGGGGGCTATATGACTTTCAGCCCCGGGGGGTACACGACATATGATTTCAGATTTCATTTTTCCATCAATAACCTATTACAAGACAAGCTGTATAATTTAAGCAGCTACTGAAGAACTAAATTAGCACCTAAAACCGACCCATATGGATGGACAGGGGTCTGCCGCCCCATTTTCAGAAAGCTACCCATTTCTAATTGCCAAAGTTTGCCTTTGTACCCACTTTTATGATTACTTTTGCCGGAAAACTACCCTTTTTAAACAAATTTTTGCCGATTTCAGCCAAACCGACCCATCCGCCATGGTCAAAGAAAATCTGCCAGAAAGTGGACCCTTTTCTAAAGAACATTGAGACCAAAAACCCACCCATATGGGTGGTACATTATATGTATCCTCAACATATTATGTACCCCCAAGCTTAAACAGGCCCAATGTGCTGTGAGTATGGGTTGTCTGCCCATATGGGTCGGTTTTAAGTGCAAAATTCTCCAATGGGTCATTTTCGGCAGATTTTCCTCAACCTTGGTCCTTTTTCAGCTGAAATCATGAAAAATTAGGGCAGTTTTTTGGCAAAATCTACGAAAAGCCTAGTAAATGCCTAAATGAAAGCATGAAAATTGATTTTTTTTAAGCAAAAAAGATGGAAAAGATGCAAACAGCAGTCAGTGGATTTAGGGGGGCATGTGGGGGCAACCGCCCCCGCTTCACAAGGAAAACTCAGCTTGGCACCCCCTTTTTGGCAAGAATTGCGCCCCTCATCAGGACC
>REGM01000483.1:48331-64375 GCA_004194415.1 Aurelia aurita
GGCTAACATACAGCGCCGTGGTTATGAGAAATAACCATAACGCATTTGCATTTATTAACTGGTTTCGCAAGACCACAACGTTATTTGAGAAATATTTGACGAACACATTAATAAAATATTAATAGGTTGGCAGGCCACATTGACTTGCAAAATATTCGGAACAGTCGCTTAAAGAAGTTGATTCTTACAGTTATAGAGTAAGACCAGTTGTTTGGAAAACAAAACTAGCAACGATATTAATCTGAATCCCATATGAATATATGATTGTGAGGTCAATGGGTTTGTTTATGCTTTCAGAGAATAGTAAGCAGTTGTAGGTTAATTTTAGAAAACAGATTCAAGATATCTTTTTCTGATAACGATAAACCTATAGATTTAAAAACTTTGTCATTTGAAATTCAGTTTCTTTTGATCTTAATCAAGTACAAAACCTCGGATTTTAGCTTAAAGCAAATCAACGGAGTTAAAAGTAGCTTAGCTAGGGGGACTGGGTCAATTCAAATATAACCTATTGTATTTGATGTTCTCGATCAATGAAAACAATAAGAAAATAAGTGGAGCGCGTCATTCTTTTGTGCTATGTTTAGACCAGATCGCTGTATCTCCGTTCATTTACTTTAAAATGACCAATTGAAAATTAAGGCCTAGTTCTTGAAATTTTAATTTTTGAAGTAAGTAACGAATCGGGAAGAAGTAACCTTTGAACGCTAACCAAAGCCAAATTTATAATTTGCGACTTCCTTAATATTGCTATGAAAGCCACAAATACTGGGCTGACAATTAAATCTTGGTTTGCGAAAAGCTGAACAAAGAACATTTTCTAAACTTGTATTTGCCAAGAGCAAGGTAGATCAGACACGTGCACAAATATATATAAGGCAGACCTTAGCCTAGTCTCTTTCAAACCAACTCTGGAAGTTTGACCATTCCTACCGGTATGATCCTGATAATTTTAAAAATAAACAAAGACCTGGGTAAAGCAATCATTTTAAATTTCGTTGCAGAAACCCTGCCCCTATGTTGATTTTCTAGACAGCCCTTTCATTTGCCTCTCACCAACCTGGTTCCAACGGCCAGTTTCCTACGTCAATACTGGATGCTGGATTCAGCAGCCTCCTTTTGGGTCATGAGAACGAGGTTGGCCTCTCACAAAAGTGCTTCTTTACCCTTGTCAATGCTGAGTGATGGGGGTATATGTTTGCAAGAATATCATTTTCTGCACGAGTGCTGTCAATGGTACTGTTGATGATTGTAACAAAGTATAAACAAACTAAGAGAGAGATAACAACATTCTCACGAATTCAAGAGAACTTTTGAACTTCAAAATTGAAGAATCTTCCTCTGGCGTTCAACAGTCTGTTTGTTATTGCGCAAATAGACCTTTTAGCTATTCTAAAATAGAATCTGAACCGAGCGATATTTTTATACATTTTGTAGCATTTTCGAATGTGAACAAAAGTGATAGAAGATCGAACCTTTCGTATAAAATTGCACAAAAATATTGCTCGATCCAGACTCTTTTGTAGAATAGCTAAAAGGTATATTGACTAAGAACTTAGAAATATCTTCCAGCAATGTCCAAACGATGTATACAAGTTTTGAACAAATTAATTGGCTACAATATCAAGGGAAACCAAGGCCAGTAAAGACATATAAAATATAATTTACGATTTAGCAAAGGCAGACGCCATACCATTTGTTATCAAAGCTCCATATCTTGTGCCTCGTCTTCGCTAAAGTCACTCAATGAGCTTTCACTAGAAGTTGACATGTTATCCTCGTTTTCGTTCATTATGTCTGCTGATGCATATCGCCGTACGTATTCTGGGAAAGATCGAAAATGTTGAATCAAAAATTTGTCTCTCGTAGATTTCTCTTAAAAATATATGAAGTTTTGCAAAAGAAATCAACCGCGACGTTTTCAAAATTTCAAAAGTGTCAAAATAAATGAACGTTTAAAAAATTATTAAATAAAGGAAATGAAGAGAAGTTCTTTTTTTGCAGAATGCTACGTATTTGAGGTCATCACTACTACGAGGGAACATTGACGTTCAAACACCAACACTTTGAGATTTCAGAAACATAAGCTTTGGCATTGAGGTGTCGTATTATACAGATAAAGACAATTTTTCACAAAAGTTTGTCCCTGAAACTAGCCCTTCTATATACGCTATAATTTTAGACGTGGCAATATACGTCTAAAAAGTTGGGTTAGATATTTTTAGCCCCTTGGACAAACATAGGATAATGGAATACTCCAAAGTTATTTATCTGCCGGGTGAGCCAAAAATCTTTCTGTGTTCAAATATGCCAACGTAAATAATTCAACAATAGATTCAAGAGTGAAAAACTATGTCAGTAAAATAAGTCATATCTTTCAAGAAGGTCATGGTAATTTTGATCGGAAGCATTTTCTAAAAGTGCTTGTATCAGAGCTAAAATAGATAATCAAATTATGTCCAATCTTCAGCCTCAAAACAATAGCAACGAGCAAGACCTTTCTAAGGGCAAAAACGTTTTAGCTAGATAAATTTTCTAATCTAAGTGAACATGTCTGCAATTAAATCAAACACCTAATTTTGGCTTTATAATCTTCAGGTTTATAATAATTTAGGGTGACCCTTGTAAAAAAGTAGATCGAGCACGCACCTCTAATTTTGGCTTTATAATCTTCAGGTTTATGCAAATACAAAGCAGCTGCATCTCCATTCAATGGATCAATTGGATTGGGATACGATAACAATTGAGGAAGAAATGATTCAAATACGTTGTTCAGATCTGCAATAAAAACATGACGTTTAAAATCTCTTTTTAATATCGTCTTGAAAAACTAAAAGGAATAACTACAACAGCGAACAATAAGGACACAAAAAATACACGAAAAAAACTGCAAGGGGCGTGAAAACTTCCAACACACCAATGAAATAATTCTACATCGAAGTGAAGGAAAAAAGTAAAAGCGCTCGCTTTGCTCGCGGATCAACATTTCTTACTCTTGCCGAGGGTTTATAAAGTAAATAGAAACCGAAAAGGGTGTCAAATGTGGGAAATAAATATTCTTACAGCACTGTAAACAGAGACGTAAGAACCGGGGGCACTGGGGGCACATGCCCCCCAAGATTCTGCAATAAATGAGAAATTGCCCTTTTTGCTTGAGGAAATGCCCCTCTAACTTATTGAAAAAAGTGCCCTTGATGTGTGGTGCCCCTCCAAGTTTAAGATGCTTCCTACGGCCCTCACTGTAGATAATCATTTCATATCTGGGTGAATAAGCAGAGTTCTCAAAAGCTGTTAAAGGTTTAGCCGAATCCAGCAATCTACATATTGCTTGAAGCAATCTGAATTATTGTATATTGTATTTTTGATAGGAGTGCGCTGGTAGATCAGTGTTGGTGACGGTTGGTTGTATAATGTTGTAGACAGCAGTTGAAGAGTTGATTCAAGAGCGATATCTACAGAAGCCACATGCAATGATAGCAGTCTAAATGACCTACATACGAATTAGAACTTGGGGGAGGCGTCAGTTAAATATTCTAGCTTGTTAGATATTTAGTAGACAGCGGTATAGGAGTCAAACAGATTTCTAAACTAAGCACACCAATCGCTTTTGGGGAAAACACCAATGAGGCTTTCGATAAACTTCCGAGGATGAACTGCCCGGCGCAAGGCGTGAAACTCAATCACATTGAATGTTAAGACGTGAATATCCGTCTACTCAGGGCCCTGCGTCTACTCGGCAAGAACAAAACAAGAATGTTTTATCAACAAGTAAAACTGAGGCTACCCCCCAGGTATAAACTACCCCCCAGGTGATAAACTAAGCACTCCAACGCCTTTGAGGGGGGGGTGCAGTAATCACTCCTGCTAACAGGGCAGATCATGTAGCAATAGCATCAGTTTCTGTTGATTGACAAAGCGATTAGCGCTCAAATACAAAGGGAATTCTCTCAAGCAACAAATCAAATCAAAGGAAGCTGCAAAAGATACCCTGAAACCAGTATGGCAAACTATCGCGTTGTGCAAGCGAAGAGGGTTTTTTGAGTGAAATAACGAATATATATATCGAAAGAAATATTGAAGTATAATGTCGATAGAGAGCAGCTGGTGCTATTGTTACGAAATTTGCCCTTGTTATTCCTGCTAACTTATGAACTCCGGCATTATCATCAACACTATTACCAATCTAATTAAACTAAGCGTAACTATACGAAATAGCTACGAAATAAAAGTGTATTTCGGCCATCAACATCCAACCAAAGAACTGTATGCATTTCGTCCCATCTACCTAAGCTTTCAAATGCTTCACACCAATCTAGCCAATGTTACATTTTTGGGTTGTAAATTTTGGAAACCTCACAATTCATGGAAAAACATCTCATTATTTTGGGTGTCATTTCGTTCAAATTGGTACATTTTTTGAGTAGGGCAAGGTGGGGCAGAACGGGTCAGCAGGGCAAAACTTCCAAGGGCCAGACGAAACCGATATGCCCAGGCAATCCAAACACATATCATCCTAGCCCTTGCTTTATCGCCAAAAGGAGGCAAGGATTTTCTATCAACATGCATGATAATGAGGCTTACCATAAAGCGCCGTCCATGCCTGATTTATGACATCTAAACAAACCGTTCCTGATCTGAAACGAAGAAGAAAAGTTACATTACTTAGATTTCTTGATAACTTAGAAGTTTAGAATAAAAAGACGCAGTATACCAGGTGCACCAAATGAACTTGCATTTTTTGAGAGCTGCAAAGAGATTTTTCGAATTCTTTGTATATATTTGTAAGCAATTAAAACGCCTAAGTAAACTAGAAACTGTAACTGAGTTGCTTCTCGACTAAAGGTTGGTCTTAATGGGGCTCCATCTCCAAATGTCGGTCGAAACGGTGATTTTGCAATTTTTTGATAGGCAATATCACACAGACTTTCATCTTTTTTTCAAAAATGACAGCGTTAGTTTAAAGATAGATCCTTATGCTTCACAGAGGAACAAACCAAACATTCATATCTTGTAGGATTGCTCGGATATAAGTGGATTTTCAACGGTCATTTTTTGGTGGCTTGGGTGAAGCCACCAAACAAACTGCAGAAGACAATGGACAAATGCCTAAAACAATGGTGTTTATAGATTTGTTTATATTTTGGCGACGGAGAACCTTTAATGGCCACCTCTTAATGGTCTTAATATCCAAATGATCATCATCACAATTCTTGCAATTCCTCATCTATGAATCACTGTTGCTGTTATTGTTTACATGGGTCGTATTTTGACAAATAATAACTAAATAAAGGGGGTACCAAATATGAATATATCATCAACATAAATGGGTCGAGGTTAAAAAGGTCGATTGGAACATCCTTACCGTTTTCCTACCTCAGAAACTAACTTATACAAAAGCCGGAGGGGTCTACCTCGGGTGTATGTGCCTGCCATATGAAAATTTTCGGACCCTGCTGTCCTGGAACAAAATGTGCGACAGGTATAATCCTGTCCTGGATTTTTTTATTAAAATTGATACCCCATCGGCAGGCACACCCCCGGGTGCTTGATCTATTCAGTAGACCCCCTGGGTACCAAAGTTTGTACTGTAAAAATTGTAAAAAGTTGAAAATTTACAGCTGCTCTCTCTTTTTAGTTTCAATTAATAGGTTCAGTCAGATGAAAAGAACAATGACATATCTATCCAGATGACAGGAATGCAAAACTTACGCTTCATCTATATTTGGATGGAATATTTTATTTACAAATCCTGTAAAGGAAAAAAGATTAATTACTACAAGACCTGAACAGAAACCTCAACATTTACAAAATCTATGCTTTTAAATAAAACTGCAAAAACTAACATAGCTTTCAAGTAAATTTACACCAAGAGTTGTGCGTGAATCTGGTTCCTCCAGATTCAAGATGGGGATACTGGACATAAAGAAACCAGGCCCGCTGTGAGACATTGCGGGGATTGCTCAGTGGTATGGCACTTGACTGCCAATCTGAAGATTGATGGTTTGAGTCCCCTGCTACGTAAAGTGAGGAGAGTCGTCAACTTTCCGTAATTCCAGGCACAAGGAATCATGAGGTGTGGTCACATCAAGAGGAAGGACTAGGACACTGATTCGATAAGATCAGTTTCTCAGTGTCCTAAAACTACCTTCGGATACTAGGTAAGAAATAAAGAAAAAAAGACATTGTGGGGCCTGGGGCACAAAACCAAACTGAGGCAACTAAAAAGCCCGAAATTGACTGAAAATCACTATTTCAAGAAAATTAAGGGGAAGCACAGACCATTTTACCATTTTCTGTCTATCGTAACTTTTAAGGGGCTCCTAAATGAAGTTGAGGCCTGGGGAAATCTCCCCCTTGCCTCCCTCTCTGCAGGCTTGAAAGGAACTTGCTAAGTATATTGTTTGAGAATTTTACATCCATGTGGTGAGGATTTGAAGAGCAGGCCCAAGAAGCTGTCATTCCATCAATTATCTGTGACAGATCAGGGTGGAGTCACAGCTTCTTGGGCCTTCATATCATAAGCTGGATTGGCACCAATTACCAGACTATTTTAAGTAAGTGAACCAAATGGTAAGTAGATGGAACCTCAGCCTGTGTTCTGTGTCCAAAACGACTCGCCAGTCAGTCTGCCAATGGTACAGATAAGAATAATGCACATTATAATGACATCTCAGTTTCACTTCAAACATATTTAAGAGCAGATGACCTCATCAGTTGTTCAGCTTATTGTGTTTGAAAAGATATGCTTCTTTGAAAAATAATACAAAATCAAACAAATTTAACCAAGTTTTAATTTTTTTCCATTAAAACTTCTATCTTTTGAGGTTTATCGCTGTGCCCTTATAAGTGAGCATGTGCTTATATCACTGGACATTTACGTAACTGAGGCTTCCAAAATACTAAAATTTTGACCAAGGGCATGTCTTATGACGAATTAAAGTTGTTTATGGAGGATCCAAAATAGAACACTTTAGCAGTTGGTGTTTTGACGAAAGAAAAGCCAACAAGGGAAGGTTGTAATTTTCTGATAATAGAAGAAGCATGTGTTAAGAAAAAGTACCTAATAAGCAAAAACTAATTCAATATTAAAACCTGCAGTTGGAGAACAATTTATCATTTCTGCCACCAGATCAACAAACCAACTTTATCCAAAGTATTTCAAAGCTGACATTAACATCAAACATCTTAATTAAGTGGGCAGGTTCTTCTTAGATGGCTAGACATTATGAGCCAAAACATATCAGTGGTTGAAAGCTTTGGATCTACTATCAATTTTGTTCACATATCATACATCATCAGATTAGAAAGAAAAATATGCAATTCGTACTTTACCTATCGATGGTGATTTAAATGGATATTTATCAGGAAGATCTACTCTCACTTTCCAAATGCCACCTTCATATGGTGCTGTGGAGAAAAGGAAAAAAGTATTACTTTAATCCCTAGAATGTGATCCTAGACAGCAAATCTAAAATAATTGGAAGCCCATTGGCCACCAATAGCTCAAACTCACATGTCAATGACATTGCAGTTGTGATGAAATTAACCAGACTATGCCTATTTCATGACATAACTTTTGGTACAGGGTCAGGTCAGATAAAGTACATACATCAAGGTGTATGCTAATGGTTGGTTGCTTTGTTTCGTGACTTTTTGCAAGCATCAGCTGTGTTTAGGGTCTACAAAAGGTGACAATGGCTAACACAGTACAGAACAGGCCTTTGGTACATTTAACAGTGTTTTCTTGCCTAAGAATTCAGTATTTCATATGGAGAATGTCTGCATGTGAGGAATTCTTAAGAACTTCTTGACAATTATTGGATGTTAATATACACACAAGGCTACTATACTACAGTACAGGCCTTGTGCACAGTTTCTTAAGAATTCTTCTTTAAAAAAATGTAAAGTCCTTCATATGGCTCAAGAATTCTTATCTCAATGTGAAGAATTTTTCAAAATTCTTGAGAATTCTTGCCATCTTAATGTGCGCAAGGCCTGTAATGTAAATATAAGGGGTAAATGCCTTTATAACAGCTTAAATGCATTGTTGATCCCATAGTTTCAAACAATAGATCATTGTTTTATAGCTACAGTGGCTGGGCCGAAGTAACATCAGGCTGTTACAACAAATTCTCAAAAGAGCAAGAACATTGACAGCTGGATAGGCACACTCAGCTGCTGATAAACTGTCCTTGCTAAAAAGCCAACCCAGGGAAAGCCGAGAAGAAGTTTCACAACACTCCAAATTCTGGAGGAACAACAAAGGATATTGTGAGCAATTTTATTGGCTTTTGAAGAGAAGGTACCACCTGCTTTTTCCTGGTTGCTGAGATTCTTTGTTTTTTTATTATAATAGATTTAAACTAGGAAGTGGGCCAGACTGCGAAGTTGCATGCTTGCACACAGAATTCCTATTTTTTTTTAAACAATAAAAATATGTTATAAATAGCAACAAATTCACATTTGTAATCTTTCATTTCAACCAAAATGTCAAACTGCAGCTTCTTGGGAAGTTTTTTTCTTTTAAAATTGGTTTTATTGTATCAAAGTCAGGCAAAGTTTCTGTAAACAATAGCATTGTATCATGGTAGATACACCCGACATGCTTTCCCCTTCCTGGATGTTTGTTCTTAAAGTGAATTACTGGAGCTAAAGCAGTTTAGCTGGAGNACAACAAAGGATATTGTGAGCAATTTTATTGGCTTTTGAAGAGAAGGTACCACCTGCTTTTTCCTGGTTGCTGAGATTCTTTGTTTTTTTATTATAATAGATTTAAACTAGGAAGTGGGCCAGACTGCGAAGTTGCATGCTTGCACACAGAATTCCTATTTTTTTTTAAACAATAAAAATATGTTATAAATAGCAACAAATTCACATTTGTAATCTTTCATTTCAACCAAAATGTCAAACTGCAGCTTCTTGGGAAGTTTTTTTCTTTTAAAATTGGTTTTATTGTATCAAAGTCAGGCAAAGTTTCTGTAAACAATAGCATTGTATCATGGTAGATACACCCGACATGCTTTCCCCTTCCTGGATGTTTGTTCTTAAAGTGAATTACTGGAGCTAAAGCAGTTTAGCTGGAGGGACTGGGGTAATATAAATATAGCCTATTGCATTTGATGTTCTCGATAGACGAAAATAATAGGAACATAAGTGGCATGTGGCCTTCTTGTGTCTTATTCTGAGGCTTGATCGCAATGTCTCCATTCAATTACTTTATTTAATTTTCATTGGTGAAATTTCCCTTTTGAAAATCCACACATGGGTTGATGAGCAAAGGCTTGTGTGATAAGAAATTGTTTTGAAAAAATCCATTAACGAAGACCTGAAATCAAGCTGCTTTGTCAAATAGAACCTTTACCTGCTCAAAGCTGCCATTCACACCAACATAAACAATAAGTTTTTGAATAGGACATCTTCTCAAATGTAAATACATGCTTCTCTTGTAATCACTATTGTGATTTAAATCATGCTAAACCACAATGTTGGGCATCCTGTCAGATTATACTATTCAAGCTTCTGTTTAAATTTCAAACACAAAACAATGTTTAACCAGCACCATATGGAGATGGCTATTCGACACACAATGCAAACTTCGATGTTGATAATTTACTGTAGTCAAAATCTCGACTGCAATTTGATTTTGTTCTATGTTTGGAAGACAGGCTAAAAATAATACTGGTCATGGATGAATCTATGTGTGGTTTTCTATGTGGTTTTCTTCTTGCTTTCGTTTTATTTGATAGGCCTAAACAAAAGAGTTCATGATAATAATTCTGCGCTACATATCCCCCAAAAGAATCAGTTGAGTTATCCACTTCGGAGTCTTGAGAGATATCTTAGCAAACATAAGTCAGTTATTGGTGAAGTTATCCCTGTTTTAAAGTTATCCCTGTTTCAACTATGAAAACAATTTAGCGTGACAGGGGTGCTAAAAATCAGGCGGTCACACAAACAGGAAAGGAATCTGAGAACGCTGTACACAAAATATAAATTGGTGAAAGAAAAGCAATAACTCTTGACTGATGGTTCACGGTGTTTTTCTATCAAGCTTTGAATATTTAAAGTGAGATTAAAAGCTTTGGAAGGCTAGATAAGAACTGATGTCGGGATAACAATGTTATGAAAATGACCTGTTGTCTTTTCGGGTCAATACAAACGGGACAAAAACACAAGCGACGAAAATACTTACTGCCTTTTGGCCCAGTAAACTTGACAAAGAATTCATTTAATCCACCAAGAATTGTCACTTCATGATTACTTTCAATTCTAAAAAGTAAAAATGATTGCACTTTAGCAATTTTCCGATCAAAACAAGCGCTAGGTTCATGCAATTGATAAGCAGTCAGGAGAATTTTTTTTGGGCCTATCGAGGTCGCATCAGAAATAAGTTATTACTTACAATTTAACGACGTCTGTGTCCATTCGACGCTTGCCAGGTGATGGGGAAGACATGTTGGTGCTATATTCTAACGCAGTTGTTCCTCTGTTGTGGGAGAGGAAGAAGTTATTTCATCTATTTGTTCAATTCATGTTCAAGGCCGCCTCCAAATTTATTCTGTCGCTGCAAATAAAAACAAATATGGCCGCAACAAAAAATTGCAAAACTCATCCCCAGATTCCAATGTCTGATTGGTTGATTGGTGAGATTACTGCGATTTGATTGGTTGTTTAGCCAAAACAGGAAGTTGTCACAGGGAGCTGAGGTGCTAATGAACAATTTGACATCACAAAGATCACATGATCGAGGACTTATTGAAAGGAGCTTAGGACAACATAACCACATTTGGTGTTGGTGCCAAATTGAAAGGCATCTGAAATCCATGGCAACCAGAAAGTTTCTTGCTTCGCAGAATAAATTTGCAAACCAAACGAATCAGCTGAGAAAAGAAGCAGAATTGGTTTGCCCCTGCAGCTTTTTACTGGCAGCGTTGATTTGAATGGCAAACTCTGTACAGTCTTCAGCAAGNTAATTTACTGTAGTCAAAATCTCGACTGCAATTTGATTTTGTTCTATGTTTGGAAGACAGGCTAAAAATAAACTGGTCATGGATGAATCTATGTGTGGTTTTCTATGTGGTTTTCTTCTTGCTTTCGTTTTATTTGATAGGCCTAAACAAAAGAGTTCATGATAATAATTCTGCGCTACATATCCCCCAAAAGAATCAGTTGAGTTATCCACTTCGGAGTCTTGAGAGATATCTTAGCAAACATAAGTCAGTTATTGGTGAAGTTATCCCTGTTTTAAAGTTATCCCTGTTTCAACTATGAAAACAATTTAGCGTGACAGGGGTGCTAAAAATCAGGCGGTCACACAAACAGGAAAGGAATCTGAGAACGCTGTACACAAAATATAAATTGGTGAAAGAAAAGCAATAACTCTTGACTGATGGTTCACGGTGTTTTTCTATCAAGCTTTGAATATTTAAAGTGAGATTAAAAGCTTTGGAAGGCTAGATAAGAACTGATGTCGGGATAACAATGTTATGAAAATGACCTGTTGTCTTTTCGGGTCAATACAAACGGGACAAAAACACAAGCGACGAAAATACTTACTGCCTTTTGGCCCAGTAAACTTGACAAAGAATTCATTTAATCCACCAAGAATTGTCACTTCATGATTACTTTCAATTCTAAAAAGTAAAAATGATTGCACTTTAGCAATTTTCCGATCAAAACAAGCGCTAGGTTCATGCAATTGATAAGCAGTCAGGAGAATTTTTTTTGGGCCTATCGAGGTCGCATCAGAAATAAGTTATTACTTACAATTTAACGACGTCTGTGTCCATTCGACGCTTGCCAGGTGATGGAGAAGACATGTTGGTGCTATATTCTAACGCAGTTGTTCCTCTGTTGTGGGAGAGGAAGAAGTTATTTCATCTATTTGTTCAATTCATGTTCAAGGCCGCCTCCAAATTTATTCTGTCGCTGCAAATAAAAACAAATATGGCCGCAACAAAAAATTGCAAAACTCATCCCCAGATTCCAATGTCTGATTGGTTGATTGGTGAGATTACTGCGATTTGATTGGTTGTTTAGCCAAAACAGGAAGTTGTCACAGGGAGCTGAGGTGCTAATGAACAATTTGACATCACAAAGATCACATGATCGAGGACTTATTGAAAGGAGCTTAGGACAACATAACCACATTTGGTGTTGGTGCCAAATTGAAAGGCATCTGAAATCCATGGCAACCAGAAAGTTTCTTGCTTCGCAGAATAAATTTGCAAACCAAACGAATCAGCTGAGAAAAGAAGCAGAATTGGTTTGCCCCTGCAGCTTTTTACTGGCAGCGTTGATTTGAATGGCAAACTCTGTACAGTCTTCAGCAAGTTGAACACTTTGCTAAAAAACTTGTCTTATCTTCAATGAATCTTGACTTACTCCAGTTGAAAAGAAATGACACTATCAATGTGACTCTCTTTCTTGCGTCAGCCTCTCTTTTCAGGTTTTCATTGTCCACTAGCACTTTCACGTGAACTTTTACTCATCTGATGTAGCTAAGTTGATGTCACCATGTCACCAAGAAATAGCAAGCTCAAACATGAAACGAGCTTCTTATTGTCTGATGAAGGACTTTGGTAAGGAGCTGTTGCACAAACATCTATTATCAGCCTTCTTTAGCTGAGATGTTACGTAGTTCGTTGTCAATTTGAGTCCCTTCAAAATACGTTCGAAAAAGCCAATAAAAAACCGGCTAATAGATCATTTTATTTCACTACTGTAACTTTGTCCATAGACTTGCTCCAAGTCTATTCTGTGGTCTATCAGCGCTCAATTTCGTTTCTCATTCCTCCTTCGCAGCGTCCTCGTCACGACTTACGCCCCCGCAGAAGTTATTATGTTTTATTGATCGCTGATAGACCACGGTATAGACTTGGAGCAAGTCTACTTTGTCCATACCGTTCGCCAGTTTTGAGCGCTTTTGATTCGATTGTAAGCTGTTTCAGCTAAGCTTGATAAGAACAAAAAAGTTGCTCGAATTTTGAGCAGTTTTCAGTTTTAGAATAATATCGATTGCGTCTTGCCTATATTTCTTTCACACAGTTTTTCCCACATCAGGATAGTCTCACTTCTTGCAATTAGCTTTGAAGGTGAAAACAAATTTGAAGCAAAACAATCTAAACCAGTCTTTCCATTATCAGATGAAATGGGCTAGTGATAAATACAGTGAAGCAAATGCAGAAACTATTTTGCCTCATGCAGCTGCAACTTCGTGCAACAGAACTGGGCCTAATCGCATCCATCACAGAATTTGAGAAGAAAATAAATATTTTTACAATTTGAAGTTCTCATCTCTGAAAATACACTACGACAGCAAATATAATACTAGAGGATATCTATTTATACAATATGTACCCCCAGTTGAAAAATGAGTGCTATAATCATAATACTCTTCTACGTGTTACCTCTATCATAGTATCTAAATTATACCCACTCGAGGCTAGTTCAAGATGGCCGCTAAATTATACTAAAAATACACATCAAGAGTCGATGCTAATAAATAAAACATGATATACACTGCGCCTATTACGTTTTATGGACTACTCGTTATTAGCTAAATCACAGGTTGTCTCATTCTAGTGTCACGGTTGGGGTCATGTGTGTAGTTAAAAGCCATCTATTTATCGTGATCTTAGCTCTCAATTTAACCAGAGTCAACTGTTTGCTTTGGTCGTAACAACAAGTAATGGTTGGTAACGCAAAGCCTGGTTTCCATTTGAACATGTTCTGCTCTTTATTGCTCGTTTAGGCTTTTCGTTGCTCGTCTTCGAAATGCTCTTTCTTGCTCGTTATTGCTTGTTTTGGTTTTAGATGAGTGTTTCCATTTGCTTTCCGTTGCTTTTGGCAGCTCTTTCTTTCTCGTTTTGGTTGTTTGTTGTTCGTCTTGGTTTTTGGAGTGTGTTTCCATTTGGTGCTCATGTTGCTGGTTTTGGTTTTAACGCGCCACGTAAAACCACAATAAAGCAACAAAGAGCAGAAAAAGTTCAAATGAAACCAGGCTTAATGATCAAACATTCGTAACCATCAAATAGTCAAGGAGGGTAAGTTTACCATAAAATATAGTTTCAGAGATCGTTTCCTTCGGGCAGACTAACGTTGGGTAAAAATATTGAGCCCAATTCGGATTAGCGTAAGGAAAGGGTTATGCTTAGTTGCAGTTAATATGCTCGAGCTACAGTTAACGTAGAGGTTGATTTGCAGATCACAGTAAAATTTAGCAAGAAGTTTGGAAGTGCCGGGTGGTAAGATCGAATGCGATGGATACCGTCAGAAAAAAGTGTCTTGCAAACTTTGCAAGGCTATGAAAAAGCTCTAAGAACAAACATGTTAAGTGTATCTCCTATCATTTTAAATTTTGTAGCTGCAGTGAAATGGTCGAAGATTAAACAGCTCAAAGGGTCGCGTTATTTAGTGTTTTAGTTTCAGATATTTAAAGGGGACTTTGTAACCGGCATGCTTTGTGAATATATCCTTTTGTGGTCTCTTTGCTGTCGCCATTTGAATGGTCCAAGAAAATGGCCGCCGACAAAGGGATGGCAAATTCAAGGTATGCAGGTTGCAAAGACCCCTTTAATGACGAGAAAAGTGCATCGAAAAGCTCTCGGCCAAGTTTGATGAAGCCAATAAATCCTATTAGTTTGTTAAGTTAAACCTTTCCAGCATTTTTTCAGCAGTCCGCGACAGTACATAAAACTGTACGAGCGAAATGAAAAGTGAATTAGATCCACGTGCGTGCAAGCAATTAAACTTTAACTACGTTTACAAATAAGAACAAAACTAAAAAAGCCAAAAATCCTTTCATGAGACTGCTCGAAAAACTGTCTCCACCATGTTCTTTATCACAATACTTAAAATTCGAAATCGTCATCATAGCCGTAACATAACTGAAGTCAAATACTTTCAAATAGCAAGTCAATTGGATGCTTTAAACTTAAAAACCAAAGCACAATTTTCCTTAAAGCAAGCATTTTGGTAGGAGATAAACTAAATAAGGATATAGCTCTATTTCATCAAATTCTATAATTCATTCTGACCCCGTTTGGATTTTGTAATCAATTTTAAGAAATATGGTCCTTCTTCCAACTAACAATCAAAACGGCTTAGGACTAAAAATCTTTTTCCATTTACAACGTTTTACAACGACTTTCTGTCCGACTTCTTTGTCCAACACTTAAACACACAAATTCTAGGCATAAAGTAACATGAGGTATCTCACTTGCCCCAACGGAAACATTTTGCTACACGGCCTAGACAAATAATCTTGGATAGACAACAGAGTCTATGATAGTCTGCGGTGCGACCTCTACGAGGGAAGAAACATTTTCCTCAATTTTTCCTCCCTCGTAGAGGTCGCACCACAGACTAAGTCTATGAGTTCATGCTGGATAAGAGACTGTTAGGTTCTTTCAAGTGGCAAGAACGCTTTAGCTTGGGCTTTATTACCAGTAAAACTTGTGCCTTTCCTTATAAAGCTTCGCTCATGAATGGAACATTGGCAAATACGAAAAGTCCCGAGTTAAAAAGCTGCATCAAAATGATTTCTAAACAAAACTAAATCTAAAATCAATAGGTAATTATTTGTAATATGACAGGCATTTGGTTGGCAATAAAGAAGAACAGCATATCTAAGCGCTATAAAAATTATATTGCCTGTAATGTGGGGGTGGTGCGAGTATTTTCATAACGGGATGGGGTGAGGGAACTGGGAGTCCAAATAGATACCTTTCCATGCTTTGATAATTTTATCGGTGCTTCACTACAACCTGTTTTAAACAAAAATATGCACGAAACGGTTAGAGTTACCCCAGTAATAAGTTCTCTAACCTCGTAATCAAGCGGTGCCTGTGTTTTCTCCAGTTTATGCTCCTCCAAAACTGTCGGAAGTAATCACAAAAAATAGGTATTCGAAGACAATGCTTTCTAGGCTAAAAATGTTCGCTAATAATTTTGTTCAACGCATCAATCATTATCTTAAACCAAATGTGTAACAAGGCATCTTCATCCTCTCGCCTTTTAAGGACGATCCTCTATCGGTACCCC
>REGM01000483.1:66478-81992 GCA_004194415.1 Aurelia aurita
TTAAGGTTACTGTAACCCTTCAGACAAAAAATTCTCGATTTTTCGTTTTCGTCATAATCTAATGGTTTAAATATTTGAGTACCGTTTCAACCAACTCACTTCCAGAAATAACCACAATTACTGGGAAATTTGAGCATTTTAAAAGAAGCAATCATATTTCTCAAAAACTGCGGGAATAGACTTCAGAGGATTAAAGTAAACTCACTTGACCTTGCAGCTATATTCACAACATCCCCTGCTGTTATTTTCTTGATATAACGATTGACCAAAACCGCCCTAAAGCTTTATTGCTTGACCTGCGGCTTTATGTTTGCACTTTCAAGCCTAATCGTTTTTCCCGCGCGTTTTGCTTCAATTTGATAAAAGCCTGATTTCTCGAAACAAGATTCCGGGGTACTGGTGGCTACTAAAAAACCTTGGTGTACCTAACGGGCCAATCAAATCGCTTTACACTTGGCATACAGGGTCACAAAGCATATAACTTCCAAACGGTGTCAGTGATTTATGATAGATCCACTGGTCCGACTTTTATAAGGGTTTAAAAGTTAAAAAAGACATTTCAGACATGAACATTAATTTAAAATTGCATTATTTCTAGACAGCACGTTTTATCAAAAATTCGTGACACCGTTTTGCAGTTCAGGACCTTAAGTCTTAGGTAAATAGATAGTTTCGGCGCTCCCTGGTAAATAGATAGTTTTGGTCGAACAATGCCCGATGAGGTACACCAAGATTTTTTCGCAAGGGTGGTCTATTTCGCCTAAAATCTGGAATAAATCTTTTGCGTTTTTATTTAATCAAATGGTTATATTTTTATGGTATTCTACGTTTAATTCTGCTTCTAATAACATATACGTTTGTTTGGTATAGTTTAAGGAACGGCCGTGAAAAGTAGAGTTTCTTAATCGCTGATGAAGGGTTACAGTAACCTTAAACACAAGGTTCAGGACGTTGGAAGATGCTTACATGCATCATATACCCTGAGAAGGAGCATCTATATCCAATAAGAATGCAGGATTCCGCGAGGATTATGTCATCGGATTCATATCTTTGATCTGATTGGATCCGCGGGAAAAGCCGCGGGGATCCTGAAATTAGTCCCCATTTTTGATGCGTTTGGTCATAAGTCTCAGTTCGAGTGATAACCATCCAATTCAATGAGCGATACTGAGACTTATGTAATGAGTATACTATCTCTTAGTCATTTTTGGAGACAAAATTAAACAACCATAAAATTACATCATTTGATGCCGTCATAAAAATAAGCTTTTCTAAATAAATAGATGTGAATACGCTATTCGATAAGAAGACATAAAACAGCTTTTTGAAGATACGTTGTGTATATATTTCCCATGTTTTGTTCTTAAAACGGCTCAGACTAGATCAGCTTTGCTTTTTCTGAGTCGTATAAGTTATACGTTGTATTTAATATTTCTTATAAACAAAGTTTGAATTGAACTGAATTCAATTTGAGAAATCTTGGAAGACTACCCGCAAATTTCTGCGTGAGAAACGTTTCTGTTGGCAATGACCTTGTATTCATTATTTTAGTCTTATTCCTTCTGAGCTACAATCGAGGCCAAAAATTATTGGACGATCGATAAAAACCTAGCTTGTTCGCAGATAAAGTCCCCCCCCCCCCTTAACCCCGAGTCAATGTTGTTGGGACAGATTGACAGTAAAATAAGTTCAAAAACAGTTTCTTGATGAAAAAATACAACATTGACTTTGGGGAAGGGGTTTCGAAACCAAGAGAGGGCTAGAACTCTAAAGAGGTAGCATTTAGGCCTTCTTTGACGGCTGTTCAGTAACCTTTTGGCCACGATTGTAGTTTCTTATGTAAACTATTTGACAAAACCATTGCTTTGTGAAGCTTTTCACAACTCTTTCTCGTTCAAAAAGCAAGTCGGTTCTGTAACTTGCTTTCTGGTCTGACTGTAATTTTGTCAGTATAACACCTCCTTGAAGAGCCCCAAATTGCCCAAACGAAGCACATAAGATGAGCGGCATAGAAACTATATTAAAGCATAAAAAGTAATTGTTCCTAACCTCCTCTTTCACCCTTCCTTCGCTTGTTGAACACACGACCCCCGTCTGTGCTGCTATCCGTCGTTGAAGTGCTTAGATTGAATGTCGCCGTCAAGTGGGCGAATTGTTCGCGGTACGAGCTGTCCACTAGAAGTGTTCGTTTCTACAAAAAATGACACGTAATTAAATTACGTAATTAATCAAGATCAGAATAAACTACCGCAGATATTTTGATAGGGTTGTTTCAAATCAGAGCTGGGCATAAAAATCACATTAAATCATTTGGTTGATACAAGAAGCTTCAAAGCTGGAAAAGCCAAAATAAAAATTTGCATGCAAAACTTCAGGTTTAAAGGACAATTCCGGGGTTGGTATAATTGACAATAAAATGAAAGATTATGCTGTTAGAATGGTGTATCGTACTTTTTTCCACTATTTTTCTTCTTTTCTCTGCGAAATTACGTATTAAAAAGCGACCAGTGCTCAGTGACGTCATAAAAAAGTGACCAAATGCTCAGTGACGTCATCTCAAAGCCCTCTGGGAACAAGGCTACCCTATTGTTTTCTCGCCTCTGAATCGCAACCAGCCTCCTTATCGTGTACTCGTGGAAAAATGGAGACCGATCGTGGCAACGCTTGGCCTAAATTACGAAGATATTTATTGAATTGACAGATGAAACAGAAGTTTAAATGCGGAAAAAAGTTTGTCATTTGATTCAGGGGATGGTAAGTTTGTTTTCTAACATTAATTTAACAAACCCCGGAATTGTCCTGTAAATAAATTTACAGGTGACTTCCCAACAACATTTTGGCTTTTGGGTGGAAGAACCATCTATTTAATCATTCCTCGAGATCAATCTATATTTTAGCAATCATTAACAATACCAAATACTTCAGTGCATGAGCAATTCTATGATCTCTTAGGGTGTGTTGGATTGGTAATTCCAAACTTACCAAATTCTGAAAAAAGTAGACTTCGCAGAGAAGGAAATATATTTTCCAATTAAACACAAAAATCTTGAAACGGTAGGTCTCGGATTCACCACCAGGGTTTGCTAATGAAAACGAGAATCTCTCCAAAGTCTGCCAAACCTTCTGCCTTGTGGAGCAGAAGGTTCAGAAGGCCTTTCAAACCTACCAAACCTACCGCTTTGAGAATTTCGGAGTCAATCAAACACAAATTCCGAGTCTACCAAGTCTACCGTTTTCAGAATTGATGCCAATCAAAAACACCCTTAGAATAAGTTGTTATCCTAAAAAAATGCTATACGGTAGCTTCAAGAAAGGTCTCCTGAAAAAAACCTCAATCTGTGAGGATTTCCTAGAAAATATGACAAAGCCATATATGTCATATCAGTGCTCAACGATCGCAAAGAAATGGAAAAAAAACATACAACACGTGGTCTCTTCTTGCCATATGACTTGTCTCCAGTCTTCCATCTGATATACGCGTTCTTGTATTCTACTCTGACCTAAAAACAGACGAAATAGCTTTAATAAATCAAATTTTGAACCGTGGCAGATCGTTCACTGACTGCTAAAAATAAGGCAACAAAACTGTTTTGGATATGAAATCTTTCTTAAAATTGAATGGCTTGAAAGTAGGTAATTTTGTCTAATTCTACCGCAGACTGACGACGTGATTCCTTGTATTCGTTCAATGTTTTCAATCTGATGTTTTTATTTTCTCTCATACAAGTTTGAAGCAACAACTGTCATTCAATTCAATGCGGAAAACTGAGACTCATGTAATCAGTCTAATTCTACCGTTGACTTTTGATATTTTGGTTATTTCCAAACGTACGGTGTTTTTCTTTTTCATAAAAAGAATTTCAAGGTAAGTTTTGAAAAATTAAAACCATCGTAACTTCAAAATTTGTTGAGGGAACATGGTAGAAATTTCAAGAAAGCCATGGTTTATGAAGGGCTGTAAATAATGGTTAGCATAAGTCTGTCACTCTTCTGGTTTACGATTTAGAAATTTGAAGAGGTCACAATCTCAAACAAGCTGAAACTTAGAAAACGCTGTAATTTTGAAAATAATCAAGATATCACAAAGTCAACGGTAGAATTATAGCAAAGTAGCTAAAGTACCTTTCAAGCCATTCAACCCAAAGACAGGTGTAATAGCCATTTACACTAAAATCTGTCTCAAATTAGATGTCACGTGAGATCTGCGATAATGCAAAATTACTCTTGCAAAACACTTCAATTGTTATTATTCGCGGGCATTTTCATGTGACATCTAATTTGAGACAAGATTATAGCTTTTTTTTAAGATTTGAAGGCCATGCTTTTCCAAATCAGTTTCCAATTGAGTTCTATATCGTTCTTTGCACGTTATGAAATACAGAGAAATGATGCAAGCCAATTAGAAAGACGTCGTCGGGAGATACCCCGCTTGGAAAATATCGCGTGTTCGAAAAAATAATTTGCAAAACATCTGCCAGAACTGTTGGTGCGGAGAAGTTCTCCCTTTAAAAAGCACAATCTAGGCTTCGTTTTTCAAAGGATAAGTAATTAGCCCAACGCGATAACATTTATTTTTCATTCTGATGCACCAGGGGGTGACTTTGATTACACGCAATTTTGCAATAAGAAACTCTTTATAAGTAACTCAACTCTCCGATCGCTAAAAAATTAAGAAACTCCAGTACTGGGAAAAAATTATTTAAGAAACTATCTATTTTAGTCAAGGAAATACTAAGCATTCTTTTACTTTATTTTCAGTTGCTACCTGTATCATTTTACTTGGAAGGTACTTGAGTAATGTCTAAACATTGGAAAGGCTTCAAAAACTGATCTTTGAAATATTCACGAGGGCACAGGAAGTTGTGAAGATTGCTATGGAACTCGTAAGAAACTCGTAAGAAACTTCGAGTGCTCAAAATCTGATGATTTTAAGAAACTTTCAGTACTGGCTCAAATTTTTTTTTTTTTTTTTTTATATTGCTACCTAGCATCCGAAGGTAGTTTTTAGGACACTGAGAAGCTAAGCTTATCGAGCAATGTCCTGGTCCTTCCTCCCAATGTTACCACACCTCGCGATTCCTTTAGCCTGGAATTACAGAGAGTTGGCGACTCTCCTCAATCTACGTAGCAGGTTCGACAGGGCGGGGACTCGAACCACCAACCCTCAGGTTGGTAGTCAAGCGCGCTACCGTTGAGCCATCCCTGCTCAAATTCTTAGTTTCTTATAAAAAAATACATCTATCGGTAGTTCGAGCTCCCATCAATTCCGCATAGATTTCAAATACTTGAAAGATACTGTAAATGGGTATCGCATGTTTTTTTAATTGAATGGCCAGAAAGGAACTTTAGCTATTTTGCTATAATTCTACCGGGTGTCCCAAAAAAAAGTATACAGATTTGGTCAACCCTAACGATCACAATTTAGCATGAATCAATCCGAAATCATTTTTAAAACATTACTCGATAGTTAACTTGAACATAGATACCTTGTTTGTTGACATTGGTGCTTTGAGAGTAGAGATATAAATCTTCAAAGGACAAATTTGCCACCACCTCCCAACCAGAGCTTTGGCGTTTTGGCCTAAGCAATATCCACATTTTGTTTCACTTAAAATGAATAAAGTTTACTTCGGAGCTCCCTTGATGATAAGCGTCACGTAAATTATATTTTGTGAAACGCATTTGTTGTGCAGGTTTTAATTTTTCTCCTCCTGGTTAAAATTTTTCCAAGTTTAGTGTTGACTTATTCGCTGTGCTTTAAGAATTTGCTTAGGCCAAAACGCCAAAGCTCTGGTTTGGAGGTGGAGGCAAATTTGTCCTTTGAAGATTTATATCTCTACTCTCAAAGCACCAATGTCAACAAACAAGGTATCTATGTTCAAGTTAACTACCGAGTAATGTTTTAAAAATAATTTCGGATTGATTCATGCTAATTTCTGATCGTTAGGGTTGACCAAATCTGTATACTTTTTTTTGGGACACCCGGTACAGTTGACGTTTTTAAAATCTCAGTCATTTTCAAAATTACATCGTATTTCACATTTAAACTCATTTGAGGTTATGACATGAAGTCATCAAATTTCTAAATCGTAAACCAGAAGAGCGAAAGCTTCGTGCTTGACACCCATTGTAGATCTTCATAAACTATGGGTTTTGCTTGCAAATTCCACCCTGCTTCCTCCAAAAATTTAGAAATTACGATGTTTCTAATTTTTTTCTCCAAAAATTTGCGTGAATTCTTTTTATAAAACGAAATCCCTGTAATATTGAAAATAATAATCAATATTCCCAATATATCAACGGTAGAATTATAGCAAAGTAGCCAAAGTTCCTTTCAAGCAATTCAGTCTAAAGAAAAATTAAGACTTATTACAGTTTTGAAAAATAACCAACATGTGATATTTCTAGCTGAGTATTCTGCTGAACAAGTGTCAAAATAAAGGTTGTATTATTAAAATAAACCAGGTTATTGAATGCTGTGTTCTAATTGGTCGATCCAACAAATCGAATGCATTTGATTGGTTGAAATTTAACCTGGGCTTGACAAAGCTGGTTTAACTGCTTCAGTGTGAATGCGGTATTAGAAGTTTGGGGCATACCTCTCTGTTGAAAATGACGTAGAAAGCAACGATGTATAGCCCCTGAAATAAAAAATTGATAATATTAGCAACTTCAAAACAACGAAACACATCTTTCATTTCATACAGCTCTTGATCTGAAAAACCATTTTCCAAAAGATTCGAATAAGCAAGCGAAATTATTTGGAGCACGCTTGGTATGTTCTTAATCTACTTTTTAAAAAGATTTTTATTAAAAAGGTATACTCAATATGTTTTGGTGCTATTTTCAATCTCAAATACTTTCGCTCTCCTTTCACTTATAGCTGAACTTCGATAAATCGAAATCGGTAATCTCGAAACTGCTCGCAATTTCGAACAATTTAAAAATTTTCCTCTATAAGCTACGCCGGGTAATGCTGCGTTTATCTCGAAATGTTACTGTCTTAAAGGCTCTTGTTCAACCAGCAGCCTTTGCGCGTTGATTTATATTGCGGCAGCCATTTTCGTAGACCACAAAAATGTTCATTTTCATAAAACAGAGCACGCAAAGGACCATGGTTGGATAAGAACCTTTAAAAACAAGTTCTCATTTTCCTTGACGCCTCGAGATAGCGGGGCTCAACTTTACACTTCAAAATTGCAATTAGCAACATTTTCGTAATTTGTACAAAATTTCTCATAGTCCCCTAAAAAGTGGTCTTTCTTGTCTAAAGGGGCAAGCGTGATTAAGAAATACACAATGAAACGATTTGAAGTCAGTCTACCAGCTGACTGTCTGATTAACTGATTAGCTGATTAGCTGATTAGCTGATTAACTGATCAATTGATTAACTGATTGATTTCTTGATTCATTGATTGCGTGATTGATATGATGATTAGATGAGTGATTGATTGATTTACCTGTATGATTACGAAAGCAGAGAACATAAAGTTGAATGTTTGCATCTTCACGTTGACCGAAAGCAAACCAACAACAAACGTTCCACACAGCATTGGCAATAAAAAGATTGAGGTTGCAATTCCAAACCTACGAAAAAATAAACTCAACTTAAACTCGATGCACGAGTGGTCTGTTTGAAAAATAAAACTTCAAGGAATGGAATAGCATACGCGATGAGCCAGAAAAATATGTGGATGTTGTTTGTGAGCTTGTAGATCTATAACTGTTTATCACATTTAATGCAATGATGATGTTTCTCGTGTATCCTAAAATGCAAGCTTTGATTCGGAAATCTATCTAGCAAAATCGGTCAGTTCATTTGCAAGCTGCGAGCGATTCTGTGAAAATGTCATCTCTTCAAAATAGGCCTAAAATGCTTGATCAATATTGGTCCTGCATCAAATTTTCTTATGAACGTATAAACCAGAGTTTACACTGTGTTTTGTGACGCAAGAGTCATACTTGGGCCATGTCAGGGCACCATAATCAGTGGCGGCTTGTAATGGTAATGGCGTTATTAGTCTAATAGCAATTTTTTCCCACAAAAATATCCTTATTCGTTCAAAGACGGCAAAACTCAAATGAAAATTTTATTATGATCTTCGGGGGATTTCACGGCCTTCAAGTCCGGTTTTTACATCGCCCATGATTGACTCAGAAAATGATATTGAGCTGACCTTGTCAAGAAACAACTGACGTTAATCCGTGTAAATTGCTCTTTGTATCAGGCCCACAAGAGCGGCCCTCCTACCCGTGATTCATTCATAGTGTCCATACAGTGTCAATGATTTGCTTCGAGCCCCAGCCCAAAAATCTTGCTATTAGATCGACGGCATCTAATAGCATGCCGCCAAAACGACTTTGTTTTTAGGGCCCCTATATGACGTAAACTAATAAAATGTTATGAGTCACGCAATAGTTCCTGCCTTTTGAAACGGCCATGCTATTAGTTTCCCAGTTTCAAATAGCAACACGACCGCTTCTCTGTAAGACGCTTTAAGACGTACTGATAAACGCAATTTTTTAAAAATGAATCTTATTGCTGATACCACTTTTCGCTGGGGGTGTATCCACAGTATTTTCGCTCATGTTTTCTCAACGCCGATTGACACATGCATGAGCAACGACTTCGCTTGAAAGCTGATGGAAGACCATGCCCAAAAGTTACTGTAAAAACTCGATCTTCTGCATCTGTGTACGAGAATTTCTCTTGGATATATGGCGACGAAGAGAAGAACATTTACTTCTGTTGGTCTTGTTTATTGATGGGAGATCTGTCTAAAATAAGTGACTTATATACTTCTAATATTTGAGAAAACTGCTTGTGCTCTTCATTGTTACCATTCGTTTATCGTATCGAATTTTTTAGTTATCTTTTTTATTTCATATTTTTTAACTTAAGTTTCATAATTCAACAATGTTACCGTACCTAAGATGTCGTTGCTTGTTTTCTGTATAGTCAATTGTCATTTATCAAGTGAAATACTGTATACAAACAATTCTGCATCAATACCAGTTACAGTACAGCAGTGCGTGGCCACTCTTGTGCGGCACGCGGAAATGTGCTATTAAAATCATCGTCCCTAATAGCACGAAATATGACGGCTATTGAAAAGAGGCACTAGGGCCGTCTGCAGACGTGAGACAGATTAACTTGGAGCCGTTCTCAATCAGACCGCAGCCTATGCCCACGAAAACATTAGCCATCATTGTGGGATGTTGACTGTTGGTCGAACAACCTACAACTTCTTACAAAGTCGTACAATCAACGTCGTCTCGAGAGATTTACGCAAAATTGACCTGAAATTATGCATATGACTCAAGGATTTTAAAATTAATGGCTTGTATTTTGAGAAAAATGAGACCCATAAATGTGTTTTAGCCTTGGGAATAAAATTGTTTCATGATCTTCGCAGCAATTTTTAAAAGCATTCTGAGCCAATCTAGAGGGCGTGGTCGCAAAATTTTTCCGGGGGAGTACCCCCGGACCCCCCTGATTTTTTCGCTCGCTTCGCTCGCGAAACTAATACCAATTTATTTTGGGTGCCAGCCGCCACTGGCACCATTACACCAAGATAAAATAAGTTTATTTTATCTTGATTACACCACCTGCATTATCAGCAAGATCAAAAACCTCGAAAAATAAAGTAAATAAAAGATGGTTGATTCAGTAAAAATGAACTAAGTAAATTTCGTGCAAATTTTCATAGTAAAACTCCTACTAACCGTAGCCTGGATTTGTGCTTAGCCTCCTTCGCAGAGAAGCTTCTTTTCAGTGATGCGCAGCAAGCAATGACAAATATCAGGAAGTTGGCCTGAAAGCAAAGAATGAAGAGTCCATGAAAACGAAAAAGTTTTCGTTTAATTGCCAGTGAGGATGGGAACCCTAGCTAGTCACACTCGCCCCTTTCTGTTCACATTACAAGAGCCATGTACTATAATATTAACGAGTTAAAAAATAGCTGGAAAATGTTATTTCTTGCAATTTAGTAGCATGGTTCAAAGTCAAGTAGTCCAAAAAAACACTAACTATTACAAATTCAAGGCTTCTGCTAAAATATGAAACTTCTTTAAACAAATTTGGTAATAATTGGTAGACTGGCGCAAGAAAAAAATGTTACAGTTCAAATAGAAATTTTCCAAGCCACGAAACATCATTTTGGGTCATCATTAAATTAAAATTTTCTAGGACCTACCGCGACCATTGCCATGATGGGAGCAGTGAACGTCCATAAAAGATCTCCACCAGTGGATACCCAACAGCTAAAAGAAAACAGCAATTCAAAAAAGGTACAGAAGTACTAAATGTATGCTGATACATTGGCAGATATGTTTCAGCAAAACAGCTCTAAACTTCTGAATGTAAAATTTCGTGTATGTATGAATGTCTACTACATAGTTGTATGCACAATTTAGACCCACCACATAGTCCCAGTTATTGCAACAACAACAACAACAACAACAACAACACCAACAACAACAACAACAACAACAAGAAAGCTAAAGCGGTGATAGACTTAAAATAGAGTTGACACTGAAATGTAAAGACGCCTGCCTGTAAAGGTATGGAAATCATGGACATATCATGCTTTGCTGTACCTACATGAGCTAAGTTCGTGCAGTTATTTAATAGCAATGGAAATAAGGAGATAAAATGGAAAGAAAATCGATTTCCAACGTTGTGACTTACAATTGTTCATTTCCATATCCTTGTGGAACAAGACCAGCAGTGACTCCTACTACAATTACTGGAGCCCCTAGAGAATAAAAAGAATCTCTTTTAAACGATCAAAGATGAAGTGACATATTAAGGCCATGAAATTTCTCTACATCACTCTAAAAATAACCCAACAATTAACCCCATCAGTAACCTACGAAATGATAAATAGACGAAAAAGTTTGAAATGAAATCAAAATTTTGTTTGCCACAACATGTACACTGCATGTGCACGAAAAAGATCTCTACAGTCCTAAGGTAACATTTGATAATAGGTTTAAGCCCGAAACGTCGCACAAAGCAAAAGTCTGTTCATAGTGCAATTATTTATACTGTATTTGTTTGTTTCCAATGAAATATTGTGCAACACGCATACAAGAACATTTTTTGTCCCGAGGTAATTGTCTTCAAACACCTTGTTTCTCCCCCCCCCCCCCCAACGCCTATTCAACTTTAAATACCTATTCAACTGGCAGAAGGAAAAAAATCCAAGCAGTATACAAAAATACGACTTCGTAAACACATCAATAAATCGTACCCCATCCAATGAAATAGTAAAAGGTCATCTCTTCGTAATTCACGTTTCGCTTCTCAGTTAGCATTCGATACATGTGGAAAGCTTCAACTAACATCCATGAGAAGACACACGAGAAGAAGTAATGGAGAAGTATAGCGATGATACGGCAAACAGTCTACGGTAGATGAAAATAATGATTAATAGTCAATGAGTCAATAAAAAATACACGACTTCGCAGAGGAGATATTACACTTATTACTTGAGTCCCTTGACCCTTTTACCTTTGAGAGTAAATATACTCCAATAATATAATACATGAATTGAAAAATTTCACGAGGTAAAAACTAAATATAAATATATTTTACATCATTGTAAATTTTGCACTGCAAANACTTTACTGTCATTTTACTAGCTATGTATTTTGAGATTTTGCTCTATTTAAACCCACATTACCCCCACCCTACGCCTATTCAACTTCAAATACCTATTCAACTGGCAGAAGGAAAAACTTCCTAAGCAAAGTATACAAAAATACGACTTCGTAAACAGATCAATAAATCGTACCCCATCCAATGAAATAGTAAAAAGTCATCTCTTCATAATTCACGTTTCGCTTCTCAGTTAGCATTCGATACATGTGGAAAGCTTCAACTAACATCCATGAGAAGACACACGAGAAGAAGTAATGGAGAAGTATAGCGATGATACGGCAAACAGTCTACGGTAGATGAAAATAATGATTAATAGTCAATGAGTCAATAAAAAATACACGACTTCGCAGAGGAGATATTACACTTATTACTTGAGTCCCTTGACCCTTTTACCTTTGAGAGTAAATATACTCCAATAATATAATACATGAATTGAAAAATTTCACGAGGTAAAAACTAAATATAAATATATTTTACATCATTGTAAATTTTGCACTGCAAAATAATTTCGATTGGAAATGTCTGGCTTATGATACCCTTGAAAATATATGTACAATTTTTATTAGACTTGCTCGTTGGACATAATTTTATCAGGTACCTAGGGGGGGTATACGACTTGTGGATGGACGTGGTCAGCCGCTGCCGCCCGGTTTTCAAACGCTACCCACTTCCAATTGCCAAAATTTGCCTTCGTGCTCAATTGTATGATGAATTTTGGCGGAAAGCTTTCCATTTTACAAATTTTTGTGTCGATTTCAGCCAAACAGACCAATCTTTAAGGAAAATCTGCCGAAAACTGACCCTTGCTTGGAGAACGTTTGGTCCAAAACCCACCCATATGGGTGGCAGATACCCGTACCATCGACATGTTATGTACCCTCCCCCCCAGATCGGGTGTAATAAGGTTCACAGAAGAAGCAGGGAAGAGCATTTTTGCACTAAATATGATAATATCTTACCGCATCTGAAGTTCTGTTTATCCCCACAACAAATACAAGTTCTGCTAGGCATAATGCTGCACAAAGATTTTTGTGGATTGAATTGGAGTTGGATCTCAGTTGGCTGAAAAGAAAAATCACTGATGAATAAACGGGCCTATATCTATTGAAAATACAATTGAATTACTCAAATGCTAAAAAGTAAATAAAATTGGAAAAACTTATCGAATTAGTCCTCAAGCGATAGACTGGTATTCAAAACTGTTACAGAAAGTGTAGGAAATTCCAAAATTCTAAGAAATCCTAGTGATTAACTTAAGAATCTCAAACAAGTGGTCAAGGTTAAATGCGAGTAATGCTATGGCTTTTCAAAAATTGTTACTCTTTTTGAGCTCAGGAGAACGCATTTTTTTAATAACTGTTCTTACAAATGTTAAAAACCTTATCTAGAAAAATGAATTATAATAGTCGTCTCCACGAAATATTTAAAACATTTCGAGAGCATTTGAATATCACTAACCTTAAACAGACATAAGTAAGGAATGTGAACAACAAAAATGCCANCCAGATCGGGTGTAATAAGGTTCACAGAAGAAGCAGGGAAGAGCATTTTTGCACTAAATATGATAATATCTTACCGCATCTGAAGTTCTGTTTATCCCCACAACAAATACAAGTTCTGCTAGGCATAATGCTGCACAAAGATTTTTGTGGATTGAATTGGAGTTGGATCTCAGTTGGCTGAAAAGAAAAATCACTGATGAATAAACGGGCCTATATCTATTGAAAATACAATTGAATTACTCAAATGCTAAAAAGTAAATAAAATTGGAAAAACTTATCGAATTAGCCTTCAAGCGATAGACTGGTATTCAAAACTGTTACAGAAAGTGTAGGAAATTCCAAAATTCTAACAAATCCCAGCGATTAACTTAAGAATCACAAACAAGTGGTCAAGGTTAAATCCAAGTAATGCTATGGCTTTTCAAAAATTGTTACTCTTTTTGAGCTCAGGAGAACGCATTCTTTTAATAACTGTTCTTACAAATGTTAAAAACCTTATCTGTAAGAACATTAGAAAAATGAATTATAATAGTCGTCTCCACGAAATATTTAAAACATTTCACGAGCATTTGAATATCACTAACCTTAAACAGACATAAGTAAGGAATGTGAACAACAAAAATGCCATTGAAACAGCTACTGTGATGTAGGTCAGCGGTTCGACTCTGAACGCACTCATCTTGGCAGGTAACTGTTAAAGAAAACAGATAAGAATTATAATGAGAAAGAATGAAATATCAGCGCCCCCGGATTAAAACATCAGATTACTGCGCTGCTAAAATATGCTTCAGGATTTACTAGCAAATATTCCACATACCTGGTGGGGGGGGGGACTTATTCAAAAATGCAGATGTCAAGGTTATGAATGAAAGGGAATTTTTCAAAGGGAATGGGCACAGGTAAATAGGAGTGGCTTATAAATGGGCTAAAGAAAAATGACTATATACTCGTTGCTTCCTAGCTACACAATAAAACTGCATGCTAAGGTAGCCAAACACGATAGGCTATTTTTAACTTCCCAGACCCCTTCGGTCTCCACCAGCTTTAACTTCCTGTAATATTTCCAGAACAACAACAAAATCGTTAGTCAGATGCATCCAATGCAATACACGTATCTTTTTTATAAGAAACCGCTTATAAGAAACTCAGACTCTCAGATTGCCAAAACATTAAGAAACTCCAGCATGTTCTCTTTCTTCTCACTTGTTTCCTGTAACATATTACTCTGAAAGTACTTGAGTAATGTTTAAACATTGGAAAGGCTTCAAAACACCTTGTTTTGAAATGTTCTGGAGGTCACAGATCTGATAATTTTAAGAACCTTTCAGTACTGGCCCAAATTCTTAGTTTCTTATAAAAAAAATACGTGTACTGTGTTTCCTCGCTAGCACAAAAAACTCAGCACTTGAAGAGCTTTCTTAAAATAATTCAAAAATCGTTAGCAAAAAGATTATCAAGAGTGAACAAATGTATTTGCTATAGTAAAAACCCGCATATAAGAACCTACATTTTTCAAACCAAGCTCTTTTGGTTCTTATGTAAAAGATAACATTGATGAAGGCAGTCTGTAGGTTCTTAGATTATAGGTTCTTAAATTTTCCCAACAAAGTCTCAATAATGTTTCTTTGTTTGCAGTCTTTAAGGGTGTGTTTGAATGGTAATTCCAAACCTACCAAATTCTGAAAACAGTAGACTTCGCAGAGACGGAAGTATATTTCCCAATCAACACAAAAATCCTTAAAACAGCAGGTTTCGGATTCACCACCAGGGTTTTGTTAGTTAAAACGAGTATCTCCCCAAAGTCTGCCAGTCCTTCTGAATTTTGGAGCAGAGGGTCCAGCAGGCCTTCCAAACCTACCAAACCTACCGTTTTGAGAATTTTTGAGTCAATCAAACGCGAATTCCGAGTCTACCAAGTCTACCGTTTTCAGAATTGGTACCAATCAAACACACCCTAAATATCTCTGCCTACAATCAAAATTCTGTGCTAGACGATTGAACATTGGCAATGTGGTGAAATCAGACTTGTTTTGCCTTTTAGATAATCAAGGAGCAATATCAATTTTTTCTATTTTAATCGATAATCAAACTAATGTTTCGGATTGTCACAGTTGAGAACAATATCAATGCATTTGTTCTTCCAAATAAGAACCTATACAAAAATCAGGGTGAAAAGGTTCTTACAGAAAAAAGTAAATATTGAATATTTCAGGCTGTAGGTTCTTATTTGAGGAAGGTTCTTATATGCGGGTTGTTACTGTATAAGAAGCGGAGCAAAATAGAGAGGAGAGCCTATCTGGATTTATGTCTTGGCAAAAGGCGGCTACATTGGGAGGCAAGGGACTTA
>REGM01000483.1:82278-99388 GCA_004194415.1 Aurelia aurita
GGTTAAATAACTTATTTGTTATTTAAATTCTGCATCCTATGACTGAAAATTAATAAATTGAATTAAACGGTAATTACCAAATCAACGAATCTGACGACTGCGAATGAGGTCAAATGGTTGCATTGACATTCGATTGTATTGCCATCATTATAAATTGTTACACAGCCAGTTGTTGACCAACCACCAGAACGAGAACTCCTAAAAGGATAAAACATGTTCATATAAAAACACGAATTTTCACATGAAGCTTTTTATAAGAAACCGAACTCTCACATCACCAAAAACTAAGAAACTTCCAGTGCTGGAAACTGCTAATACGTTATTTTGGAGTGCGCGACGCCATAGTGGAAGTGGGGCGAACAAATCAAAATTTTCAATGGTGGCCGAGTGCGATTCTGAAAGTTTGTTTTATTTCAAACTTAGAGATTTTTCAGGCAAAACTTTATGATTTTCAATTAATAGTTGCTTATAGAACCTTTTTGTGTGATATTTTGGAGGATTTAGTGTATTTTTCAAGTTCAAATCGAAGAAAATGTTGAGGGTACTAGGCCAATTCTATTGTTCTCCGATGCCCGCTGAGCGGCAAACTAACCAAAAATTTCTAGTGAGTACAGAGTACAGTTCTTACATTTACGTAATAAAAGCTTGTTTATATGCAAGAAAACATAAATTTATATTGAAATTGAATAAAAACTAGATGATTTGCGGTCGTTTACCACTGAAATATCGGAATATAAAACAGTTTGGAGTAGGCTGCAATTGAAAGTTTGCCCCACTAGCGACATGGCGTCGCAAACTCCGAAAATGGTGTATTAAGAAATTTTTTCATTTAGTCTAAGATATGAGAAAAATACTTTCCGTTTTTCGTGAGTTAAATTACGAGAAGTAAAGAATCTTTTGTGTTCTTACCTTGAAAGAGTAAGAATTAACCAACAAATTCATCCGATATTTGGGATTAAATCATCACAAAGTTTAATTAAGGTTTTCACAAAGTAAGACACTCTAGTTACAAAATTCAAAATATAAAACACGAGATGAAATAAGATCAAAGATTCAAGGCGGGGAAATAAATTGCTGTGTACTTACGTGGATGAATAGTTCCAGGAGACACAACTCAAGTCAGCAGATTTGTTATTCTAAATAAAAGAAAAAGTGATGAGTAAATTTGATAGTTTATATTTCATACCTTCTGGACGGATTACAACCAGAAACCGTTATTTTGGGCGATAAGATTTTTAGCCTAAATGCTATATCTTGCAGTTTCATAAAAATGATCGTACGCTCTCAGAACTTAAAGGTCTGTCACGCATCTGATTGGGTGATCAGGACAATACAAAGAATAGGAGAACTGAATGGCTGCTGATCCTAATCACTTTCTACGGCCGTAGAAAGTGATACAGATCAGCCCTCCTTTGTTTCCAATGCAAAGACATTCGTTGTGTTGAGCTCTGACTTTACTGCAGCCAATCAGATGCGTGACAGACTGCCTTTAATTTAGCCCCTTGCCAAAAATGCACATAGATGAAGATAAGGAATTGTGAGAAGTGCAGGACTATAATTCAGTTTGATAATCATCTCTTGCAATTTCTGAGTATTATCTCTCAAAGCAATGTAGTCTTTGATACGAAAGCACAAAACGAAATTTTCATAATCAGTAAGATAATCAGTGATTTTTCAAGAGGTTGTAATTCTATAGCCACCAGGTAGCAGGTACACCCTTAGGTTAACCATTAATAGACAATAACGCTAAAGATGGCGGCCGCGCAAAGCATGCTGGTAAAAAGCTCCCTGACGACCACCTAACGATATACAAATCTTGGTCTGCCGTTTCGACTAGCCAGCTGTGGTAAAGTTCGGAAGAAGTAATCAATGTAAACAAACAGGAAAAGTGTGTAATTCGAACGCGAATCTTTAATCAAAACTTCAATTCGAATCAAAACTTTACTTTTCTGCTTTGGAAAGGTTTCCTTTCGAACCATGCTGCATTCGAATTCAAGGTCGATTCGAATTCAAGCTAGCTAGTCGAAATGGCAGACCAAAAGTATCATGTCGTTAGGTGGTCGTCAGGGAGCTTTTTACCAGCATGCTTTGCAGCAAAAAATAATGGAGTCTTTGGAGCCGCCATCTTTAGCGTTATTGTCTATTCTTCTATTCTATAGATGCTGTCTGAAAACCTTGCTATGATAAATGTCAGACGAAAACATTTAAGTAAGAATGATTTCATTACTCAAAACAACGACTTTCGAAAATACCGGGTGAGTCAGAAAAAACGTGGGGCGTTTAGCAAGCCATACTCTGGTGAAAAACAAGTCAAATCGGGAGTGTTGAAGTTTTATAGTGTAGAATAAAGAGTGAATTAGTTACAGAAATTTAGTTTGTTAAAATTGGTTATTTCTTTCAATATCTATTTGCAATTTTGTGGTATAGCTGTTTTGGTGAAAAGTATCGCCAAGAAAAGAACTTTCAGCTTGCTAACAATGACGATTAAATGGCTAATGCTCTAACACAATGCATGCCTTGTTTCAATTTTTTGGTAGATAAACACTATGTTTGTCATGGTTTAGAAGGTCACTCGTGCATGAATATGAATCAAATTGAAGGCCTATTTTAGCAATCTTGCGAAACACCATTTTACTAAAATCGCTCGTAATTCTGGAATGGAAAGACCGATTTCGACCAAACAAATTTTCATATCTAAGCTAGCTTTTCTTCTATGCAATGAACTTTAAAGAAACGAAATTGCAAATTAAACTGCATCAATAAAAATTGCCCCACGTTTTCTCTGACTCACCTGGTACATGAATCGACAAAGATGTAGTACAAACCTTTTTGTTATGGAAATAGAATGTGATGTTGTCAGCCAATGTTTGGTTAGAGAGGCCTGGAATTGTCAATGTCAGCACATCTGTGTACACTGTGACTTTGTATCTTCTCTTTGTCCTGTGAACGTAAATACTAAATTAGAGAATATGAGCATATAATGTGACGCCTATTAAAGGCACTTATCCAACTATGGTTCTTTTCGTGCCCTGTTTCATGAACCTTAGGATTTTTGTGGTCTACGAAAATGGTTGCCTCAATAGAAATGCAAGCGCAAAGGCTGATGGTTGAAAAAGAGCCCTTAAAGAGAAACTCTAGTCGATAGTCTAAAAAAAAGGTTCAATAACCAGATCAGTGTGATCATTGTGATGCCCAGCAGAGGCTTTACTGATTAATTATATAGATGTAGATGTAGAAAGATATTCCAGTAACTTGTACAGCTGAGTCTAATTTCTGACAAAATTAATGGATAATCTACAGAAACTGCTTACTCTTTCTCCTCAAAGATTGATGGAAGAAGGTCGCCAAGAGTTTTATAAAGTAGAAGGCCAATGCTTGCTTCTTTGTTAGACACTGCAAAATAGAAATATTATGATAAATTGCAGCAAGGTTAGGGCAAAGATTCTTTAGCAGTTGAAACACTGGCGAACATTTCCTTGAGGCCTAAAAAGGAGGCTTTTCAATCGGAGCAANTAAAGGGTCTGGAAATTGGACGTGCAAGCATTAATCTAGCGAGTTATGACTTGAACTATTTCCACTTTTTTGTCTTTTCTCTTCAAACTCATAGTAACATATCTAAATCATATGCTTGCAGGTTCAATAACCAGATCCTCATCAGTGTGATGCCCAGCAGGGACTTTACTGATTAATCATATAGATGTCGATGTAGAAAGATATTCTAGTAACTTGTACAGCCGAGTCTAGTTTCTGACACAAAAATGGACAAACTACAGGAACTGCTTACTCTTTCTCCTCAAAAATTGATGGAAGAAGGTCGCCAAGAGTTTTATAAAGTAGAAGGCCAATGCTTGCTTCTTTGTTAGACACTGCAAAATAGAAATATTATGATAAATTGCAGCAAGGTTAGGGCAAAGATTCTTTAGCAGTTGAAACACTGGCGAACATTTCCTTGAGGCCTAAAAAGGAGGCTTTTCAATCGGAGCAACGAAACTACAATGAAAGCAGTAAGTCTACCTTTTTTATCATATGGATGGATGTTAACTGGAACACCTACCTGGAACTGAATAAGATACTTACGGTGGGTATTATTGAAGATGGTAGGTGGTATCACAACGGATGCCTTTGAATTTTTCCATGTTGCATACTCATTCGTCCACGTGGTACGTTGCATCGGGAAACGGTATGATAATGCATCGTCGGTATTTATCTGTTGGATTTCCATCACTGCAAAATAAAGAAATTTCAAACTTAATTTAAACTTAATTTAATTAATTTAGTTAATTATATTGAATTTAGTTAATTTTAGATTTTAATTTCGAACGTGTAAAAAACATGCCTTCGTTCGACCAACTTTACAGTAATGAATAATGCACCGATTTCAATGAACAATGCATCATTTCATAGTGAATAGGGTAGCTACCGGGTGAGTCAGAAAAAACAATCTCCGTTTGAAAGCCCACTGCTCCCTGGATATCGAGGCAATAATATTGGTAAATATATTGTTTAATAGTAGACATGTTCAAATAAATTCTAAATTTTACCTGACTGAAATCGGCCACTCCGTTCTGAAATTATCAGCGATTTTCTCCAGAAAGCCCCTCCAAGAAGCCTTCAAAAACGGCATAAAATCACGACCAAATTTCTGTCATATTTCTGCCTTAATAGCAATGACTTGTAGATGCCTTAGCACTATTTATCCCTTTGAGAGGATGAAAGTGCCATCCCTGGGAACATAACAACATTATTCTCGGAGATTTTATCTTCCCAAAATGTGCTAAAGCCTGTGCAAGTCATTGCTGTAAGGCAGAAATATTTGGAAAATTTGCTCGTGATTTTAGGCCTATTTTGAAGGTTTCTTGAAGGGGCTTTCTCCAGAAAATCGTTCATAATTTGAGAACGGAGTGGCAGATTTCAGTCAGGTAAATTTTAAATTACATTTGAACATGTCAACCATTAACTAATGCATTGTCAATATTATCGTTCTGATATCCAGGGAGCAGTGGCCTTTCAAACGGGGATTGTTTTTTCTGACTCACCCGGTATATATATATGCCATTACCATATTTCAAAGCATTTTCTGGAAATGTTTGGGATTAAAAACTCTGATAAAATATCATCCAGTTGCCAGCTTTAGAATGATGGCAACGGCATTAATCATCCTATAAGAAATAAGCCGGGCCTATATTCTCTCCTGAAGATTCACTTTTGTCAATTCTTGTTGCTTCTTAAGCGGTGTTTTTGCTTGTTGCTTCTTTTTGAAAGATATATCTTTCATTTCATTTCATTTTTCATTTTAGAAAACTCAAAGGCAGACAATAAACAAATCACTTGCAAAGTCGTGTACACACAATCATCAATTAAATAAGTCACTTACAAATATTTTTAGATGCCAAATTATACGGGGGTAGTGTCGTAACCGATCTTCTTTGCCTTCTCACGTATGCAAAATTCTCAGCTAAGATTGTCAATAGTTTCTCCATTTTTCGCATCAAACCAGCACTGCCAGCACCTCCCTGTTGAATCGCTGTCCAGATATTCTTCGAATCCACTCCCATCAAACTACTTGTTGATATCATTATGTTCTAATAAAAAAGGATTTAATCAACTCAAAATGCGAAACAAATACATCACGATGAATAACAACAACAAATAAATTGCGATATATATTCTTCCGTAAAGCCCACGTCAAAGCGGCTGCTTGTTTAGTTAGATTTCCAATCGACAAACATCCAGTGAAAATCGAGTATTTAGGCCAATTTGAGAGCGGAAGAATTTTTTATATCACAGTTAAACTAAAAACTCAACAAAATACAATATTCTGTGCCATCCATAGCACAAATCGTCATAAAATTACCTGGTTCTGATTATGAACAAAATTTAACACTTTCTTCCAACAGCAACAATTTTTGAACAATTGAAAATTTAAGCACAGCTGGGTACCACGGCCCAATCTCATTGTGACTGGATGGGAGAATAATCAAGTCAAACAATGCATTTTACGCCTTTCTCTTGATAAAGAAATCTAGGCCTTGTAAAGTGTTGTAATGTACCTATACAAACGAATATTTGACAAACATTTTCTTTACCTCTACTTTCCATGCTTTCTTCAAAATACGAGAGAGAATTTGACGTTTTTTATGTGCTGCACGTAGAAAATTCATAGCGGCATTTATATGCGGTATTCAAAACGTTATAAACAAACCTTGATGAACTTTCCATCAGATGAAGATGCTAGGCCATATCTTTCTTGACTTCCCTCATATTCCACAATCTTTGATATAGCATCATAGCCTATCCGAATATCCTTCTCGTAAAGCGTTTTTCCAGTAGTTAGAGCATATTCCAAACTTGTTGCCAATTTAATGGCTATGTCTCGTGTCATATTCTTCTTCTTGTTATTGAGTTCGTACAGCTAAACCAGAAAAAATAGATTTGCTTTTACCGCGTTTAAAGGCTCTTATACGACCATGGTCCTTTGCGTGCTCTATTTTAGGAAAATTTTGTGGTCTACGAAAATGGCTGCTTCAATAGAAATCTACGCGCAAATGTTGCTGGTTGAACAAGAGCCTTTAAATATCATAATATACTGAGTAAAGTGATGTTTTGCAGAAGGATTTTAACTCCTTGAATTTCAAGATTTGTCCCTGAGGAATCATAATTTTGTCATGCACAATCGATAAATTTTCATTCATTCCAGAAATACGAAAAAGCCTCAAAACGTGATGCTAGTGAGTTTTAAAACATTTTTCTGTGCGATTGTCTCAACGACCAAATTAAATTTTTCTACCCGAAAGGAAAAGAAAACATAGCTCTGAAAATCTCATCTTCAACAATGATATTTTGCCCAAAATTTTAATTTAGCCAAAAAGCTATACCTGATTTTATATGAAAGTACGAGACTGTTTGCTAACAGAGCTTTATCCAGGAAATAACAAGCCAATAGACAATAACGCTAAAGATGGCGGAAGGGAGATTCTTACCATGAAAAAGGACAAGATTAAAGGTCAGTAAAATAATCAAATTTTGGTGCTTTTTAAAACAGTGCAAGTTTTCATACGATAACAATCATAACCATTATATTCTAAAAGATATGGTACTGTTGCTAAATAAAACCTACCGTTGTATTAGCAAAGAGGAATTCTAATGATGTACAAGCACTGAGATCAGCCATCTGCCAACTCTTTCTCGGATGACAATATCGTTTTGCATTTCCAACAGTTCCAGTGGGACAATCTTCGATTCGTGTTTGACCAAGCTGAATTTGAGTCCACCAGATTCTTTCAGAATATGATTTTGGGCATGAAGTGTTGATTTCTGAAACGAAATTTCGATGAATACAACATCTGACTAACAAAGCTATTTTGCAACGCACAATCTTTTTCTATCATCCCTACGATCCGCGCAAAATGAAGGAGCGAAAAATGACCATGAGTATCATAGAAAGGATCTGCCACAGTATTAAAGTTACACATGGGGTAGAAAAAAGAGAAAGCAAATCTCTAGTTGCCAGTTTCAATTTAGGATTTACTCGTTGTTTTTCAATAGACAATAACGCTAAAGATGGCGGCCGCGCAAAGCATGCTGGTAAAAAGCTCCATGATGACCACCTAACGACATGAACGTTTTGGTCCGCCGTTTTGACTAGCCCTATCAGTTGGAAAGTTCGGAATGAGTAATCAATGTAAACAAATAGGAAAATTTCGTAATTCGAACGCGAATCTTATTAAAAGGTTTCCTTTCGAACCATGTTGCATTCAAATTCAAGGTCGATTCGAATTCAAGCTGGCTAGTCGAAACGGCAGACCAAAATCTTTATGTCGCTAGGTGGTCGCGAGGGAGCTTTTTACCAGCATGCTTTGCAGCAAAAAACAACAGAGTCTTTGGAGCCATCATCTTTAGCGTTGTTGTCAATTATTTGATTTCTGCAATCATTTTAATTCATTTTTAATTCCTTAATTATGGTTGCCCCGTCAGTCAAGAAGGACTGCTTTTAAGGGAGGCGTGCCCAAATCCTACAAATTTAAGGTATATATTAACTAAATCCTATTCAAACTACAATGATAAATAATACAAAATTAACAAAATAAATTTCTGTAAAGCGTCTTCAAACGATCTGAAAGAGGATGCCTGGTCGACCTCAGAATCCAAGAAGTTCCAAACTACTGGGTGTCCCAAAAAAAAGTATACAGATTTGGTCAACCCTAACGATTAGAATTTAGCATGGATCAATCCGAAATCATTTTTAAAACAATACTCGATAGTTAACTTGAACATAGATACTTGTTTGTCTACATTGGTGCTTTGAGAGTAGATATATTAATCTTCAAAGGACAAATTTGCCTCCACCTCCAAACCAGAGCTTTGGCGTTTTGGCCTAAGCAAATTCTTACAGCACAGCGAATAAATCAACAATAATTTGAACCAGGAGGAGAAAAATTAAAAACTGCATAACAAATGCGTTCCACAAAATATAATTTACGTGACGCTTATCATCAAGGGAGCTCCGAAGTAAACTTTATTCATTTTAAGTGAAACAAATTGTGGATATTGCTTAGGCCAAAACGCCAAAGCTCTGGTTGGGAGGTGGTGGCAAATTCGTCCTTTGAAGATTTATATCTCTGCTCTCAAAGCACCAATGTAGACAAACAAGGTATCTCTGTTCAAGTTAACTATCGAGTAATGTTTAAAAAATGATTTCTGATTGATTCATGCTAAATTCTGATCGTTAGGGTTGACCAAATCTGTATACTTTTTTTTGGGCCACCCGGTACAGTACCACGATAAGAGAATGCTCGCTGACCAGTACATGTTTTCATTAGTGGGACCTGGAGATCAGTTGCAAAATTTCTCAAATCTTTCACACTGCATGTCGATTTTTTTGCACAGGCCATTTATAGATTTGTAGACCATGCAAGATGTTTCGGTTTTTGCCATGAGCCTAAGCGGACATCATGTTATAATATCGACTAATAACATCACATTATGCTAGTAAAGAATTGCGGTCTATTTACCTTGGCAGTTACGGGTAATAGCGTCGAATGGGCCAATACATCGATCGCAATTTAGGCCAACAACAAGCGGCTGGCATCTACATTGTCCAGTCAATCGATCACAATCCTTTCCATTGTTCAAAGATCCCTCAGGTAAACAGTCGCATTTCTCACATCGCTGGTCTTTGAAGTAATATCCAGTCTAATAAGATAAAAATATCGGACATTTTATTGTGAGCTAAGGTATACCGGGTGAGTCAGAAAAACGCACACTGTTATAAACGGCAACTGTTTCCTGACTATCAAAGTAATAATAGATTTTAATAACTTATTTAATAGCTGAAATTTTCAATTAATTTTAGAATTTTTCCTGGCTGAAATCGGTCACTCCATTCCGATTTTATAAGGGATTTTCTCGAGAAAGTCCCTTTGAAAAACCTTGAAAAACGGCCTTAATATTTCTGCTTTACAGCTATGACTTGAACACGCTAACGTCATCCCCACTAGTGTAACATATTTATTCAAGGGGATTCCATCCTCCCAAGAGGACAGCATGTGCTAAAACGCGTTCAAGTCATTGCTGTAAAGCAATTCATTGCTTAAAGTCAAGAAAGGAAACGAGAGAGCATGAGATCGGAGGAAAGGGGTACATACCTTGCAGAAGCACTGTCCTGATGTTTTATTACACGTTGGATCAAATGATCGCCTGATGTCACACTCGCATGGACCACATTCCCATTTACCAGGTAACCGGAAATATCCATCATCACATTCCGTAGACATCTTTGTTTCACATCTTGGGCCTGTCAACAACAAATTTGCATTCAATTTTGTGATATTTTCCTGGGTAAGACGGCTAAAAATAAACGTTTAGATTTGTATGGACTGTGCACATAAGCCCGCTTCGTGTTCCTAACCACTTGACCCTTGCTTGCTTTGTGGTCTGATGAGGATTACCTGTCACGTTTCGCAGTGACTGGAGTAAAAGTCATTTTTCTCGGAACTAAAAGATCCCTCAGTAGCAGGTATTAAATTGCTATTTAGGACCCTGAGGACTAATCAAATCACTTCAATTTGGCACAGTGGCAATACTTTAAAACCGGTTTAATTTTCAGTGCGCAAGGGGTATAACTTTGTTGATAAACAAGGAAAATGGATGCACCTACCGGTAAATGATGGTTTGCATGAGCATGAGAATCCATGCACTGTTGAACTTGATCTTTTACAAAATCCTTGATTCAAACACGGGCTTAAATGACATACATCAATGCAGTTGGGTCCGGTATATCCTTTAGGACAATGACATGTTTCAGCATCCCATTCCTTAGAGCATGTTCCTGGTCCGCAGTTTTCACACCTCACAGTTGATCGACAGCCTGGTTGCAAGTTCGTTCCAACGGTCTTTATGTAAACACCGTCAAAAAGAAGGCCTATAAGACAATGATATAGATTTTTTATAAGTAAATACTACGTTTATCTAATCACTGGATCAAAAAAGCTACGAATTTAGCCCCACAGCTATCATCAACTTTATCGGTCTATTTTACTGCTCAAATATGTTACTGGGTAAATAGAGATATTGCTGAATAGTCGTATACACTTGGGATTGTTATTCAGCCTTTTCGTCTAATTTCATGAGACTGGATTGTTGGAAAATTTGATCAAAGATGTTAGGCCTGTGATAAAAAAGTTTTATAAAATCTCTTGTAACTTGAGAACGATACGACCTATCTTGACAAACTAAATTTTCGTATCTAAGTTGATCTTTTAGCTACACAGGTCTTATCAGGTTTTAGGAATCTGATAAATGGTTTGAAAAATACAACCTTTTAAACATCTGCACATTTTTCTGACTCAACCGGAACAGTAACCTAGACATATTACATCGTCGTAGTTTCGCTCCTTGCCTGAAGTGATACATCGCTACAACTACATCCCAGAAAAGCTAACTAACAGTAAACTACCTTGCAAGCATCCAAGAAATCCTTGCGACACTTTCTGTCCTTGCCTTATTCCACCCACTGACAAAATTTTGACCGGTTTGGTGTCCATATTGACTTGATGAATTTTAGTCACGTGATGTCGTTCGTAATCCTGTGACAATTGAATTCGCTTTGAATCTAGCTTCACCGTAACATGATGCCATTTTCCATCAGAAATAAAAGCTGTGGAAAGATTCGCCATCTCGCTCGATTGATAATAGAAGCTGAGTGAACCACTTGCAATCTGTAAATAAATAAGATCGAAGTTTTACAAGCTGAATCAAAATGTGAAACCTTTTCGCCGATTTGTCCAAACGACATGTCACGTGACTTTACCAATTCGCGCTCAAAAATCAGAGTTAGGGTAAATGAAGCCATTACAAAACATAGCGTCACACTGGGATTTTGAGAATGTCTCGTTTATTTATCGAAATAAATCGATTTTTAAAAGTTGCAATGATTTAAATTAGAAAATAAAAATAGATCAAGTCATTTGAAAACTTTAGAGGATACATAGGCGATCGTTGAAAAGGAAGGTTGGCTTAAAAGAAGCAACGAGCAACTTACAACTGTTGGAGTTAGTGGCACTGTTTATAAAACTATCGTCGAAAAGGCAAGTTTCTCACAGTTTTCTTGGAATAATATTCATGTTTGCGTATAAGAACAGCATGATTTAGGTCTGACTGACAATAGACAATAACGCTAAAGATGATGACTCCAAGAACTCCATTTTGTTTTGCTGCAAAGCATGCTGCTAAAAAGCTCCCTGACGATCATCTAATGACGTAAAAACTTTATTAGTCTGCCATTTCGACTAGCTAGCTTGAATTCGAATCGACCCTGAATTCGAATGCAACATGGTTCGAAAGGAAACTTTTCCAAAGCAGAAACAGTACAATTTTGATTCGAATTGAAGTTTCAATTAAAGATTCACGTTCGAATTACAAAGTTTTCCTATTTGTTCACATTGATTCCTTGTTCCAGACTTTACCACAACTAGCTAGTCGAAACGGCAGACCAGGGTTTTTATGTTGTTAGGTGGTTGTCAGGGAGCTTTTTACCAGCATGCTTTGCGCCGTCGCCATCTTTAGCGTTACTGTCTACTGCTACCTATCATCTACAGCCATCAAATTAAATTCAAAATCAGTTACAGCCATGTACTTTTGTTGTGCAAGGAATAAGATTTATGATGCTTCTTACCTTCAAGTACGCGTTACGACCTTCAATTTGCTCGTGAATAAGCACTGCATCTGTCTGCCTCGTTCTAATTGTCATCTCAGCTGTGAATGAGGCTGGTGGAGCTTTCATTGTAAAAATCGTGTCATCCTTAAACGTTATAATGGAATCTTTTCTGAATCGCACTGGGCCTGAGTTTGCACTCACATCTGTAAAGAAAAGAATACGTTTGAAAAAGATATAAATTTTTTTGGGATCTTGAATAAATTCCGTTATTTTGGTATTTGTTCTCATTTGAGGATCGAGTTAAAGTTAGTTAACTGGATTTCCACTGGGGGCAAAATTTCGCCCGAAGCTACATTTTCAAGCGATTGTAATTTGTAATAATAATACCGTCAATGGTGTATGGAGCATTTCACAGAGATCTGGGACGGAGCGCTACTTTCTGGAAGACGGCGGATAAGCTTAGAGAAGCCTCTACACATTGCAGACTCTGGACTGCAGTCGCATGGGGAGATATTGTGCAGGAAATATCGCATTTCATTCTATTTAATTGACACGTAGAGGATAAGAAAAAACTAACAATATGAAAACCACGTGTTGAATTCCACATTACAGCAAAATTTAGCACATTTTACATAGAAATATTTCTATTTCTTTAGAGTATTTTCGACGAATCCTGATTTCGTTGTTTCAGCGAAGAAGGAATTGCAGTGACTGTATCGAAACAATGAAACAATGAATTGGCTTGATATCTTAATCAATTTCTACCTGACCATCCACCCGGTCAGCCCGGGGGTCAAAACATTTTTTTGCACGAATGCCCGGGGGGCGGAGAATTTTTTGGCGAATGCCAGGGGCCGGGCACTGAGAACATGCCATATTCTCAATAACTGTATAATTGGAAAGGTCCCAGTGTTTTCAAATGTCACGGGGCCGGGAAAAAATTTACCGTCAAATACCCGGGGGCGGGCAATCGTTTTTGAGCAAATACCTGGGGGTGTTCCAGGGGGATGGTAAGGGTGGGAATTGGACGAGACATTAGGTCTATCAAAACTTACCGGTTTCACAAAGCTTTCCAACAAATCCGTCTTTACAATCACATCTAAATCCTTTAATCAGATTCACACATACACCACCATTGACACATTTTGACTGTGCGCAAAAATCCTTCTTTACAGGACACCCGGCAACACTTCCCTTCTGCCTCAATGTCTTGGCTAAGTCCACAAACACGTGATCAATGTACAGGTTTCGAATGCAACCAATGAAATCGTGATTTTGAATTCTCATTGTACTTCCACTTGGGTATCCACCAATGAAAAATGGAGCTGACAAGTCCAGTGACCTTAAAAGGACAAAAGGCATTTTAGTGTTGTTCAAAGTGTTATTCAAATCGATACCTGTCAGGAAATTTCGTCAGTTCAAAAGCGTAATATTCGAAAACATCACTGTTGGATATTGGATGAAATTTGTTGATTCTAAATAAATAAATTTACAACCAAAACCCCAAAATTTTTGAAAACAGAACAAAAAAATTCACGGTAGAATTACAGCAAAGCACATGAGGTTCCTTTCAAGCCATTCAACTAAAAAAAAGAGGCAATAGCCATTTACACTGTCTTTTAAAGGGGCCTTTGCAACCGGCATGCTTTGTGAATACATCCTTTTGTGGTCTCTTTGTTGTCGCCATTTTCATGGTCCACGAAGATGGCCGTTAACAAAGAGATCTGCTGCAAGGTATGCCGGTTGCAAAGGCCCCTTTAATATAAAAGAATTTTGGGCCAATGCTGAAAGGAGACAGGTTTAGGCCTTCTTGGAGTTGGCAATAAAAGAAAGCAAATTTTTCTTATCTAAAAAGCCGAAAATCCACAAAAACAGCCAGACGAACTTAACGTTCAGAAGAACCTTGGATTAGCATGCAAATCAAATTGGATGTGGTCTTTATCTTCCAAAACTTAAATTGATAATCTAAATTGCACAGGTTAAAAACATTTAGTATATTTCCCGCTTTGTCACCTTTTTGGACTTAAATCCAAGGTCCATTATTATGAAGCTTAAATCCAATAAAAGCTAACCAGATCAATGATTCCTTTTCAGGGCCTCAAGACGCCAAACATTTTCCGACTTTTGGCGGATTTTAGGAACGGACTTTTAGACAAAACCAAATAGCTTTCGCCAGCTCCCAAATGATGGTGAACTCAAAGAGAAAACCCAGGCAAGGTCCTTTCTTGTGGGGTACAATGGGTAAGCTTGGGAACAAATGGGTAAAGGAGAGAATGTGAATAAATTTTGTAATAATTACGATTGACACATTTTCTCCAGTGAGTGTCAGTGTCCAGTGTCAGAAGAAAATATTCAGCATGATATTCAGCACTTTCCGAGCTGATCTAAACTACTTACAACTACAAGTATTTAATATTTTGTTTTCTTTTTGTTATTAGCTTTTCACAATAAAAACTGCATGACTCAGCTAGTTGCAATAAAAACAAGACACCCAGACAATCACTTTCAGTAACTTAGGCGATAAAAGTCGCCTTGATTTTAGAGAAGAGATTCAGTTTTGCAAAGAAATAAAAAATTCGTCTGCCTATCCAATTGCGAATTATCACTCACAGCAACAGTGTTACTGTTAACAGAGAATTCATTTTAAATATTAAAGCTTCACATAGATAACAGGGTCCAAGCTATGATCGATGTACTGGATGGGTTTCGTCTGAAACAATAAGGTATACTAGACATGATCGATGACCTGGATGGGTTTTGGCGACGACAATAATGACACGTTTAAATATAATTGAATCGCCGGATATAATTCCATCCTTTCCATACACCTGTTTGCGCTGGACTTGTTATTGTACAATACATGTCTCAGTTTTGTAAATGGAAAAACCTTAAGCGTCACTGCGGAGGTGCAGTTTACGCCTGAGGCCTCATCACAGTAACTTTGCCTCGAATACCTAGATGTCTGTCTGTCGTAAAAGCTGGACAATTTTATCATACGCAAGGACAAGTAGTGGTCATTCCAAGCTGTATGTGATCCTAAGACTATATAGAATATGGACTGCCTCATGCGGGCTTGTTCCAAGTAGTACCAAGTTCTTCACTGTAATTTTCCAGGCCAAAAAGGCATATTAGCAGTCCTCAATGAATTATGATAAATTGTAGAATTCAATTTGACTAAAAGTTCACAAACTAATATAAGAATTGGGCCCAAAATAAGAAATCCTTCTAACCAGCCTAGAGAAAAGTTTCTTATAAACATGAGTGTACACAATAGTAACTCCAGGTTTTACACAGATAAATTCATAATTGGCATTACATCAGCATAGGTTCCAAATCTTTAAAAATGTCGGTGCAAAATTATATGATCAATATCTTTTAATTCAATGGCTTGAAAGGAGCTTTAGATACTTTGCTATAGTTCTACCGTTGGGATTTTCAAAACATTCAGAAACTTTTCAGAAATCTTTAATAATTTCAGAATTAGAGGGTTATTCTTCTTGTTTATGAATTCAAGAAAAATGTCGAAAACAACTTTAAAATGTCGTAATTTCTAAACTTTTTGAGTAAACATAGAATAATTTTCAAGAAAACCATAGTTTATGAAAGTCTACAATATGGTATCAAGCAAAATTCTTTCACTCTTCTGGTTTGCGATTTAGAAATTTGACGACGTCACATCCTCAAAAGAGTTGAAATATCAAATTCGCTGTAATTTCGAAAAATATTCAAGATTTCTGCAAAAATCCAATGGTAGAATTATAGCAACGAGCTAAATTTTCTTTTAAGCCATTCAGTTCAAAGAAATAGGCTATAGAATTTTACACCGACCTTTTCAAAGTTTTTTAAAGATTTGGAACCTATGTTCATTACATCATTTTAGCGGCCTCTTTGACATTTTTCCTTCTTCCAGAATCTCATCAATAATAAAATTTCAAGGGGATTTGGTGAACTAACTTCACTTTGAAATGCCGAAAATCCAAAGAAAAGTAATCTTTCCTCTCATGCCTTAAAACATTTGAAATCCTCTTACAGGACTTATTATTCAATATATCGAGTTATTGTAACTTAGAATAACGATAACATCTGACCTTAAGGAATTTAAAATACCAAAATTATTACACACTGAATACACAATGCTTAGGACATACAACTGCAAGAGTGATAGACCATTTAAGGACTTTTAAAGATATCTGGCAGCAATCCAAACAATAGACTTGCTACAAGTCTCTCTCTTGTCAACACAAGACGCGAAAGATGAACGCAGAGCAGAACGAGGGAGATCACTCACACTGTATATTCCAAGTCTTATGTTGACAAGAGAGAGAGACTTGTAGCAAGTCCATCCAAACAAGGGCGGAATGCTACGAAAGATTCGCCAGGGATTGCAAAAACTACAGAAGAGTAGCAATCGAGGATAGGACAAACTCTCATAAAAACGTGATAATAATAAGACGTAAAGAGCACCGAGTTTCTCAAAATACGGAGCATAGGTTCCAAATCTTTAAATTGGCGTAAAAAGGTCGGTGTAAATTCAGTGACATATTTCTTTGAATCGAATGGCTTGAAAGAAACTTTAGCTACTTTGCTATAACTCTACCGTTGGACTTTTCAGAAATCTTGAATATTTTCGAAATTACAGCGTATTTCATATTTCAACTCATTTGAGGATGTGACGTCATCAAATTTCTAAATCCCAAACCAGAAGAGTGAAAGACTTTTGCTTGATATCATATTGTAGACATTCATAAACTACGTTTTTCTGGAAAATTATTCGATTCCTCAAAAAGTTTAGAAATTACGATGGTTTTAAGTTTCTTCAAAAATTTTCTTGAATTCTTAAAAAAAGAAGAAAAGCACTCTAATTCTGAAAATATTGAAGATTTTTGAAAAGCCCAAAGCTAGAATTATTACAAAGTAGCTAAAGTTTCTTTCAAGCCATTCCATTCAAAGAAATAG
>REGM01000483.1:108643-131683 GCA_004194415.1 Aurelia aurita
CATGTAACGATTGTGAGCAATGAACGGTTGCTATTAAGAGAAATAGTGGACTATAGCTATTGGTTCCACAAGGATCGATACTGGGCCCTTTCTTCTTTCCAATTCACATGAATGATCTCCCATCTCCCAGACGGACTGAGGTAGGAATCATTTGCAATAGACCTTTTAGCTGTTCTAAAAAAGAGTGTGGATCGAACGATATTTTTATACATTTGTATTCGAAAACGTATAAAATATATAAAAATATCGCTCGATCCAGACTCTTTCGTAGAATAGCTAAAAAGGTCTATAGACTGATTACTTAAGTCCCTTGTATCCCTGTGGTAAACCTTTCTCAACAGGTTTACCGCAGTAAATCTCTGTTGACCGAAGCGATATCGTCAAGTCAAAGAGCACAGGGACACAAGAAACTCCAGGTAATAAGTCTAAAAGGTCTATTGCAGGAATTTTTGCGTATGATGTGTCAATTTTTCTTTTTTTCGATTGCATCGATGGTTGTTGTTTAGAATTATTACCTGCGTCGTATATTGCCTCAGGTTCTTTCTTGGGGATTTCGATGTACCAATAACGAAACCATAAAGGCAATGACTTTGAGACAATGCCATTTTACTCGACCCATCTTTATCTTTATCAAACTGTTTGTTTGAGCGGGCCTTAGCCTGCGTACAGATCTAATTTTTCCACTGCAAAGGCGGGCCAACGATTGGCCCTCCTTCGCAGTGGAAAAATAAAGTCTACTTGCAGGCTGAGCAAGCTCGAGCACCCAACGATTCACTTCAATAGTCATAAAATAACTACAAGACATATCATAAGCCTAATTGAACACTTACCGTATCCTTAAGACACATCTTTGCTTGTCTCCCGACGGAAAATTAGGTAAAGTCCATTTGTAGTTTAATGGTTGACCATCAGCACCGTTACCTAGGTGATTAACACGTGACCACATTGTTTCTTTACATTCAGGTGCTTTGAGAGCAACGAGGCATTGATCTTGAGTGCTGTATAAAGGCTTCCCCCACACATACTTAATGCCGTTTTTCGATGCTCCTTCACAGGCAGCTTTAGTCTTGTACTGCGTAGCCTTTTCGAGATAGTTTGTGAATTCCATCCATTCTCCTTTGTTTTCTTCGCATTCTTTTTTGTTGTTGTACTTCGAAGCAATCCTGTACTTGTTGTCAGAATCCTTTTCCGTGCATTCGTCTGAAAAGTCAAGTCAAGTCACGTCAAGTGAAGTCAAAATTTTCATAACAATTCCAACCTAACACAGGGNGTCAGAATCCTTTTCCATGCATTCACCTGGAAAGTCAAGTCAAGTCACGTCAAGTGAAGTCAAAATTTTCATAAAAATTCCAACCTAACACAGGGAATATTATGCGAAGTCACTTAATTCCTTGTAAGATATGAAGACAAAAAGTTTACAAAATTCGTATCTTACGCCCTTGAGGGCCTATTTTTTCTGAACTCTACATTTTTATGCCTGCAGGACAGGCATTGAAAACAGCAATATTTTTGTTGAAGCTTTAATCCTGTTGAAATATTCGTATTATTATTATATATATTATCAAATAATCAAAAGCAATCATATTTGCAACAGTTTGACAACCAATACCATTTCTATTTCAAGCACTTTGAAAAACAGCTTGTTTCTAGAAAAACAAGAAGTCTATTTGAAACGGTTTTCGCACTTTTATAACAGATGACATGGAACATTTTTTTATGCATTTTATATCGTGAAAGATTCTTAATGTGTGTAAAGATGAGGCTAAAATTAATTGATTTGTTGATTGCTTGGAAGATTTTGTCACTGTTCGCAACCAAGGAACTGTTCTGATGCCAAGAGAAGTGAATTACACCTACTGCTTCACAGGGATCAATTCTAGGCCCTTTCTTTTTCATATTTACAGAAAGTCTCTCCCTTAGGATTTTGGTTAATGATATAAAAAAGGGTTGTCACAGCAACATATGAAATACGTTTTTAATAGCAAAGAGTATCGACTTACCCTTGAGGTTCCTCAACGATTGATTCTGGGCCCCGTCCTTTTCTTGTGCACAGAGATAGAAAGTTTCTTTTGCAAAGTAGAAATGCAATTTAACATACATAAAATATCATATCAAAAGTAACTTACGCCTTGGTTTTACGTTGAAGCTTTCTGTCTTGTAGAAAGAGCACCTTGATGCATTTTCAGCAAGAATTGCAATGTCTTTCCATTCTGTTGGATGCCAATATGGATAATGATCACGTTCTTCGGGGCATTCATATCCACGTCTGTTTCCATTTGGATTTTGTCGCGTGTACTTCGCTGCTTCCCCTTTTAAGTTTTGATCAGCTGTGAAAAGTCCTGCAAGGAAAGTAGATTGCGATCATTATAGGAAAATCTGTCTGTGTATTGCACGTCTTTTTCACACAAAACATGAATACGCTCTTGGTACTAAAAGTTTTCTAATTTTAAATGAAAATTTCTCCATTGTATAACTTAAAGTTTATTAGTGTTATCGAGCTCACCTGTCAAAAATATGAGGAAATAATAGCGAGGACAAAGACAAACATCAAATTTGAAGGGTCAACGAAAATGGACAATGTATGGCCACACCGATTTCGTAACGTTCGAAATTGTTCGTTGTTTCTCGCAACACTCCCAAAAATCGATAAAAATTAGAGTTTTTTGTATCAGTTTATGAGACCAATGTATTTGCCAGCTTTTAGCAACAATCCACTCTGGTAAGGGAGAATTTTTCTCCTGGGAGGGCTATTTTGAGCCATTCCTACTGTATGTGATGATACACTCTTCATAGTTGAGTGACTGATGGAAACAAAAGCTTGTCGTTTTATGATCTTTGAGGTGTTTTAGCTTTGCCAGGTTTAACTAAGTCCCTGATTACAAGCATCCAAAAATAACAGACCATGTGGGGATTCGAGGTATTACCAGACCAGACTAAGTGCAAACCTGAAAATCTTACAATCAAACATAAAATTAAAAAATTCTTACAATAGCAAGATCTTTAACAATCAAGCAATCATATACCCACAATTACCTTTATTTCTGTTTCTGACATTGCATTTTTCATATGTTTTCCACTGCTCTTGCAATACTCTATCCTTGTTTAAGTTACTGTTCATTCTGGATATTGTTTGAGACAGCTTCTCCCCAACTCGACCCCCTGTAAAGGTGGGAGTGTTGGTTGTGCGACCATTCTTAACTTTCTCCTTGTGATCTTTTGGGTACATGCCGTCTTTTTGGCACAGGTATTGAATGACAAGATTACAATTCATTTTATGAGGGTCTTTGTCTTCGTTTCCTCCGCAACCATGCTGATTNATCGACTTACCCTTGAGGTTCCTCAACGATTGATTCTGGGCCCCGTCCTTTTCTTGTGCACAGAGATAGAAAGCTTCTTTTGCAAAGTAGAAAATGCAATTTAACATACATAAAATATCATATCAAAAGTAACTTACGCCTTGGTTTTACGTTGAAGCTTTCTGTCTTGTAGAAAGAGCATCTTGATGCATTTTCAGCAAGAATTGCAATGTCTTTCCATTCTGTTGGATGCCAATATGGATAATGATCACGTTCTTCGGGGCATTCATATCCACGTCTGTTTCCATTTGGATTTTGTCGTGTGTACTTCGCTGCTTCCCCTTTTAAGTTTTGATCAGCTGTGAAAAGTCCTGCAAGGAAAATAGATTGAGATCATTATAGGAAAATCTGTGTGTGTATTGCACGTCTTTTTCGCACAAAACATGAATACGCTCTTGGTACTAAAAGTTTTCTAATTTTAAATGAAAATTTCTCCGTCGTAGAACTTAAAGTTTATTAGTGTTATCGAGCTCACCTGTCAAAAATATGAGGAAATAATAGCGAGGACAAAGACAAATATCAAATTTGAAGGGCCAACAAAAATGGACAATGTATGGCCACACCGATTTCGTAACGTTCGAAATTGTCGTAATTGTTCGAAATTGTTCGAAACAACACTCCCAAAAATCGATAAAAATGAGAGGTTTTTGTATCAGTTTATGAGACCAATGTATTTGCCAGCTTTTAGCAACAATGCACTCTGGTAAGGGAGAATTTTTCTCCTGGGAGGGCTATTTTGAGCTATTTCTACTGATTTCCTACTGTGTGTGATGATACACTCTTCATAGTTGAGTGACTGATGGAAACAAAAGCTTGTCGTTTTATGATCTTTGAGGTGTTTTAGCTTTGCCAGGTTTAACTAAGTCCCTGATTACAAGCATCCAAAAATAACAGACCATGTGAGGATTCGAGGTATTAAATGCCAGACTAATACCCCAATCATACTGGCCAGTTAAGCCAGCTTAAAATAAACCAGGTTATTGAATGCTGCGTTCTAATTGGTCGATCCAATAAATCGAAGGCATTTGATTGGCTAAAATTTAACCTGGGTTAGACAAAGCTAGTTTAACTGCTTCAGTGTGAATGAGGTATAAGTGCAAACCTGAAAATCTTACAATTAAACATAAAATTAAGATTTCTTACAATAACAAGATCTTTAACAATCAAGCAATCATATACCCACAATTACCTTTATTTCTGTTTCTGACATTGCATTTTTCATATGTTTTCCACTGCTCTTGCAACACTCTATCCTTGTTTAAGTTACTGTTCATTCTGGATATTGTTTGAGACAGCTTCTCCCCAACTCGACCCCCTGTAAAGGTGGGAGTGTTCGTTGTGCGACCATTTTTAACTTTCTCCTTGTGATCTTTTGGATACATGCCGTCTTTTTGGCACAGGTATTGAATGACAAGATTACAATTCATTTTATGAGGGTCTTTGTCTTCGTTTCCTCCGCAACCATGCTGATTGGTCCATTCGATGTTGAGGTAACTCTTTCCTTGTCCACTAGTTGTCCGTACTTTTGGACTGCTCATGAAGAAAGTCTATTTTGGGGAAAGAATAGGGATGTGTGTGTGTGTCTTCTTATTTTAAATCAACATTATTTTTTAGCTACAATAGCAACTAGTCTAAATCGATTATTTAAATACAAAATACAAATTAACAGAATGATTTTAAAGAAAATATTAAATACAGTTTCAATAGAATTAATTTTGAAGGCATACATTGCATCTGCAGGCGGCCCCATCCCAGTTTTTAATAAGTCTTTTGAATTGGACCAGATTTTCTGCTGATTTCATTTCATCTGCAGTCCATTTAGCGGTCAAAATGTCCATAGGGACAAGCCTTTAAAAGCCGAAAAGTTTGGGCCAAAATTCTGAGACAAGATATTTTGAGACAAATATGTTGGGGAGAAGTTATAAGACAGTTTGGGTTATCTGAATAAAATTTGTTGGGCTGTTTTCTACGACACCATAGTGACAAGTTTTATAAATTTCGATTTCAAGATTCTTAACATATTTAATAAGAAGAGGGGTCTTAATTAGTGGGAGGAGGGCAACCTCGTCCCAAGGGCCTTTTGCCAATATGAAAAAAAGGCCCTGGGGACGAGGTTGGGGGAGGGGTAAATATTTCCAAATGAAAGCGGTGTTTTAGCAGCTTTTAATTGATTTCACCTGATTCAAGGAAATTTTGCTCACATTTTCAATTAAATTAATTAGCACAGGGGGTCCTAAGGCTTGGGAGGGCGGGAAAAAATTTCTCAAAATCTAATAAACAGGGGGACGTCTACTTGGCACTAGAGTGTAAGGAACTACTGTCCACTACCTTTCAGATATTCAGGACATGTTTTCAATAAAGTGAGAGCTGCCAGGGTAACTTTCATGCTGACAGCTGACAGCCCCTTTAACAAATTTTAGGTATTTATTTTGCATAAATTTTACAACAATCCAAATTTTCAAACAAACAAATTTTGGGATAGAAAACCTCTGGGATGTTTCATTCCTATCCTAAAATGTCACCATCTGAAAATTTTCAATTCATATATACTTTTCATTCCAAATATGGTTAATTAATCTGTTCATAACATTTTCGTGCAAGTTCTTACTCACCTCATGATATTGACCATCTTCATTGTTGAATGCTTTGTCAGTTTTGTCACCAACATTGTACCCACCTCTGTTATTGTTCTAAAATATAAAAATACAAGCTGAAAAAAAATTATCCAGTCTCCAGGAAAATTTGGGAGGGGGCACTCGACCAGATGTTGGTTGGGGATGTGCCACCATAGCTTCAAAAACATACCAATTTTTCGAAAATGTATACTCGACCTTATGCCAATATTTTTCAAAAATTGCCTGTTTATTTGTTCTTTATACCAACATTACAAAAATGGATACCATTCCTTATATACCAAACTTGTGAAAACGATACAGTTCATTATACCAAAATCATGAAAACGATACCCCTTCCCAATGGCATGTCTCCAGTACCCAAAATAGACATAGTGCCCCCTGGGGTAAATTGTTTTTCGCTATTTTATGGTCCCTTTTAGGTACACTGCTTCATTATCACCTCTGGTGGACATTAAGGAGACAATCTATATTCACAATCACATCAAACATTTTAGCGCAAATAGTTGAAAGAATCCACTGGAATGATATTTCCTTGAAATTTCCCTTTTTTAAAGATTAATTGTGCAAAATTCACTAATCATTTCTTAAAGTAGTACCTACTACCTGCATGAAAGTATAAAATCAATGAAATTACAAAGAGAACGACAACCCTTTGTATGATTGAAAGTAATGTTACATTTCTCCCAACATTGAGCAAACGCACGTGCAGCAAAGTATAACTAATCAATTTTTAAATTTCCAACTCACCACAAAAAAGTGTTCTCTTTGTCCATTTAAATCAAGCCTTTACAAAATCTGATTGACGTTTTTTGATCGTTTTCAGAGTGTTCGAGAACAAAAATTTTAAGAAACTCGCTTATAGCTCAAGAAACAGATGACTTAAAAATTTACAAAAAATACTAGAATCTAATTCTGGATTTCAGCTAGAGATTAAATCATAAAATCTTAAAAATCGGTCCAGTATACAATTTATCGTGGCCTGTCAAAAGTGGATAGTTTTTTTTTGGCGCACCCGGTATTATTTTGAAACCATATATACATACACACATATCATACAAATGTTTTTCATTTTGGATCAAATTCCCTGCCCCTTGGATCGTATACCTGATCAAATCCCAGGGTATGCCAGGGGGTGATATCCAGGTATCAATTTGACTCATACATAAACAATCACTCCTCTATGTATATGTCAGGCAATCTTTTCAACAAAATGGGCCCACAGTGTACTTTATTTCAAAAGAACAAATTTTAGTGACCTTTGAATTTCAGTTCAGTTTATTATGCAATGGCATTTGTTTATTTTGGTATCCCCCTTGTGCTGAGCACAAATAAGGAAACAGCATGATATCACATGACCAACGCAACAAGAAGTTTACCTTGTCAACCCCTACCAAGATCCTACCAAAGAAAATATATTGTTTTTCCAAGTTTGTGAACGGTAAACCAAGAAAGTTTATGTAATTCCCTAGACGTCTATTTGTTTGTTTAGAAGCTTTCAGAATCTTGTGGAAAAAACCTTACTTCTCTAAGCAGTCTTTACAATTTCCTTGCCTTCTTAGGCCTGCGTGTTGTGGGCCTAAATCAAAATGAAAGTGCCTAATGTGATTTTTCTTCGATAATGACTGCGTGCCTCTAATTTTCCTCCTACCTAATAACTTCCCCATTAAAGTCACGAATAAGGCTACCTTTTGCAACTAGAGACAGTATCTGTTATTAATCAATAACATTTCACAGGCCCAGACATTTTCTGTCAGTTGATGTCGACATTTCATTTTATGATACAAACCTGAGAATCGAAGGCCCTGTTTCCATTCGTCCTCTGTGCAGATTTCTCATTCAGTCTGTTGTTCGATCCACGAGGGTAGTGCATATATACATCAGCAATACATTGCCCCATAAAACAGAGCAAGAAACAAGCTAGTAGTGTCTTCATTTTGTTGATATTTAGGTCTTCTTCAGTGAGATCTTTCTTCGTGTCCACCTCGGCCAGCAAGGAGGAAGTGACTGAAATCGATTACGACACTTGGGAATTACTTCATGTTTACTTCCCATCCGGTCAATTCAAAGAGAGGTTGAAAATCGCCAAATTTGGGCATAAAATGGACCCCAAATTTTTGAGGGTGTTCATAAGTAACACTTTTTAAGAAAATTAAGAAAACCTTAGTCCTTACCATCCTTTCTAAAGGCCTATCTCAGTACCCTGGATCAGTATATTATTAGTATTTTTGAAAACTAAAAAAGGTTTTCTTTTTCTTTCTTTTTTATTTTTTCTATTTTTCAGAAAATACTTTGATCTAGGGTACTATCTCTGTTCCTTTAGGGTTCCTTCTACTGACGGTGATTATGCTTGGAAGGAACTAAATCCAAGACTTTTGCACCATTTAGATTAGAACCATCAGACTCCACAGGATCATTCTACAAAGTGTGTTTCTACAAAAAAACATTCTCCTTTCTGTAGACTTGTACCACTCGTACTTCGGAAACATTTTGCTCTTGATAGTGGCAGACTTCCGATTTCAGATTGTGCATTCTCTGTGTGTTTTCTTTCAAATTTCTGTGATACCCAAAGTTTCAAAATACCTCGTTTTAGTAACAGAGAGTTTGCTCTGTGAACTCTGCCGTTTTCAGAAGATTTGAGAAACTTAAGATGCCCGACAGAATACGCCCTAATGCTAAGTCTGAAAAACCGAATGGACATCACATATCATTCCGTAAAAATCTCATACGTCTTTGGAAAATATCCTTTTGGTTTGGGCAAAAATCTTTAAAATCCTATCATTTTCAAAAATCTCTTACGCTTTTTCGAAGGTGTGATACACCCCTTCTTGAGACGAACGGAAAAACTTGAACCCTTGCAATACCTCGTGCTAGCTTCGGTGAAAAAGCTAGCAGTACAGTGGTGTTTGAGAAGAGGTCTAGAAAAGACGAGGCATGGCTGGTTAAATAATAGCGTCCTGCAATGATAATTATCAGTGTGCCTAACTCATATTAAATGTGCATGAAAATATCTTTATTATACGTGCTGCAGCTCCAAAGTCGTTCATCTAACATAGACACTTATTAGGCGCAAGGAAATCAATTCATTATTAACGCTTGAAGTGCTCTGGTACCCAGGGTACTCTTGAAGAAGAAACTAAGATGATCAGAACAGAAGGAGTAACAGAGGTAGGGACTGTCAAATGTGTCATTCGTTTGACCCCACTTTTTTCCTGGGAACCAATATATATACCAACGTGGTTTTAAACGAGGTTTAACGTAGTAAACATGAAAAGGCCAAGATTGGAGGACATCAGAAGCTGGCTAGCTGGGCTTAATTTGATTATCCTGGCCTGGCAACGTTTTCGTTAATACTCAAAAATCAAAATATCAAGTGTTATTCATCTACAACCTCGTCCCTATGACAAAAGGCCCTGCGGGTTAGGTTGATTCATCTATCTTTGTTGCCATTCTCATACCAAAAACGTATGAGTTCTGACCTGCAGTGGATCCATAAATCTTTTCATCTTGGTTAGAAATTTCAATCACAAATTGTTATGCCAAATTTCCCAAAATTTTAGCTAGCATAGCACAAACATAAATCTATGAAGGTTAACATTTCAGAGCAAATACTCTCCGTTTGGGTATATAATTTTGATACTAGATTTCGACAAATGGAAAAATTTGGAAAAACTATATCTAAGACAGAGATACCAAACAGGTTTCATTGCAGGCTTCACTATCTACAGAGTGTAGTCCCTGAGCTCTAGAACAGCCTAATTTGCTAATTTTCTTCATATATAAGCTTGTTAAAACTACAGAATATATCTTCAGATATAAATCATGATCTAAATAAATCATGATACAAAAGTGTTTTTGAAACTTAAGCCACTTCGATTGTTCCTTTTTGACTTCTGTTAGTGAAATTATTATTCCTGCTGCAAATATAATGATACATGCCTTTTGCGAATTCGACCAGCATACCCCCAAACGAGGCTGGAGCATTATTCAATTGATTTTGCATTTGATTTTTTTTCTCCACTGACTCTCCTCCGCAGGTAGCAGTTTTTACACATCTGTAGTATCCTGCGCTGGCAAATGTAACTGCGATGTCCTCTGATGTTAATTTCTTCAAGGTGTCCGCATCGGCGTAAGCAGACCAATGGATTTTTGCACCTTTGAAGAGTTTTGTGTTTTCGAATGGGAGTGGGTAGTTGTTGTTGAGATCTTTCACTTCAACGATGTTGCTTCGATCAGTTCCTAATAAAAAGGACATATTTTCAAATACCATATTTTGCACATACTAGAGAAAATGTATCTCAACTCAAACCAAAAAGCAAAAACTCGTTAAAGCGAACGAGAAGGGCCAACAAGAAACAGACGCGGCGAGGCTGCATCAAGTAGACTAACAATTTAAAACAACAAATATAATTGGAAAATATATTTATGAGTCATAAAGACGGCAACGAGAGCAATAGAGAAAATTTAAGGAACCAGAGTAACGAGGGGTATGACAGCAACTAAAGCAATAAGTGCAACAAGGGAGATGCAAGCAGCAAGGCTGTTTATCCAACCGGAGAGGAGAAGCGACTGATAAATTAATGATTAGAGGATTAACAATAAATTTACGAAAGTGTTGCACAATTCCTACATTAGAAGCTAATTTAATGAGAAGCTGTTCTGTTTATGTCTTCATCAATTTGACTGCTTGGCAATCTCCGCAGGAGCTAGGAATGTTGAAGCGAGAGCGATAGAAATGTTAAAAAATACCTCCAGTTCCTTCGCCAGCATCTCCCGTCTGCCCATCACCTCCAGGGTTACCATTGTTATGTGAATTCGATCCAGTCCATTGCACATGTACCAAATCCCCCTGTTTCATCTTCAGATTAGTCGGGAAGAAGTCGTACTCGACAGCCGGAAAAGTCTGTACGATATTACCACGTTTTCCACGCACACCAAGGTTATGAATTGTCTTGGAGTCCATGCCAGCTCCGTCCGGGCGTTTCTCTAATGTAAAGATGTGTGTACGATCTTGGAAGGTACGGCCATATTGAGCAGTGTTGATGGCAAGGCGAAGTGGTTCGTTGCTGGCACCGATGCTCACTTGAGGGTTTTGTTGTACTGGTGAATATACCCCCTTTTTTCTGTTAGGGAAAGAGGAATATGTGAGAATAAAACATACACAAAGTGAATGCAATACAGGGGGAGGGGAATATCTCCGCACTTCCAGTTATTAGCAAATAAAATGTATGCTCTAAATACTAAAAAATTTGGAGTTCAAAACGGTTGGAAGTGTTACACGTGAGGAAGATGTGCTTACAGGTCATGAAAATTGTGATTGGTTCTCAGAGAGCCAATCAGATTTTACAAAATTTTCCATCATTTTTCGGTAGATCTCCTCGCAAAGAAACTTCAGAATTTAATTGCTAGTGCTATAAAAATGTGTCCCAAAAAATGTTACCTCTTTTATGCGGCTGTTGTGGAGGAGCTGTAACTTCAATTGTCCCTTGTTGTGCAGAGTTGCATAGGACAGGCTTCAACTTAGAGTTTGATACCTTGTTTGAGTTAATCTGATAGGTGGTTGCTGATTTGTGGCACAGGAAGGGCAAAATAAATGGCTGCTTCAAAAACAGCACTTTCTTTGTTCTCCAGCAATGTCAAAATCAAGTAAATTTTGAAAAAAAGGGTTCTAGCGTTGTAGTCAAATTATTCCTACATTTGTCGAAGGGTTAATAATGTTGTTTATCTATAAGACAACCCTATTAACCCTTTTAAAAATGTAGAAAAAAATTGAATACAACGCTGGAACCATTTTTTTCAAAATTTACTTAATTTTGATATTGCTGGAGAACAAAGGAAATGGTGTGTTCGACGCAACAATTTATTTTGCCTTTCCTGTGCCATAAATCATCAACTACTGGTCAGATTGACTCAAACTAGGTCTCAAACCCTATGTTGAAGCCTTATCCTTTGCAATCCCATAAAATGCGAACAATTTAAGTTACAGTTCCTCCACAGCAGCGGAACAAACAGGGCAAAATGTTTGGGATCCTGCAGAGTTGGAACTTACGTGTCCTGGTTGAATGTTGAGTCTGTTCTAACTGGATCATAATCATCAGTTGAGATGTTATACCTGAAAAATAATGGTTTTATGCATTCAAATCTTTAGATAACTTTAACGCACATTCACTCAAATATGCTCAAATTGATACATCAAAGTTATCGAAATTCGGAAGACGAACTGGCACTTTCATCACGGGAAATAGTGCACTGTTGTTTTCTTTTCCATGAAATTACCAAACAAGCTTTAAACCGGTCTGTAGCATCATTTTCGACTAAGGGGACTAGACTCCAGGGAAGGGATGTTAATTTTTTTCTACAAAACTTTATAATTTTGTTTTTCCTTCGTTCTTGTCTGCTCTCAACTCTGAATACCACAATTATTCAAATAAAGTTCAAACTGCTTTTCACGCCTCAGCTCCTGCGCAGCGATACTTCAACATAATCCAGCCTGGTTCCCAGTCGTCGATGTTGCGGAGGAGATGAACGCGTTTTTTTGTTAAGAAAAGGGGTTGAATTGTGGAGGAGAAGGAAGAGCTCAACATCGTTTGAGACCTCTTCCCTGGAGTCCAGTCCCCTTAGTCGAAAATGACGTCAGGGAATCAGACTGAACATAATCAAGCTTTAGCAATTTTGTGGAAAAGAAAATAACTCAATAGGTAAGAATAAACTTGGGTCATAATATAGAATTGTAGGCCAATTCAACGGTGCATTATTTCCCGTGCTTTCATAAGAATGTAGTCGACCAAAACTCACTCACCTGATACGAAGAACACATCTTTGAGCATCTCCAGATGGAAAGTTTGGCAAATTCCAAGTGTAACTCAATGGCTGTCCATCTCTCCCGTTACCAAGGTGATTCACACGTGACCAGAGGCCCTCTTTGCATTCTGGTTTTGGTAGAGCGACTAAACAGACTTCGTCATCCGGAAAATACAAAGCGTGACCCCAGATGTATTTGACTCCAGCCTTAGAAGCTCCTTCGCATGCTACCTTTGTTTTGAACTGCGGTGCTCTTTCCAGGTAGTTGTGAAATGCCAACCAACGCCCGCTCTTCTCTTCGCATTCCTTTTTGTTGTTATATTGAGAAGAAAGTCTGCTTTTTCCTTCGTTATCTTTCTGGATACATTCATCTGTAAGGGACGATGAGATATTAAAAAAGATTTAGCATATCCTGGGCCTAACGAATCTAAAAGGGCTATTTTTACGAAAATTACAGATAAGGAGACATGTTTAGGAACGAAGCAATATAGTCAAATGGTTTCATAGAACAATACAAGTTTTGCGTATCCTATGGCATTCTGCCGTAAACATATGAGCATGGGTGGTTAGACACAGCATGTGTGCTTCTATGGGGGAGCGCCGCAACCAATATGCCTCTGCGGAGGAAAAATTATTTGGTTCTGTGGAGGAGGTAGCTAAAGAAAGAAAGGAAAGCTCCTTACCCTCCAGAAGAACAGAGCCTCCACAACAGAACTTTCAAAATGGCCTCTGACACAAGGATAGGAAACAGAAAAAGACATTATTTATACAGACGGAAATCACTCTTATCATGAAGGCAATGTAAGTACAACTGCTGCATATTAGTTGCGTTGCTCCCCCATTTCATTTCACTTCATTTTATATTATTTAACCACGGTTGTGGAGACTGTTTTACAGGGGGCCGTGCAAAAATACTACAAAGTAAAAACCTAATTTACAAATGTTGCTAACTTAAGTTAAATAGCAATAAAAAAATTATACGAAATTAAATCAAAGGAAAAGTGAAATCAAACTCTCTGCAATGGCTCGTTTAACCTTTTTTTGAAGGTAGGAAGAGAGGGTGCATGTTTGACATCCAAGCTTAATTTGTCCCAAAGCTTAGGTCCCCGATAGAAGCACACATGCAGTGTCTAACCACTCATGATATAAGGTGGGCCACTAAGGTATCCACTTTTGAAAGACTGCGATAAATCGTGCACTGGGCTGATTTGGATGATTAGGCTGATTTGGATGATTGATGATTTAATGTTTAGTCAAAATCCCAAATAATGTTTGGTGATTTTTCTTTCGATTTTTTCGAATTTTTCGCAAATGTAAAGGGTTAATAATCTGAAAAGCGAATTGTCCTTTCGAAAACTGATATGCATCATGACAACCTCGTTCCCAGGACCTTTTGTCATATCCACTGATCAGTGGTCATATCTCCGTCCCAATATGACAAAAGGCCCTGGGGACGAGGTTGGCATCATAAAAGGATCCTTGCAATGAATCACGGACACGTTATCTGTAAATATCTTTTGCGTATCCTGTGCCAGAACTCGAATTCTATTAATCTGGATCCCCTGATACCAAGGAAGAGGCACTAATAAGGTAATCATGATAATAATGTTCATTCACTTACGTCTGGGTTTCACGTTAAAACTCTCTTGCTCATAAAAAGAGCATCGTGATGCATTTTCAGCAAGGATTGCAATGTCTTTCCATTCTGTTGGATGCCAATATGGATAATAATCTCGTTCCTCGGGACAGTCATATCCACGTCTGTTTCCATTTGGATTTTGTCTGGTTCCTGTTGCTTGGTTTTTTTTCACTTTCTGATCAGCGGTGAAAAGACCTAAGAAAAATTTAATGACATGTTTAAAAAAATTCGCCTCAATGTGCAGAATGTTAAATTCAACAAAGTGTTTTCATATCCTGGAGAGTCAGAATATTTGCATCATTTTGACTTCATTAAAAGCAGTTGCTGAAACGTTTTAATTTTTAGTCATAAGAAGCTAAATCTACCCGATGGAAAAGAGGGAAAGAACGAAGCTGTTTATTCTTTCTGGCCTAAGAACTCAGTCAACTTTCGAGATAATTTTTGCAACAGCTTCCTAGAGCGGTAAAACAAACAACCCAGGTCTGTTTCTACGTTAGGCCTTTCAACATTTTGGTATTGGAAAAAAATGAAAAACTGGTTTCATTGCAGTTGGCATTCAAAAATAAGAAGCACATCTTGGTTTACCTTTTATCGCACCCACCGAACTAGAAGAAGTGGTCTAACCAAATTTTACCGACAAGCACTTTTAGCAGAACAATTTTAAAACAGACTTAATGGTGCCTAGAATGTCTCTACCTATCAAGCATCAAAGAGAAATAAAACAGTTCCATGGCTCTCCTCGTCTTGCTAAATTATCAAAGAAAGAAATATCTCAGAAACATTTCTTACCCTTATTTCTGTCTCTTGTATTACATTTATCATACCAGGCCCACTGTTCTTGCAAAACAGTATCAGTCCTCAGATTGTTGTTCATTCTGTTTAAAGTTTGCGATAATCTTTCATCTTTCTGTCCGCCCTGAAACTGAGGAGTGTTCGTATTGCGGCCATTCCTTATTTTGAGCTTATGCCCTTTTGGCAAGGCGTTATCTGGCTGGCACAGGTATTGTAGAACCATATTACAGTTGAGTTTGTGGGGATCTGTGTCTTCGTTGCCTCCGCAACCATGCTGGTTTGTCCACTCGATGTTGAGGACGCTCTTTCCCTCAGCAGATCGAACTCTCGATTTTGGACTGCTCATGAAGAATTTCTGTAAGAAGAAGCGAATATTTAAGACTACTCTGTACAATCATTACAACGGCAACGACGAAAGTTTTGTTGGTAGAAAAACAATTTCGTTGCAGCTACGTATCAATAATTCTAAATTGCTTATTCACGAGGCATGCATGGCCTCCCTTGGCCGAATGTTTGTAATAGGACCCTACCACAAGTAATTCAAAATCTTCACTGCTATTGGTCAAAAATAAAGATAAAAAGTGACACTTGCCGGACCAAACATCAAATGGGAGCTATTGTGAGTTATGAGTTTATTCAGCTGTGAGTTGTTCTGAACAAATCGTCTTTTCTTTCAAGAGGACTTTGGCAAGTCCAAGTGAAATCCCACAAGAGTCTATCTTTTGGCCATTTCTCTTCAGTAGATTGCATTCTAACACTGTTCTACGCGTACAGAATTCCTACAGTAGAGCGATTACTTGTTTTTAATTTCAGTAACATTCAAACTTACTTGTAACGCACTTCTTAAATGGCTTTAATTCAAATAAATTTTCAAATTTAAATCAATGTTCCAAACTTTGGCTGTGCCTACCTCATTGTATTGACCATCTTCATCCCTGAAAGCCTTGTCAGTTTTGTCACCAACATTATATCCACCTCTGTTGTTGTTCTAAAACGAGAATAAGGAGATTATTATGTAAGCATATGCACCAAAGCTTGATTGGCTGGCAAACCGACAAACCCTCGCTAAATTTAGCCAATCAGACTGCGTAAAAACCAAAACAAACGCAAATATTGGACAATTTTGCCAATTTCGCCGCTGTTTGCAATTATTGGTGTTATACCGTTTTATGCGGCAGGGAAATTTAGATTCTAAAAAGTTTATTTGCAGTTAGATATATGAAACACGTAGATGGTCAACTAAATGATCCAATGGATTGATCTAATAACTACAGCAAAAGGGCGTTTCCTTTGCCTGTGCGCAGCCTCAACACTCCTCTGCGAAACACGACTCCAACACTTTCGCGGAGGAGCGTTGAGGCAGCATGCAAGCTACACGTTTCCTAGGTTGTCCTAGAATTTTAAGGGGGTGATAGTGAAAAAATACATCGGGGCCTCGCTTCCAGACCCCTCCTACTTCTCAAGAGCTGGATCATCCTCTGAAGTTTTTTAAGCATAACCCCCGTCATAAACCCGCTTACGCCTAGAACGAGTGCAATTTTTGCACAAATCGTGACACTCCCTACTACATAGAAAATCAATGCCCAAGAACCCAAAGGAAACCACAGTTTTTCGAACATAAACAAAACAACACACGGACAACAGATAAAGCTTCTCTTGTTGCTAGCCTATGCACCGCTCCTCTTGAGGCGATTTCACGCAGCAAGTGAGTGTTTAAGAAAAGGCTCTCCCACTGGGGATTACATAAATTTTACTGTGAAAATTAGCGAAATCCCAATAGGGAAAAGAAGATGTCTTTGATTCTCTGTTTGGAGCTATGTAGCAAATTTTAATCTGCCTCCAAAAACGACCACTAGCAAAGCCAAACAACGCTAAAGAAATATTCTGCTCACAAAGCAGAATTACAAGCGTATAAATCAATTCTCTAAAACAGCGTACGACTAGGAGATTTTTCAAATAAAAGAATTTTTGTAGTTTTCGTGGAATTTTCTTCAAAAGGATTTAATAGATTGTGTGTGTGGCCTCCCGAGTTTAGATAGACGATCGAAGGTACAACATTGCTTGCAAAACAAACATTGCAAGCACTGTATGCGGACACTTCTACAAAACAGGTAAGGAACGAACGGTGTTTAAGGGTGTCGCTATCTTCCAGTCCTTGATGGTCTGTTTCCCTTTCTCGACGTGATTACAGTTTTCGGCAGAAGAAATCAAAGTACAAGGCATTGTTTTACAATACAGGATTTCACTTCTCATTCGTTCTTTACTAGACAGCCAACAAATGTATTCCTTTCATAGTCCCAAATATAGATGCAGCCATACTGTTATAGCGAAACTTTAGAAACAGCCTCTGGGGGTTTCTTGTTTAAAAAGTTATAATCATTGAATTTCAGCCTCAAGGTTCTTATAAAACTAACTTCTTTTATGCGGATTTCTACTGTATTTCAAGTTTTAATAAGCTAATTCTGTGAAGTTAGCATTTTGGAAGTTTTGCAATATGCGTTGTCGAAAAACACGACAACTCACATCAATCTAAATAAAACGGAGTTCATTTAGGGACCGTTCATTATTCACAGATGGGTTGGTACCGAAGAGAAATGTGTTGGGTACAAGAAATTTTCCGACANGTACAACATTGCTTGCAAAACAAACATTGCAAGCACTGTATGCGGACACTTCTACAAAACAGGTAAGGAACGAACGGTGTTTAAGGGTGTCGCTATCTTCCAGTCCTTGATGGTCTGTTTCCCTTTCTCGACGTGATTACAGTTTTCGGCAGAAGAAATCAAAGTACAAGGCATTGTTTTACAATACAGGATTTCACTTCTCATTCGTTCTTTACTAGACAGCCAACAAATGTATTCCTTTCATAGTCCCAAATATAGATGCAGCCATACTGTTATAGCGAAACTTTAGAAACAGCCTCTTGGGGGTTCTTGTTTAAAAAGTTATAATCATTGAATTTCAGCCTCAAGGTTCTTATAAAACTAACTTCTTTTATGCGGATTTCTACTGTATTTCAAGTTTTAATAAGCTAATTCTGTGAAGTTAGCATTTTGGAAGTTTTGCAATATGCGTTGTCGAAAAACACGACAACTCACATCAATCTAAATAAAACGGAGTTCAATTTAGGGACCGTTCATTATTCACAGATGGGTTGGTACCGAAGAGAAATGTGTTGGGTACAAGAAATTTTCCGACATAAAAAGGTGTTGATAAATGTTTTTCCATCACCTTTTGAGTTGGGTAAGGAGATTTTTTGGACCATAAACATTTCCCTTCGGTACCAACCCCTCTGTAAATGATGAACGGGTTCCTTACCTGGGAATCGAAAACTCTGTTCCCATTTCTTCGATTTGCAGATCTTTCGTTCAACCTGTTGTTCGAGCCACGAGGATAATGCATATACACATCAGCGATACTGTGGCCTGCAAGGGCCAGCGTTAGGCCCAAAATGAGCAGCTTCATCTTTCTTGAACAACGAGCTTTCTTTTGATTTCTCAGAGATTTCTCTTGACTTGTTCAACCTCGGCCAGCAAGGTAGTGAAGTAGCTGTGATTATTTCGCAGTCTTTGAATGTAGCGCTTTTATCTTTGATTCAAACGGAGGCTACAATGCATTGTAAATAGACGGGGGTCGAAGAATAGGACTGTGGGTTTGGTTGGGACGTAAAGGTGGGTACATGTTTTATGTTGTGCAACCAAAGGCATGCGATACAAATGAATCAATTCTCCGCGGTCTGTTTAAGGGTGTTATGTTCTAAAGGACGTTGCATCAAATTTTTTTGTTGCATGTTTTTGCTTTTCGACTTTTGTCTGATGATTTGGTGTGACCAGTGTCAGACGAAAGATCAACGCCAAGACTTTTCAACGGGTTGATTTTCGTAAAAANCATATAAAGCCACTGATGTGCAGAGCTTGCGTACAAATGTTACTGAGAAACCACTGCTTAACAGTTTCCTTGCAATAATTCCTGCTAAAATGCTGACTATAAAACTTGCAAGCCAGGGAACTACGTTGAAAATCCAGCCTTTGCTTTTTGGAAATGTCTCATGAAAGTACAACGGTAGCCAAGAAAGAAGATTATAGAAGCATAAGTTGTTGCAAAAATAAACAATCAGTAATCCCCATGTTTCTATTTTTGAAAAGATTAATAGCCATGGGATTGGATCTTTCTTCGCTAACGGTTTCAAACTTTTTTCTTGCAATTTTTTATCTTTTTCTGAAATATCGCTAACCATATATCTTAGAAAGTAAATCCATAAATAGCTCATCAATCCAATTGTAAGGAAGAAGCTAGGCCATCCCAAACTTTCTATGAGAAATGAACCTGCAAAGCCAGAGAATATTGTTCCAACGGCTGCTCCTGATAGCACTGTACTCCATACAACCGATCTTTCGACAACAGGGTTTCTCCTAGTGACGATACTTGTAACTGAAGGAAAATGCATGCCTTGTCCAACACCTGTCAAAAACCTTGCAGCAAGCACACCAAACGTATTGGTTGCAAAAAGAAAATTAGGGTACCTTGCAAATAAGGGGACTAAAGCATTCATTGTAGCCCATACAAATGAACATGCTAGCATAATTTTCTCTCCACCATACTTGTCTGCTAAGTAGCCTCCTAGAACATTTGTTGTGACATATCCTGCAAAAAATGAAGATAAAACCATCCCGGAAACTTTTTTATTCCATCCAAGCTCTGCAGCTAATGCTGTTATTGATATTGACATGGAAGTACGCACTGAATAAATCAGGAATGCGCCTATAAACATCGTGAAAGTCCATTTTATACGGGCTCTCTTATTCCAATGTCCAGTAGCCGGCATCTCATGTAGGCCTAGGCCCTTGATCAACACAACCGCCTTCTTGTCTTTAGCGGCAGGGTCTTCCATTTTCACGTTATCCAGCTTCTGTTTGTCGGTGTCAATCGAAGCCTTGGTGTTCCCTTTCCCCATTTTATGCATATAATTTGCTGCTAATAAGGTATTTCTTTGATTCCTTTTCTTCTTAAATCTTCTTCTCGAGCTGCCACGTCCCAAAACTTCTCACCACAGCAAAGTCAAAATTGTTCGTCCTTGACATGCTGACCGAATCGAGGCTACCACAGGGAACCGTGTTGTAATGTTCTAGCTCTTGACGTCATCGTGACGTAAATTCATTGAGGTTTTCATCATATATACTTCCCTTTTCCTCTACTCCCACGCTAAAACCCAATATTATATTCCATTCAAACTTCAACACGATGAGTTGATGTCTAATAATATTATTCCATTCCTACCCGATCACATTTGATTAGAAACAGGTAGCAGACGAGAGGTTTATTGGGTTTATCACCAGGGACCGCGCAGCCATTGGGCTAGCCCCCCCCCCACTTTTTTCAAAGATACGTTTTAGAATATTCACAAATGGAGAAGTTGTTGTTTGGCGAGGATGAATTGATCATGAGTCGTATTTTTCGATGACTTTCCAAAAAAGACTGCTAGTTATAGACATGAAAATATCGTCTCCTAGAACTCTTGGATGTAAAGTCAGGTCTGGACTGTCTGGACGTTGGTCTTTGGGCTCTTTGGTCCAATTCAAAGAATTTCTATGTTGCTGAAAGTAATACATCATAATACTCACTTATAATTTTTATCAACGGCTTCAAGCATGACATCGATTACTTGGGGCAAATCTATCAAAACCCTGCACTTTCCTGCCGGGTGAGAGATCTTTTGATAGAAATTTTGCAAGCTCTTAGATTGAGTATACATCCTTTGCAAACAGACAACAAATGATGCGAAGCTTTTACTAGCAAAGAGATGTCACAATTTCAAAGCTTCTGTTCAGACCGATTTAGTTCAAAAATTCATGGATCGATAAAACTGCTACACAAAATGCAGTAGAATTTGCAAAGAACTTTCTTTGATAAGACTTCGTAAAAATGGGTTGTGTTTCAGGATAAAGTTTCAAGCGAACTTTTGGGCTGTGAAAAAATCGCTTTCTAAATTTGCTTGTTTATATATCAACATTATCAACTTCGGTTTACTCTAGGGACTTTAAGGTGCCCTAAGACTTCCAGTGAAATGAAAAATGATACTGTTGCAAGCTTATTTTATTAAAAAACACAAAATTTTCAAAACGTTTAGATGCCTTATGGGGAACATGAATATATGTATGTAGTAGATGACTTGGTAAAAAAAACATTTCTGCACGATGTTGAAACTGCAAATTTAGGTTTAAATCGATTCTAGTAGAATATCGATGGTGGGATGGGGCAAAAACTCAATTTTAGGCATTAGGTCAGTCGTTTCATTTGAGCATTCTTAACTCGAAAGCTTTGAACTTGCCTCGATTAGGGGTAGAAACCTTGGCTCTACTCCAATGCTAAATTTGTTTGGGTTAAATTGATGTTTCAGCGTTTTATTTGATAGACGGAAAGACGGAATAGGCTTTGACGCAGAAAGAACTTCAGAAAAAAGTTGCTATCTTAAGATGACAAGCAGAGAAACAAACAAGCAGTTAATTTACATTGAATTGCATTTAAGCTAGACCATATATGTATCTATTTATGTATATATCAGTTTTTATAAAGTTTCGTGCTGGCGTATCATTTTTTAGCAATAAAGGTACAAAAAGGAATACACAAATCATAAGAAAGCAACAACAACATCGGTACAAACTGATGTAATATGCTCAGCCTAGAAAAGCTCCTAGGTTCCTTACCAACCTGGCACAATAAAGCCAAAATACCATGAGATGGGAGTAAAAGATGTGTTCACTGTTTGAAAAATTATATTGCAATAACTGGATAACCTACTTATGAAATTTTAAAGCCATTGTCTCCATGAGGCTTCAACTTAATTTTAAAGATTTGACCATTAATATTTGAAGTCTTAGTTTCCTCAAAAATTATAAATTTCCAACAACAGAAATCTTATTCTGGTTTTCTCACAAGTTTTCGAAAGTTGATTAATTTTGCGTGATAGACCGTCCCTGAACGCACAACATTCCTCAATACCCTTCATTTTGTTCTGACTCTAGGGTATTCGGTTTGTTTACTTGTTTTCATTTTATCTTGATTGACTAGTTTTAACGGTTTTCATAATCAGTGCTATAAAACCAGCAAGGGTATTTTGTATGTGTGGTTATCGGAGCACATCTACTTTCTAGGGTGAAATCACAACACAATTAAGTTAACCAGAAGTAATATAGAAACCTGCACAACGTAGGACTGACTATGGTTAAGAAAAAGTACCGGGTGTCCCAAAAAAAGTATACAGATTTGGTCAACCCTAACGATCACAATTTAGCATGAATCAATCAGAAATAATTTTTAAAACATTACTCGATAGTTAACTTGAACATAGATACCTTGTTTGTGGACATTGGTGCTTTGAGAGTAGAGATATTAATCGTCAAAGGACAAATTTGTCCCCACCTCCAAACCAGAGCTTTGGCGTTTTGGCCTAAACAAATCCACAATTTGCTTCACTTAAAATGAATGAAGTTTACTTCGGAGCTCCCTTGATGATAAGCGTCACGTAAATTATATTTTTTGAAACGCATTTTTCTCCTCCTGTTTCAAATTTGTCAAGCCTATTGTTTATTTATTCGCTATGCTTCAAGAATTTGCTTAGGCCAAAACGCCAAAGCTCTGGTTTGGAGGTGGAGGCAAATTTGTCCTTTGAAGATTTATATCTCTACTCTCAAAGCACCAATGTCGACAAACAAGGTATCTATGTTCAAGTTAACTATCGAGTAATGTTTTAAAAATGATTTCGGATTGATTCATGCTAAATTCTGATCGTTAGGGTTGACCAAATCTGTATACTTTTTTT
>REGM01000484.1:9621-40943 GCA_004194415.1 Aurelia aurita
AATAACTCCGAAAGAAATAGAGGGTTCACGTGATGTAATGTTTTGTAAATCTCTATCATCAGTCTTTGTAAATTCTGAACATGGACAGTTTTTTCATTATTTCTGACAAGAAGGTCAGCAAAAGGTGTATCATAGTCGTCAAACAAAACACGTAGTGCTCGTTTGTGGATCTGATTGATTTTATTATTTGCTCCTTTTCCACAGAACATCCAAATTAAGGGGCAGTATTTAAAGTTTGACATAACGAACGAATTGTACAGTAACCGTTTTTGAGGTTGCTGAAGATATCTTGCAACCCTAGAGAAAGCACTAACACTCCTGTTTGCTTTGACACATAAAGACTTTACGTGGGTATCAAATTTCAATTTTGAGTCGATTGTTACACCTAAAAGTCTAACTTGATTACTTGACAGGATGAAATTGTCCAATTAGACTACCATTTTATAAGAACCAATCCATTGTATTCATTGTTTAAGAACCCAGGCTGACTTGCAAAATTGTAGGTTCTTATATGCCAGTTTTTATTGTACCCCTTTAAACCGGGGGTAGGGGGTACTTAGTATATTTTGCTGACGGGATGTGCACTCCTTTCCGGGTATTGTTTTTGCCTCTTTTTTCTAAAGCCGGGTATCGAAAGAAGGCAATTTTTCTAAAGCCGGTTGTCAAAAGGCGTATTTTGTGTATTTTTTACGTTTTGGAGTATACTTTTCACCGCTTTTTTTCTCCTAAAGCCGGGCATCATTTGGAGGGGAAAATTCTAGAGCCGGGTCGACCAATTATTTCTTGGGGTGCACACCCCCGTACTAATGAAAGTCAAGTACCCCCCCCCCCGGGACATAATCACGAGAAAAAATCGTACAGCACTATACACTGGCAATAACGCGGAAACGAGTATATTAATAGTAAACCATATACGAAGAAAGCATTAGATTATATACATATAAATCGTTTGGTATCAAGATGTTAAATAGCAAAGTACATTAGAGAAGTAGTACAAAATATTTTTATTTATTGTAATTAGTAAAGAAGTTTTATGCATCATTAAAGTAAAAAACCCGTATACAAGAACCTAGCTTTTTCAAACAAGGCTGTTTTGGTCTCATGTAGATGATAACATTAATGAAATATGGCTGTAGGTTCTTAAAATAGGTTCTTAAATCTTCTTAGAAAAGTCTTTTTACAACAATGCTTCTTTCTTTGCAGTCTTTAAAGTGTATCTGTTTCAAATTAAAATGCTGTGATAGAGGCTGGGACATTTGCAATGTGGTGGATTCAGACTTGTTTAAGCCTCTCGGATGATTGAGGAGCATACTCAATTTTTTATTTTATACGATAATCAAATTAATGTTCTGGACTGTCACAGCTGAAAACTATATCAATGATTTGTTCCTCAAAATAAGAACCTATACAAACACCAGGGTGAAAAGGTTCTTCCACGAAGGAGTACATATTGAATATTTTCAGGCTGTAGGGTTTTATTCAAGGAAGAATCTTATCTGCGGGTTTTTACTGTATTCCATTGGCTTTAATATATTGTTTACTTGGGTTTACCTCCTATTAACAGAGTACCCTTTTCTTTATATATATTTTATCTATTATCAATATCTTCGTATACATTTAAAGAATTATAGCCGCTCGTACAAACAACTGATACATTTATCCGTTTCTTAAGGCAACGCAACGTGCTGATCTAAATACGCAAAGTACAACTGACTAACAGTACTTTATTATGATAGAAGATTTATGGTTCTTTTGTGTAGATAACCTATTTATGGTGAGAAACCACCCAAAAAATAGGCCAGCTATGTGCAAGGGAAGGCTTTTTCAGCGTACAAAGTTAAAGCTAGGCAGACCTTTTATATCTTAAGTAAGTTTTTATTTGTGTGTAACCGACTAAAACAATATGGTCTAACTTTGTGCCTCAGATCATGTAATTGTCATGAATTTCTACTGAAGAATTTTCGTGTTCTCGGTTTAAACTGGAGCTGCTTTCACTAATTGAAAAGTTAAACAATTATATATCTAAAATAACATTTTTCAAAAAACAAAAGATATATCTCTATTAAAGCTAATCTAACTACTCAAAATAGAGATCTTTCTTTGCTGCTACCTCGAAACTGAAGAGGTACCACTCACCCAGAATTCATCCACTTTCTCCTCATCCAATCAGATGTATTCTTGGGAAACACATAGGATATCAACCAAGTTTCAGAAATCAGCCTTGAATATTCTGGGAGAGTCTCACTCGATACGCAACCTTGTACATCCAATATCAAGACAGATCTTTTAATTTAATTGGAGCATTATTTTATTATTTGACGATGAGCTGCCGAAACCACGAGCTACCGAAACCAGCCATATTTCGAGCTGTAAGTCCTCAAAATCGGCGAAAGGATAAGGAATGATAATGTAAACAGTATTATGGCGATGACAAGACGAAGAAGCATACGAATGTTTTTCTCCATTGCTTGAATTTGAACTTGTGATTCGTCAACCTAGAACAAGAACAGTGCGAATCAGAATACAGCCTCTTTCACAGATATGCAACATGTTTGCTACACTAGATGTGCAATTCTACATTGAAATTTAACTATATGCCTAGAAGTGTCCTCCCGGCCCTCTCTAAAGTCCCTGAGCGCATCATGGCCAAGCAAATGATACCGTTTGCAAATACCAGACTTTCTAGTTTACTGTGCAGCTTTCGTAACGGTTACAGTACACAACACGCATTGTTCCGACTTATCGAAAGTTGTCGCAGTACACTGGATAAAAAGGGCTACGTGGGAATGGTACTGATGGATTTGTTAAAAGCTTACGACTGCCTTCCACATGATCTCTTAATCGCTAAGAAGGCTGCCTATGGTTTCGGTCTAAAAAGCCTAAGACTATTTTCAAGTTACCTTTCAAATAGAAAGCAATGCGTCGAATCTGGCAATTCATTTAGCGAATGGCAAAACATAGAATCAGGCGTTCCCCAAGGTTCAGTGCTAGGTCAATTTTTGTTTAANCTCCCGGCCCTCTCTAAAGTCCCTGAGCGCATCATGGCCAAGCAAATGATACCGTTTGCAAATACCAGACTTTCTAGTTTACTGTGCAGCTTTCGTAACGGTTACAGTACACAACACGCATTGTTCCGACTTATCGAAAGTTGTCGCAGTACACTGGATAAAAAGGGCTACGTGGGAATGGTACTGATGGATTTGTTAAAAGCTTACGACTGCCTTCCACATGATCTCTTAATCGCTAAGAAGGCTGCCTATGGTTTCGGTCTAAAAAGCCTAAGACTATTTTCAAGTTACCTTTCAAATAGAAAGCAATGCGTCGAATCTGGCAATTCATTTAGCGAATGGCAAAACATAGAATCAGGCGTTCCCCAAGGTTCAGTGCTAGGTCAATTTTTGTTTAACTTCTTCATGACTGATTTTACATATGTCATGACAAAAGTCAGAGTTCTGTAATTTTGAACATGACAATAGTACAATATATGCATGCAATCAAAATCTAGAGCATGTGGTATTCTGTCTTAAGGATGATACCCACAATGCGCTGTGTTGGTTTCGGGACAATGAAATGTTTGTAAATCCTTCCAAATTTCAAGTCATGTTTCTTGGGCTGAAATCAGACTAGGACTATGTGTTTGAAATTGATGAGAAACCTATTCCTGCAACTAGCACAAGTAGAACTCTTAGGTAATACTATTGACCCCCAGCTGAAATTTTCTGAACTTTTAAATACATTATGCACAAAAGCCAACAATAAGACCAGCGTTTTCTCGCGAGTAGCAGAATATTTAGATCAGGACAAGGGACGTATTCTTTACAATACATTTATCATGTCAAATTTCAATTATTGCCCTTTAATCTGGATGTTCTGTGGGAAAGATGCAAATACAGCAATAAACATAGTCCACAAAAGGGCATTTAGAATACTGCGCGAGGATTTTGCAGCCCCCTTTGCTGAACTCCTTGTTAGGGGTAGCGAATGTACAATCCACTCGCAAAATTTGCAAAAATTAATGCTGGAAATATAAAAATGTCTCAATTCGAAAAATATCATCTTTTATGTGGAATATTTTCCAAACAAAAGTTGTAGCCTATAACCTAAGGATTAATAAACTTCTACAGTTAATCAAATCAATAATATTGCAAACAAGGAACTCTGACCTAATAGCATGGGCGCGGTTTCTTGAGCGGTGGGGACTCTGGAGAGGGAGGAGTGGCGGCGGCAGTTGTTGTCGTTATTGTTGTCTCGGCTGGGGTTTCTGCCGTTCAGCATTATCGCCTATGCTGGCCTGACCTCCAATGTGAAACAGGTTCTAGCATTTATCAGTATTTAATCGTTTAGGTGTAACATGTTTGTAGTTGTATACTTATTTGTAATCTAGTTGCATGTTTTATGTAATGGCTGGGGGGTAGTCATAGTCTTTTGCTCTCCCTGGTATCGTCCCTGTAGTGTTGTATAGTTGTATAGTAATTAGAAGGTATAGTAGGTAGTAAAATGTATTGTAAAATTTTTAGATGAATATATAAAAAAAAACATAGTCATATGGGAATGATTCATTATCGGTCAGGGGTGCCATTCTTTGGATCAAGTTGTTTGACTCGATTAAAAGCTCGACAACCAGAGCTAGCTTTAAGCGATTAATTAAAGTGGGGAAGGGTGGCAATTGCTCATGCAAAATCTGTAGATAAAAAGTCCGTGGGAATTTCAGAGAAAAGAATCTTTTTTTTATAGGTATACATCTATTGATTGTAATTATTTTGTGTGTGTGTGTAAGTAGTTGGTCTTAATTAGATAAAGCTAGAACTATCATATTTAGAAAACCAACTGTAAATAATGTTATGATAATGATAATGATAATGATAATGATAATGATAATGATAATGATAATAATAATAATAATAATAATAATAATAATTATAATAATAATAATAATTGGAAAGCAACTGGGCCCGACGGAGTGCAAGGCTATTGGCTGAAAAAACTTGTCATCATTACACGATAGAATTCATACTTGCCCACACGATAGAATTGCCTGCCAGTTGAATGTGGTAGTAGAAAGTGGGGATGTTCCAGCATTAATGACGTATGGAAGAACAGTATTATGTGTGAAGGACAGGAGTAAGGGAAATGCTGCGAGTAACTTCAGACCTATTTCATGTTTACCACTAATATGGAAATTGCTAACGGGTATGCTGTCTGATCACCTTGACGAGCATGTAGATGCTAATGATATGTTACAAACAGAACAGAAAGGCTGTCGTAGAGAGACACGAGGAACGAAAGATTAATTGCTCATTGATAGGATAGTACTTAAGAACTGTAAAAGAAGACACACTAACTTAGCTATGGCATATGTGGATATATGCGCATGTATATAAGGCTATATATTCTATCTACTTGCAATAACAATAGTCAGAGAGTGCTGCATACTGCAAAAGGGGTTGTCAAAATATTTATCATTGCGGTCAATGGCAACTTGTGTAGTCAGTGGCTTCATATAAGAATCCTGAAGAGTCCCGAAATCATGACGCTCCCAAAATAAATGTGTGGCAAATCGGCATATTGCCTTCTAATAAAGTCAATTGACCATGCATATAATGGATATATTGCATGCATACATGTTGTTGTCATCTTATTTTAATTCGATCATTTATTCTAGCTACAATACAAATAAATGCTGCAACTAATCTAAATCGAACACGGAAATTAATAAATTAAACGCTAAATAAATATATAATTAAATGTTAAGAAATATATCTTTTTTTTACACAAAATCAGTCTATTATTTACATTATATATTTATAAAATACAATACATTTGAGACAGCATACATGGCATAAATATTTTTAAAGACCCTTTCCTGACCGGCAGCCTTTGCGGCCCTCGATTTCTGTTCACCACAGCTTCGCTTCGTTTGGATTCGTATTTGACATCCAGATAGAATAGCACAGTTGTAATCCGTCTTAATCTTCGACTGAAATCGCGTAAATGGTCAACAAATTATATCAATAGTCTCTTTAGTTCATAAACAATGTATTTAAGCATGTATTTTCGTACTGCATAATCGGAGTTGTGGGAATTAGAGGAAAGAATTTTAGGTTACAATGGCAGAGAGGAGTGGAGAGGAAATGATCTCGTTTGCGGTAAAGAAAGCATCAGAGATCGAATATATTTTAATTATTTTTATGGTCAAGCATTAAACTCAACAAATAAATGCATTTAGAAACCCAAAGATTAAAACTGAGAAATGTAATGAACTGTACCTCACTCGTTGGACTGGACTCCTCTTGTTCGAGCAATAACGGAAATATATGCCAGAATAAGAACCGGTAGGTGAAAGGTTATTGATTCAATTTGGTCTACTTCCTCTTAGGGAACATATCTGCAGTTATTTCTCGGACATCCACTTTGACTTGTGATGAGATTTGGAAGTATTCCTTCATCATAGCAGTGAGTTGTCAGTAAACCGCCATATTTTGCGTGTGATCGAATGAACACAGGACTTATTACATCATCGTACGCATCACTGTTGATAAATTGGCGGTAGTCTCATTTTGAGGAGAGACCACTGGGACACATTGTAATCAGTCTAGATACAGCCACCTTAAGTTTTGTAAACAATAATAAAGGCGTGCAAAGGTTGCCGGTCAAGAAAGGGTCTTTAANACGAGACCCAGGGAGAATAATCCTTCATTGTGGAACCAACGACCTTCGCTCAAAGGCCACAGAACAAGATATTGCACAAGAGATTGTTGAACTGGGGAATTCAATGAAGACGAACGAAAACTCTGTATTTATATCTGGACTAGTACCAAGAGCAGATCAGTGGCACAACAAAGCAATGGCGGTAAATCAATTCCTCATACAACTATGCCGTTCTAAAAATTTAGATTACATTGACAACACTAACATATCAATAGAGAATCACTTAAATAGGAGTAGAATTCACTTGAACAGAGAAGGCACACGTATCCTAGCAAATAATTTTTTGTATGCCCTCGGTTATTGACTAACTAGCATGGAAGTTCTCCCTAATGAGCCCTTAATACCTGTTCCGTCTAATACCTCCGAAGACAGAGCTACAGATGCAAAGTCTTCATTGAAATTGTTAAGATTACGAAATATTGGTAGGGTCATTGTTGGATACCTAAATATAAATTCCGTTAGAAATAAATTGGATGCGCTCAGAGAAATAGCTTCACAAAGTCTAGATATACTCATGATTGCCGAAACAAAAATTGATGCTACCTTTCCAACAGGGCAATTTGCCATTGAGGGTTTTGCAACCCCCTTTCGGTTGGACAGAAATGCAAACGGGGGAGGCTTACTAGTCTATGTCCGAAGCGACATACCTTCACATCAGTTAAATTCTTTCAAATTTTCCGATGGTATCGAATGCATTAGCTTTGAAATAAATTTGAGGAAAAAGAAATGGGTATTGTTTAGTGTTTATCGACCACCAACTCAGTCTCAGGAATATTTATTTGAAAATCTTGGTCGTGCGCTCGACCACTACAGTGAAAAGTATGAAAATTTCATGTTCGTAGGGGATTTTAATATGACTGAAACTGAGGAACCTATGAAAAATTTTCTGGACTTATATAGTCTCAAAAATCTTGTCCATGAGCCAACCTGCTATAAATCTCAAACACCAAGATGCATAGATCTTGTACTAACAAACCGAAACAGGAGCGTTCAACAAACTACTACGGTTGAAACTGGTTTGTCAGATTTCCATAAAATGGTCGTTACTGTCCTTAAAACTACTTTCCCCAAGCAAGGACCAACTGTAATTAACTATAGAAATTACAAAACATTTAACGACATTGTTTTCAGGAATGAACTTCGCGAGGAATTAGGAAAAATTGAACCTTCGGATTTGAATTACAGTTCATTCGAAACCACTTTTGATAGAGTTCTAGACAAACATGCTCCAATTAAGAAGAAATGTATCCGGGCAAATGATAAACCATTTATGACTCGTGCTCTGCGTAAAGCGATTATGCTACGTACTAGATTGCGTAATAAATATAACGAAGATCGAACTGCTGAGAGTTGGAACAAATTTCGCAAACAACGAAATTCTTGTGTTAAGTTATTTCGAAGGGAAAAAAGAAATTATTACAATAACCTAGACATCTCACTTGTCACTGACAATAAGAAATTCTGGAAAACTGTCAAACCTTTTTTCTCGGACAAATTACAATCTAAGAATAAAATAGTTTTGATTGAAGATGAAACCATCATTTCCGACGATGTGGAGGTAGCAGAAACTATGAACGAATATTTCGTCACCGTGACGGATTCCCTTGGCATAAATGAAAACACTAATTACGAAAATGAAACAGCAGGAATAACAGATCCTGTTGATAAGGCAGTACACAAATTTTCGAATCATCCTAGCATTCTAAAAATTAAAGATCACTATCCAAATGCTGGTTCTTTTCATTTTCAGAAAGTTACCCCTGAGGCTGTTGACAAAGAGGTTAGGAATCTAAATCCTAAGAAAGCTACAACGCATAAAAATATTCCTCCTAAAATTCTTAAATCTAATTCTGACGTATGTGTAGAACCTTTGACGCAAATCTTTAATGATTGCATAGAAAATTCGTCTTTTCCCGCTGAACTTAAGTGCGCGGATGTCACATCTCTTCCAAAGAATGGACCAACCAATACCAGGACTAACTTTAGGCCAATTAGCGTTCTGCCTACGGTCTCAAAGCCGTTTGAGAGAATAATGGATAAACAGATTATTGCTTATATCACACCCTTTTTATCGTCACTTCTCTGTGGTTTTAGAAAAGGTTACAGTGCTCAGCATGCTCTCATAAAGCTCTTAGAAAAATTCAAAATTAGCCTTGATGAAGGTGGTAAGGCAGGGGCTGTATTGATGGATCTCTCCAAGGCTTTTGATTGTATCAGACATGATCTTTTGATTGCAAAATTGCATGCCTACGGTTTCTCTCGCGAAGCCTTAACACTAATTAACGATTACCTCACAAATAGACAACAAAGAGTCAAAGTGAATGGGTCATTCAGTTCTTGGAAAAGCGTCACACGTGGTGTTCCTCAGGGGTCAGTCTTAGGGCCTCTATTATTTAACATCTACATTAATGATCTTTTACTCTTTATTCAAAACTCAGATATATGTAACTATGCAGATGATACTACAATCTATACCTGCGATAAGAACCTGAACAATATAACTCATAGGCTTGAAAATGATTGCAGTGTAGCTTTAGAATGGTTTGCCGACAACTTCATGAAATTAAATGCAGCTAAATGCCATCTTTTGGTTCTTGGGCAGAGTTGTGATGATCCTGTTACTGTTAGAATTGGAAATGCTGATATTGTGAATAGCTCTGAAGAGAAGCTACTCGGAGTTCAAATTGATAGCAAACTTTCCTTCGATAATCATGTTTCTAAATTGTGCCAAAAGGCTAGCAATAAACTATACGCACTTGCTCGCATATCCCCATATATGGATCAGAGTAAGCTAAGAACCCTCATGAGGGCTTTTATTACCAGTCAGTTTCAGTACTGTCCTTTAATCTGGATGTTTCACAGCAGGCAGCTCAACAAAAAGATTAACAAAATACAGGAAAGGGCTCTGAGAATTACTTACAAGGATGCCGAATCTACTTATAGTGAGCTATTAGAGAAGGACTGTGCCGTTACTATTCATACAAAGAACTTGCAATTACTTATGACGGAGATGTATAAAACTAAAAATGGGTTAAACCCTTCATTTATGCAGGACATCTTTTGTGAAAATACAATTCACTACAATTTACGTAATAATAACGAATTTACGCAACCCAGAGTGAGATCTGTCAGCTACGGGACAGAAAGCGTCCGATTTAAAGGTCCGCAGCTGTGGCAAATGTTACCTCCAACAATACGGAATTCAGAATCCCTTTGTCAGTTTAAAACAAAGATAAAATATTGGTATGGAGAAAATTGTCCATGTAGATTATGCCGCATTTTTATACCGAATTTGGGCTTTTTATGATAAATAGTTTTAGATATCTGCTTGTTACTTTATACTTTTGATGACATGTAAATATTTTATCCATTTTTCTCTTTTGTAATATTTGTATTTTAAAGTTTTTAAAGTTGGAATTAATTAGCTATATAATTTAGCTATTCCATTATTGTACAGTAATCCAACGTTAAATAAATTGAATATATATATCCCTGCCAAAACAACTTGAGAAAAAGACATCATTTACCTGCCTTTACTTGAAGCAAGACATCTAAAATATTTCGCAGCAAACATCGCGTCACTCTTACTGATTCGCACATCTAGTCACCTTACGAAAAAAACATGCGCTGTCTTGTGGTACCATTCAGCGCAGAGTGAGTAACTGCACATAGAACCAACACTGTAAGGGAAAGGGGAAGCTCAGAGCGAAAATATGAGGTTTTTCCAAGAGTTTTGGCAAATATTGTACCAATAAGGTCTACGACTTTTTGATGTAACGAAAAGCAAATTCTTACCTTTTTTTCCAAGTCACTCAATTGATTTTGAATCATTTGAAGCGGGTCGATCTTTGATTCTTTCCTGGGTGATTTCAGTGATGGATCATGCGTTTCTGTGTAAGGTGCAGGCATAGATGAAACTTCGAATCGGCAACGTAGTCTGCATGCAATAGAAACAAAACTTGGTGGTTTGCGAACGCAAGAAAAGGACTAAAAACAACTTTGCATGTTTGAAAATTCGCCATGCAGAGAACACTTGAGGTATTAGAATGAATCGAAGTTGGTTGATAGCCGAAAGGCTGAAGCATTGTTTTGTCATTTTTCTTCTATTTTTCTGAGCATTGTAAATATAGGTAAAATTTGGATTTATTAAAATTCCTTCACTTCCAAATGCGTGAAAAAGGGATAAGTAATCTCTTCACTCAAAGCTGGTTCCCACTGCGAGATGAAATATCATCGCTTTCTTCACCGCCAATTTTTCAAATGCAATGAAAGTTCATCTCGGGCTGAGAATGAATTGGACTGTAAAGACTGATTTTACCATTTGAAAAATTGGCGATGAAGAAAGCGACACCAGTTCATCCCGCAGTGGGAACCAGGCTTTTAGAGCAACATGTAACTACATTTTATTTTACACAAGGCTTAAAAAGTGATTTTACAAAAGTATGAGATCATATACGTTGTTGCATTTATAAAGATTTGACTCTTAACTCTCCAAGGGAATCAAATGCGTTTGAGTGAGGAAATTGTTTATAATTTTGATCGAGGGTGTCCCAAAAAAAAGTTCCGACGTTTGAGTAAACGCAGAGAGAAAAGTTCTGAATCTGGCAATTTCTATTTATCCTAGTTAAATGCTAGGGATTTCGACTTACATCTTGCCATATCGTGGGAAGAAATTAATTATTTGAAAATGGAGTTATGAGCTATAACATTTCATGTTCACGTTGAAGGCCAAACCAGAGAGGTTTGTAAGCCATATTTTGAATAGGCTCACTCAGTGACTCTTGCTCGTCGTCAAGATAAATGAGTTTTCAACCCTTATTAGGCTCATCAATCAATAGACCATGTCGAATGCAAAAGCGCTGTTCGCGTTGCATCTCGGTATGGCATGGGGTTTTCGCATTCGACATCGAATTTGAATCTGATTTTGAAGCCGCCATGCGATCCTGAGATGCAGTGCGAAAAGCGCCTTCGCATTCTATTGCGGAATGGTCTATTAGCTTCGATTCAATGAAGCTGAGGGAGAGCTAGTCGCTGATCACGTGATGATGACATTTCTTGTTATCGCTTGTGATTGATTTTTGCGAATTGGAGACGCTTTAATTCCTTGAGATAATCTAAATGTTCCTTGAACAGGTATAAACCAAAATCTGTAGAATAGGTTTCTTCAAAAGTTTTAAGGAAATTTCAAGTAATTTAGTGTCCTTGCTGCGTTTCATGAAGAGTGGAAAAATTTTTGATCACCATTGTCGGTTTCATTTCGGATCGAGATTTACTAGGATTTATGCGATCTGATTGGTCAGTCAATATTAGGCTGGACGGGGGTCCCCCTGCTAAATATCATCAAAGCAAAAGGCTCCACCATGCAAAACATCAGATACGTTCTTACTTTCATACCTGTGTTCCATAATACTTGATTTTGGTATTTGTTTCCACATGGTGTTCAAATCTGGCATCTTTTCCTTCTCAGGACTAGCGCCGATAGAATAAGAAACTTATCTTTACTGACATGTTCAGAGTGACCTGGAAGAAAAGGCAATACTTTGTACACAAAGAGATCTAGAAAATATCAACGATTTGAACATTTCTAAATCCCCAAATCACCATGAAAAAGTTTTCCCTTTGTCCATTAAGTTGAGTCTTTAGAAAATTTGCTCGACGTTTTTCAATCGTTTTAAGTGTATTCGAGACCGAAAATTTTAAGAAACTCGCTTATAGCGCAAGAAAGGGAAGACTAAAAAATTTACAAAAATTCTTCGAATCTAATTCTGGAATTTAGCTAAAGACTTAGTCATCCATTCAGATGTCTCCGGTTTGCTGAATAAAACTATGCGTTTTCGGTCGTTTTAGTGTGGAGGCAAAAGTGAAAACGGATACAAATGTAGGTGTTTTCACAAATATCTTTTATCGTAATACAGAATACCTAGCAACATTGATTTTGATAATTTCGGAATCAGCGATCGTAAAAAGGCTGCTGTGCTGCAAAATATCCTTAATGCAATACCTGTTCAATTTAGTTTTCTTTTGAATAATCAAAACTTGAAATATTTCTTAATTAGCAACACGTTTTTGGCTAATTCGGTATTTTCTTTCAAAATTTAAATCTACAAATGTTATTTGTCCAGCTAGATTTTGGAGAATTGTCAGAGATCAAGATACAAGATTCGACTTAGCTTATTATGTTTTTTGAAAAGGGCAGGTTTNAAAAAAGGCTGCTGTGCTGCAAAATATCCTTAATGCAATACCTGTTCAATTTAGTTTTCTTTTGAATAATCAAAACTTGAAATATTTCTTAATTAGCAACATGTTTTTGGCTAATTCGGTATTTTCTTTCAAAATTTAAATCTACAAATGTTATTTGTCCAGCTAGATTTTGGAGAATTGTCAGAGATCAAGATACAAGATTCGACTTAGCTTATTATGTTTTTTGAAAAGGGCAGGTTTTAGCATTCTGTGAATCAGTTTGTTTAAACTTGAGCGACGTTTCGAAAGACACTTCTCCAGTCATCAGGCTGAGCGACTGGTGATGTCTGTGCCCTGTTGAGTGTTTTCATCCAATTTACTCCCACAAACGGTAAATTACCTGGTTGTAAATGTATGTTTATTTCTACACTGTTTTGAGGAGCAACCAGACCAGAACTTGGGCGAACTCTGTAATTCTCTGGTGATGTTGTTTTCACCTGTTTGACGAGAATGATCAAATAATAATAAGCATTAATTCAAGATGTATACGGGATATAATAAACTAAATAAAATATAAGAAATTCAAAATTGTTAAATCAGACAGTCTAGTTTCTTACATCTTTAAAAGTGGCTGGCTGATTTCTAACATGTACAACAAGAACATGCCAAACAACATGTCCATGTCCGGCCTTTTCACAAGGGATACTTTCTTCTGTCAAAACCACCTTTCAAATTCTACGACCATCCTGAATATGGTTAATGCAATATAGTTGACGATATCCCAATCTATGTAAGGCCTAAAGAATTAGAGGTCTAAGATTTAAAGAAATATACATATATAAGTTCATGTGTAAAATCACGAAATGTAAGAGACTGGAAAATAATTTTGACATTTCAATAAATATTTTTCATTTTTTGGTCATCATTCATAAAAAATTGGAAAAAATATGGCCGTCCAATTTCACCTATGCTGGTAGGATGCAATTTCTGATATGCCCAATGCATATGCACGGGGATTGCCTGTGTTAGCAAGTTTCAAGTCTCAAGTATCTTCCTGAGCTGTAAAGATATATGTTGCCGAGGCGCATTTTATAGCTCACAAACATGTTCTTTCCATCAAACTGGAGTAAAGTTCATACCCAAATAATACAGCTGATGAATGTCTGCTTCCACAAGGTGAATAAACAAAGGCTACCGGTGGAAAAACTAAATTTATCTTGAATGAAAGGTCTGACATACACGAGATGGTGATTTTCTCAAAGCCCGACTCCCGTGCTTTCATTAGATGCATAGGTTTTCAGAATAGGTAGCTACGAAATTCGCAAGCAAGAAAAAAGTAATCAAGGTCAAAATGAGGTAGCGCTTCTTTTCGAAATTTTTCTTATTGTATCGTTTGATGAAAATTGGACCTGTGTATTTTCATTACAGAATTTTTTTGCGTTGGTAGTCATCGTGGAGTTAGGAAGAAAGCAGTAAGTAACAGTTGTGAATAAAACAACTCTTCATCAGAAACTGGCTCACACCTATTGAAACGCTTTGCTTTAACAATTTCTTTAGAAAAAACATGGCGCAACTAAAGCCGCCGCAAACAGTTTTTGCTGTCGAAAAGTTTTTGTCAACAACAGTATTGCTTTGTCCAAAATGATTAAATCATTTATGAATATTACTGTGAAAGATCATTGTGTTGATTACAGAAGCAGAACAATTAAAATACTTGGTATGTTAGTTTTCTTCCTCACACAAACATAATTAGAACAATGTCCGAAAGAGACACTACTTCATCTTAACCTATGTTTACTTTTTCACTCCTTGTGAATTCCCTAGAGACCTACTGTATTTTGCAAAAATTATAAATCATATGAAAGCACTGAAATCACCATCTCGTTTATGTCAGACCATCTGTTCCGGAGAAATTAATTTTTTCGACTGGTATCCCTTTGTTGATACACCCGGTAGAATACTGCTACCATATCAGAAAAATGTACAAAAGGTTGCAAAAATTAGTTGAATAAGAAGCTCGCTCCCTACAGGTTTTCAAGATTTAAGTCAATACATGCTACAAAGTAAGGCCGTTACCTTATAAGCGACATTAGTTGATATGGTATTTGTAATCGTAAGAATATTCAGAACTTCACCAGATGTATTTGCGGAACCACAAAATACAATCTCATCTGCAGGACTGAAACAAAATATAAAAGTTTAAAATACATGATAGGCAATATGGGGAGAACTAAATGTTTTGCTCTATGATGTGACAGGAAGAACATATTTGACATATAGCGGGTGGGCCAAAAAAGTAACCCCCAAGATAAAATTTTTCTGAATGCAAGATTTTCTGAATGCAAGATTTTGATGAAATTTTATGGCACTAAGTACATCACAAAATACACGTATTTGGTAAAAATCAGTTCATTCTCGGCGGTCTTTACAGAGAAATGAGGTTTTTTAAAAAGATGGTCGCAAAAACCACCATAACAAAATCGCTAATTATCAAAAGCAAAAATTGACCAAGGAAAGTGTCCAATGCAAGACATTTTTTTCTCAACAACCTTTCATTGCATTGTTACAACCTCGACTCGGATTTTTTTTTGCAAAAATAATCACTACAATGCAAGCTGCTGCTACAGAATGAGAGGTATTGAAACATTATGAGCGAAAAATGAGAAATTAGGAAACTTTGCATTTTTACCATAATGTAACGCTAGTTACGAACCATGTCATGGTATCCTACTGTAATTACAGCCGATAATGAACCGAGCTTTAGTCAATAGGTGCATTTTATGTTGTTCTTAGTGCCCTATAAATTTCATCAACATTTTGCATTTAAGAAGTTTCTCAGAAATTGTTATCTTGGGGGCTACTGTTTTTTGGCCCACCCATTAGTTAAAGAATTTTAAATTGCCTTCGACGATCTTTTGAGGCTTTGTTAGGAAATCATCTCTAAAAAGAGGACAGGTCACCAATTTGAATCACTGGTATCTTGGATTCTACGTTCCTCTATCGGAAAAGAATTGATTTTAGGCCTTTGAAGTCAGACTCTTTGTTCTTCAACCATAGCTATTCAAAACGGGCGCTGTTTTTCTTTCTCATCCCATAGTTGCTCACTGACGTCCAGATCAACAATCAGCTATAATACTTTTTATAAAGGTAATTTTGTACTCTATCGGGTGCACAAGAAAAAATATCCACTTTTCACAGGCAATGATAAATCGTACAATGAGCAGATTTTTAAGGTTGATGATCTAATCTTTGGTCAACATTTCTAAAAATACTCGGCCATTCTTCTATAATTTTTTCAGCCACCTACTTCCTGTGTTCTAAGCGATGTCTTGACAATCCTTAGTCTGGAAACAACATTAACCTATCGAAAAACATCGATCAAATTCTGCAAAGGCTGAGCAAGAAAAGACAATGAGAAAACTTTTCGAATACGATTTGGGAATCAAGAGAATTGGATCCGTTGCCCGAGTGGGCGTTCAATCCTTGCATAATATTATGATTACTTTTATCGCTTCAAAACTTCCATGTTTCACGGTTTCAATTAAGTCTTTGGATTCACAAAGGAAACGATCTTCTCTTTGCTCTTTCAAGTTCAGTCGTTACAAAAGTTGATCAATGTGTTTTCGATTTATTTAGGCTGTTTCCAAACCAGTCATTTTCAAGATATCGCTTAAAACTCTGGAAGTAGACCACCAAAAATTGGGATTTTTTATTTGGAATTTTTTTAAAGATTAAATCATCAATCATGAAATTAGGGCCTAGCGTACTATTCATTGTGGCCTGTCAAAATTAGCTACTTTCTCTTGGCAAACCCAGTAGAAATATAACATCAGTGTGCATCTCATTTCTTTAGTAGATACTTTACGGGTATTCAGAGTTGCAATATTCCGGTATCTGCCTACTTCCAATACAGTCGTTAAAACAGGGCTGATAAATATGTCTATACACACCAAATTGTTATAAGAGGTCCAACAAACTCAAATCGACTTTTTCTCTTCGAGTATTCTTCTTTCTGTAAGTAAAATCAACGTTACTCAACTTCTCAATGTTACTTGATGGAAAGACGGAATTCGTGCTAATACTTAACCTGTCAAAAGTGCTAATAACGTGTCAACGCACTCTTAAACAAAGTGAGCATAAATTCTTTAAAGATTGGTGACGCTGAAAGAAAGCTAGTCTCATCTTTGAAAAAATTATGAATGGCAAAACCTGTCCATGGAAGATCAAATAACAAAGAACTGCTCCACAGCTTTTTATCACATAAGAAATATCAGACCCATAAGAAATTGTCTCGATTCGAAATCCACAGAGACAATGGTTCATGCATTCATCACAAATAAGCTCGATTGCTGCAATAGCCTACTATACGGTCTGCCAGAATGCCAAATAAAGAAACTGCAACGCCTACATAATGCAGCAGCAAGGATAATAACTGGAATAAAAAAGCATTATCATATCACTCCCGCATTAAAGGACCTGCTTTGGCTACCTGTGCAAACAAAGAATTGAATTCAAGATATTGTCGCTGACATACAAAGCATTGAATAACATGACCCCATCTTACATAACGAGTATGTTTTATATGCAAGCACAAGGGAGATTCTGTCTCAGACCAGATGCATCTTTGAAATTGAACACTCCGAGAACAACGTAGGAAACGTGCGGAGACAGAGCACTTCCAGTCGCTGCTGCTACACTATGGAATCGTCTACCTTATCACTAACTTAACTGAATTGTCGAAACTGGAACAGAGACCTTATAACATTCGTACCTCGCAGAATAATGATACTTTTAAAACCTGCATTGAAAACATTCTTATTTCTATTGCTTTTGAAATGTAATTAATTCTGGGACTTTTCTATGTAAATATGGATATTCTTAACTAAAGTATTGTACAGCGCTAAAGAACATTTCTATGATAGATATTGGCGCTTTCTAAAAATAATAATTTTTATAAACCTTCACCTTCTGTCTTAATTTGAGTACTACATAAATCAGACAATGGTCTACCATTCCTGATCACATGTCCCCGATTTCTGTACTTTCTCTTCGTTCGTAGTGATAAACAAGTCAATGAGAGACTCTGTTTCTTGTGTATAACTAATGTCATAATTAAATACTGCGGTATAAACAAAATTAAACAACAAAATTAAAATGCACCTTCAGATAGAGTTTTAAAGGTAGAAAGGGAGGGTGCCAATTTAGCTTCCCTACTTAGGCCATTCCATAATTCATTTCCACGATAAGAGAACGCTTTTTGACCTATGCATGTTCGTATGGTTACGGTAAACGTTTGTAGGCCGAAAAAGCAAATGTTCAGATTTCTTCATAAGAAACACAAAGATACCATCCATCTTTGGAAGTAACAGAAATGTTGAAAAAGCAGAAATCTTGATCAAAGGAAGGAAATTACAACTTCCCACATAAAGTTCTTGTGTGTGGTTTGAATGCTAATCCTAGCTTTTTGACCTATTAAGCCGGTCGTGTGCTAGAAAACAAAGATGAAACCACATTGTGTGCAGCGATTCCTTGGTTTAAATTCGTAAATTGCTTTCAAGCCCTAATTGCTTGACCCAGATTACATAGTGGCTTATTTGACTTTGATGTGTCCATTGCAAGTGCTATCGGTAAAATCCCTTTTTTCAGGACTCACAAATCCACTAGGTACAGGTACGAAAAAGCTATTTTGTACCCAAGGAACCTATCGAATGGCTCCATACTTTGCACACTGCCAGAGCAAGCTTCAAGCAAGCAAAATGTGTCTCGGAATTTTGGTATGTCCTCTGGTCCGCCTTTTATAGCCAAATACAACTGGCTTCATGGAAACAAATTATCTCTGAACGTGGTTAAAACTCAATCTTTGATAATAGGTTCCAGACCAAATATTCAAAAGATCGAAAAGCAGACTGAAGCTAAGCCTAATTTTAAAATAGGCGACCAAAAAATCAATATGTTAACAGATACAAAGTATCTGGGAGTTCAGATTGATGATAAACTCCAATGGGATCGCCATATTCAACAAGTCAAGACAAAGGCACTGCGAGCTCTCGGTCTCATCAAGCATGCCAAGAAGTTTCTCCCATCAGATGTTCTGCAGAAAATGTATAGGGGAATTGTTGAGCCACATTTTAGTTATTGCTGCTTGGTTTGGGGTTGTTGTAGTGAGACCAAACTTAATTATCTCCAAAAGATCCAGAACAGAGCTGCTAGAATAACTACAAATAGTCCATATGATGCTTCTGCTGTCCCTCTGCTCCGGAATCTTGGCTGGCCGTCAATTAGAGATCTCATCAGAAAAGAAACAGCGTCGCTGACCTATAAATCATTAAATTCACTTGCTCCTCAATATTTGGGAGAGCTGTTTACGAAATGCTCTGAGGGTAGTGATCGCAATCTTCGCTCTACCGAAACAAATTTGCAGATACCCCTGTTAAGAACATCAACAGGTCAAAAAGCTTTTTCTTATCGTGGAGCAAAATTATGGAACGAATTAAGTAGGGAAACCAAATTGGCACCATCCCTGGCTACCTTTAAAAAATCAATATGAGAGGTACATTTTATTTTCCACTTACTTTTATTATGCTCGATTCCAACAGTATATTGTATAAGATTAAGTATTGTATATAAAATGTAATTTTCTTTAATTTAGGCTTTCTTTTTTTNGATAATGTTTCAGCAAAAAAATTTCATTTTTGCTGACTGCTTCATGTTAAATCTCACCAAATACATGAACATTTTGTGACGCGTCTGGTGGGCAGATCTTATGATATAATCTCTTCCAATTTTCACAAGTTATAAAGGGATAGCATATCAATGCAATGGAATAAAATCTTTCTGGTATCTCCTATACTTTTTTAATTTTATCATTTTCAATTTGAGTATATCCGATTTCAAATAATAAGACTAAGTTTCATCAAGGTTAGCAGCAATGTACAAGCTGATATACCACAAAATTTAAGTCCATTGCACTTAGCACAGTACAGTCTATAACTTGTGACAAATTTGGCTTCGATATCTTTCAAATGTAGCATTTTACAGGTGTTGCAAGACCACACAAACCCGCAATTTTGAATTCAAAGAAAAAAAGCTTTAAAGATTTCGATTGAAAAAAGTTATCTTGTTTCAATACAGAACTTCATATAAACACACATTAAAAAACCCCAGCTTCATACATTACTCCCTCCTTATCTAAAACACTATCCTCTACATTTTTTGGTGCTTTTCTTCTAGATTTTCTAATTTGTTTGCTAATATAGTTGCATTGGTGTTACTTTCCTGCTAACGCTTGCGGTCTCTTTTGGTGATTGCGGACATCGTGTTATGTCCAGGCTCAATACCGAGGTGTTTCAGGACATTGGCAAGGCCACTGCTCCCATCATTGAATACTACTACTGCTCCTGCAACAGCAGCATACAAATGATCCCTTCCAGAATGCTTAGATTTAGGACATCTTGCCCTTGCACTTGCTACAAACAACACAATCCAACAGTGTTTTCACAAAGGAAATGTGTATGATGCGAAAGCCATCTAACTGATCCTGGGGGTTTAGCACTGGCGTAGGAGCAAGTTTTCTTTCACTGGAACCAGCTGTTTCTTCTTGAGTCATGTTTTCCTAAAATGGAATATAAATCATACGAGTTATATTTAGGCCTGAAAGTCAACAATTACTTTGAAAAAGTACACCTTTTCGTCCGAACAAGAGGAATCAGCTGAGAAAGGGGTGAAAAAATATTACATTTCCTTTGGGCAGGTTCTTTCATGTGACACATATGTTTTGACAAATCAAAAGCTAGGGCTGCATTATTTCATGATTATTGCGAGCATCAATTGGCAGAAGAGATTGGAAGAAACTTGATAAATTCCTGGGGTATAGAATGTACTTCTGAAATAACTGTAGGCCCTGGGTTCGATTCAACATCTCCTGATAGTAGCATAAACAACACAGGTATAAGTTTCCCTTCAAACATTGTTCTACGGTGGTCAGTCCTTGCCAGTATTTTACGGTGCCATTTTGATAGCTTTCTTTTAATCCACTTTTTGCTGATATAGAGTCTCGTTTGACTGACATAGGCATTTGCTGCTTGCTCATTCCCTGTCTGAATCTCATGATAACAATGAGAAAAAGACACAATAGGCTAAAAATTGTTTTGCTCATATTGAGTGAACTTTTAATCAACTACAATATTACTTTAACCTAATTTATTTGCTCAAGTCAACTTTCAAGTTGCTCTGGTCAAAAGTTCAAGTTGCTCTAGTCAAATTCAATTCTACTAAGTTCTGTTTAAGTGAACTCCAATCAATTCAAGTCAAGTTGATTGGTTTCAAGTCACGTCAAATGTCGTTGGTAAAGTTCAAGTTGTTCAGGTCAAGTTGTTCAAGTAAGTTTGTTCAAGACAACTTCTTTCAGTCAAATTCAATCTGTTTAGGTCACGTTGATTGCTTTCAAGTTAAGTCAAATGTTCTTGGTAAAGTTCAGTTTGGTTTAAGTTCAATTTGTTGAAGTGGTTAACTTCAGGTAAACTTCAAGTTGCTTTCGATATCTCAGAGTTTGCTTTCAATATATTTCAATATTTCAATTGAGTTCGGACCACTGTCTGGTAGTCCGAACAACGCATTTGAGTTCAGACCACTGTCGTAGTCTGAACAACAAATTAAAAAACAAAGAAGTAAAACGAAAAATTCCTCAAAAACTTACGAAAAGGAAACTGAATATTGAAGCTTACAACATCGATATCGGGCTGCGTTAGGCCTCTTCCAAGCAAAACAAGAAAAACCAGCTAGGCCTATACTACAAATAAAATGCACAAACAAATCAAACAAACTAGGCGTAAAGTTNTGACTGACTGACTGGGTTAGTTAGTTAGGGAGGGGACACAACTCCACTCCTATATGTACTCGTTTTACTTCGTACATAAAAAGACACAATAGGCTAAAAATTGTTTTGCTCATATTGAGTGAACTTTTAATCAACTACAATATTACTTTAACCTAATTTATTTGCTCAAGTCAACTTTCAAGTTGCTCTGGTCAAAAGTTCAAGTTGCTCTAGTCAAATTCAATTCTACTAAGTTCTGTTTAAGTGAACTCCAATCAATTCAAGTCAAGTTGATTGGTTTCAAGTCACGTCAAATGTCGTTGGTAAAGTTCAATTTGTTCAGGTCAAGTTGTTCAAGTAAGTTTGTTCAAGACAACTTCTTTCAGTCAAATTCAATCTGTTTAAGTCACGTTGATTGCTTTCAAGTTAAGTCAAATGTTCTTGGTAAAGTTCAGTTTGGTTTAAGTTCAATTTGTTGAAGTGGTTAACTTCAGGTAAACCTCAAGTTGCTTTCGATATCTCAGAGTTTGCTTTCAATATATTTCAATATTTCAATTGAGTTCGGACCACTGTCTGGTAGTCCGAACAACGCATTTGAGTTCAGACCACTGTCGTAGTCTGAACAACAAATTAAAAAACAAAGAAGTAAAACGAAAAATTCCTCAAAAACTTACGAAAAGGAAACTGAATATTGAAGCTTACAACATCGATATCGGGCTGCGTTAGGCCTCTTCCAAGCAAAACAAGAAAAACCAGCTAGGCCTATACTACAAATAAAATGCACAAACAAATCAAACAAACTAGGCGTAAAGTTATGTTTTAAATGAAAAAGAAATGATTGTAAGAAGTTTTGAATGTCTAAATGATTAAAACTTTTCGATATCCACGATAAAACACAAACCTTGAATCTTCGCAAAGTGAAAGTGAATCTTCGCAAAGTCAAGTTTAGTTCAACTGCATTCTTCTTAAGTTGCATGTAGAGGAAGGTACGAAGTAGCTGCTACCAATGATATGATTGGCTGTTATTCCCGAACCAATGCGCCAAGTTGACAGGGGACTGGATCGTAGTCTTACCATAAACTTATTACAAATCGTCGTAGTGTCGCGTCAAGCCTGATCTGATCAATGATTGGAGCTGATACACCGCTAGTACAATACACCACACTTTGAAGCAAAACTACGGACGATGTAATACCTCTAATTGTGGCTCCATGACATCTTGCTTATTGTTAAAACCAATTTGTTTACTTTTGATCCGTTTCGCCAATCAAACAGAGCTTTTAAACAATTCTTGAACTGGAAACAAACAATGTCGCAAGGCATGATCACAAGCTTTGTTTGTTAAAAGACAATCAAACAAACAATCACTGTTTGTTAAAAAACAATCCCCACGACCACAGGAGACAGGAAGGAAATTTGCCCCCATCCTATAGACTTCCGTGTACTTTGTACCCGTGAGTCAAAAATCAATATGAGAGGTACATTTTATTTTCCATTTACTTTTATTATGCTCGATACAACAGTATATTGTATAAGACTAAGTATTGTATATAAAATGTAATTTTCTTTAATTTAGGCTTTCTTTTTTAAACAGGTCAATTTGTAAAGCAGTTTATAACACTGAAATTTGTTACCTGTATAAATATTTAAAAATGAAAAAAAAAATGAAAAAAATGAAAATGGGAAGGCAGATAACTTATTTACCAATTTATGATAGCGTGTATTTCAAGGGAAGGAAGAATTTGAAAAATTTGAGGCACGCTTTGGTAGCTTAGGATCTGCACTGCCTGTTGATATAAGTTAGATTTTGCTACGCTAAACGCAAGGGTACAAAATAGCTTTTAAAGGTGGTACACTCTTTTAAGCAATGAATTTGCTTGAAAAATATCGTTTTACCATCTTTGCCATTTATTTTTATATGATTAGGATCCCTACATTCTTACGCATCGAATGATGTATAGTTTAACTAGATTCTGCGAACAGTTTGGTCGCAGAAGTAATCAATTTATCACGCTCACCTTGCGACTTTGCTTCTTATCGTCATTTTTACCCTAAAAAGAGAACCTATACTTCAGAATCATTTAGGCTTTCAACATTAAGACATACAGGGAAAGAGTTGACTGATAAAACATTTATAGGGTGTCCATGGAAATTTGACCTTGCTTGATGAACTACAAAAAATCTAAGTCGATTTCAACATTCAAGAGCGGCAGCGTAACAAATGATCACAGTAGATTCCATTTTAGCTACTTTAGATATGGAATGATCCCAGTTTTGGAAAGAATTTGAAATCCTAAATCACCTAACAGCAGCAAAAAGTAGATCGATATTGAATAATTACCAGAAATCTAAGCAAGGGGCAGAAAACATTCTCACAGTCTCTTGTATAAACATAAACGAAGTGGATTCAAATGCACTGTGCAATTTGCTTCTGTTTGGGAGCCAACTTTATTGAAAACAGAACCATAATGGAAGCAACAATTTCATTCAATGAAGAAAAAACGCGCGTTTTAGTTGAATGTTTAGAAAGTAAACAGCAGCAACCCCTCCCCCTCTCATTGTTAATTTTACTAGGGTAACTTAGCACCAAATAATCAATAAACTAGTTGAGATGTTATTTTGATCTAGCTTGGATCAAAATTTTTAAACAATATAGTGTTTCAAATTATTTGGTACTAAGATGCCTTAAATTGTGCCTTTTTTGTTTGTTTGTTAAAGTTTATCGTTGTAAGTGTCATTCACAGTAGGGACCAATGACCTTGTGTCTTTTCCTGCTGTGAGTGGCACAGTAGAATGTAATCTTTTTGTGTTTTAATTGTTTTAATGGTGATATAAAAAAAAGGTTGCAGTTTCCAAACACATAAAACTAACTAGGACACCAGGCTCTATGTATGCCATTCACATGAAATATATCCATATATCTGTATCGGGTGTATCAGAAAGAACGAGTCAATTTCAAAATGCATCTGTGATGATATTTTAGACGCTACGAACTCATGCAATGACTTTTTATCACCTTTATGAATTAGTTTTTCCGTATTCTGCCTATGAGTTGGATAAACTACATCTGCGGAGGAAAGAATCAATTTACTTTTGTCTCCAATTATGTGGAAAGACTTGCTAAAAGGCAAAACCATTCAGAATTGTATATCTTAAGCCTGGTTTTTGTTATTTGTTTTGTCTGAAGGCACAGGCATAACAGCAAAATAATGAGAGTCCCCTTATAGTCGGAAACGCCGTCAGGGAACTAGATTGTGTAAGGTATATTACCCGGCATTGGTTTTTGTAAGTCTGTTTCGGTTGTTTAGTTATTATGCCAAGAGGCCACTTCTATGGCACGCGAAAGTCACCACAATTAGATAAACCCGGTTGATCACCAGATAAACCCATTTTATCTCAGATAAACCTAATTTATCTGAGATAAACCTACTTTATCTGCAGATAAACCCTTTTTATCTCAGATAAACCTAGTTTATCTCAGATAAACCCACTTTATCACGAAAACCCACTTTATCTCAGATAAACCCACTTTATCTGTTGATAAACCCACTTTATCTGTTGATAAGCCCACTTTATCTCAAATAAACCCACTTTATCTCAGATAAACCCACTTTATCTTAGATAAAGTACTGCCTCTGCACGATGGAGATAATTTTCCAATGCCAGTAGTTCTTCAAATTTATGTAACCGATCTATTCTGTGTTGTTTGCACTTTTACGAGGAACACCCATATCAGTGGACAATAATTATTAATTAAACATTATGAAAGTTTTGTCAAGTATGTTTTCTTATTTCTTCGTTCTACTCAGAAAGTTTGGAGAATGCTTGTATATTTTGGTTACCATATTGCGAATAGTATTTTTAAAATCGAAATTTGTCAAATTTTAGTGATTTTTCAAACAGGAGTACTTTTTTGGGACGGTAGAACTGAGTAAAATTTTCTCAAATTATTTGGCAATGAAATTTCAATCAATTTATCAAGTATTAGTCCACCTGATATTAGAAGTAAACTTGCTCGCAAATGACCAAATCTGCAGATAATGTGGGTTCATTCCAGATAAAGTGGGTTTATCTGAGATAAAGTGGGTTTATCTGAGATAAAGTGGGTTTATCGAGATAAAGTGGGTTTATCACCAGATAAAGTGGGTTTATCAACAGATAAACTAGGTTTATCTGAGATAAAGTGGGTTTATCTGCATAAAGACAAACGTTGTCAGATATAGTGGGTTTATCTGCAGATAAAGTAGGTTTATCTCAGATAAACTAGGTTTATCTGAGATAAACTGGGTTTATCTGGTGATAAACTGGGTTTATCTAATTGTGGTGACTTTCGCGTGACATACACTTCTATGGAAACCAACTGTATTGCTGTTGACGAGAACACCCGTGGAATCGGTGCCTTAACCAAACAGAATGTTGGAAAAGCAATACAGTCACACGAGCAAGTCCACAACAAGGTAATAACGGTATGTATGCATTCATACCCTATATCGCATACTGTCTGATAACAGTAGCTCGGTTGAAGAATCGTCGCCTGTTTTCTTTAAGAGTTCAAAAGCATCTGATGAATTCACTGGTTTTCCATGCTGATCAACTTGCATTGAAACTGAGATGCTGCTAAACTCCAAATCATGTCCATTGTCTACTTGCAGATGGCTATAGTAACAAAGGAAATAGATCAATATGCACTGAAATAATGAGATAAATATTGTTCAACAGATGTAAACTAGGAAAAGCTACTTCCTTTCCTACAGAAGAAAAGGACCCATTTGTAGGTTTAGTATTAACTGTTCACATTTAACTCAATCAAACATAATGAGAATCACGACGTACTGCCTAAGATCGGTTAGATATTCTCAATAAGAGGAATTTAATGTACAACGAACATAAAAACAATCACTGCAACAGATTTCGAGCCAATTTTGCCATATCAGCAGATTTGGCAGGAATCGCAGACATGACTCGCAGAGCAGCGAAGCTAAAAAGGAGCTAACGACAAGGACGTTTACCGATGAAGAAACGAAGATCTTAATTTCAGAGTGGATCAATGGATCCATGATTATATGTCTCTTTGATCTCTAACCGATTTAGTTTGCACGAAAGATTGTCCTTCGCCGATATTAAAACAAGAACGAGCCGAAAAATCTCAGCGTGTAAACCCAGCTTCAGAGGTAGAAAAATGAATGTTTTTCTGTGATACATGCTCACTAGACACTAGAAACAACGAATCGTTAGTAAGTGGGCGTATTCTGTTTCTAAATTTTTAGTAGAGATATGCTTCACGATGTGTGCCAGAAATACTGTTAAATTAAGGATCTCCAGAAATCAAAGAACGTATTCTCTCCTCCTGAACAGCAATTCTTCATAGGGGAGAAATTAAAATCATGTTTCAAAATAGAACGAGGAGATTTGTGATGTTTACAGCTTCTTGTGATATCCAGTAGTTTTTGTGATTCTCTGTGATTTTGTTAAATTTGCCTCATATATTGTGACTCTAGTTGACATATGAGCAATAATTTGGATTTCCTACGAAATCAAGGAAGCTATACAACGAAATCAGCGATTTGCGCCAAGCAACCCTTGGGTGGTTCAATTAAAACTATCTAAGTGAGGTCACCGCTGCATTGAGCCTAAACCAAAGAACTGACGTAAACAACCTTTATTGTCGCTAGTTTTCATAAATTGATCGAGATCAAACAACAAACTACAATGAAGTAAAAACAAAACAACTAAATATATCATAATTATTTGTCATTGACCAAGAAGATAAACACAAACACAATGAAACTTCCGAGAAAAAGGAAATGTGGCCAGCAAATCATTTGACCAGCGGAAATAGATAATGCAAAATAACAAAGGAAAACAATAGGCTTATGCGTGGACATCGGACGAACGTGCGATGGATCCTTTGTGAGCTTGATCCGGGGCCGCGCGCAATAAGATTAATCAAGAAGAGAAGATAACATACGATGATTTTGGAGATGATTTAGTTTCCTTTTTACCATTGAACAATTGTGGTGGATATTGATACTTGAACGTATCCTGGAGAACAAGATAACAGATTTCAACAATGATGACTAAGCGGTTTANGTACAACGAACATAAAAACAATCACTGCAACAGATTTCGAGCCAATTTTGCCATATCAGCAGATTTGGCAGGAATCGCAGACATGACTCGCAGAGCAGCGAAGCTAAAAAGGAGCTAACGACAAGGACGTTTACCGATGAAGAAACGAAGATCTTCATTTCAGAGTGGATCAATGGATCCATGATTATATGTCTCTTTGATCTCTAACCGATTTAGTTTGCACGAAAGATTGTCCTTCGCCGATATTAAAACAAGAACGAGCCGAAAAATCTCAGCGTGTAAACCCAGCTTCAGAGGTAGAAAAATGAATGTTTTTCTGTGATACATGCTCACTAGACACTAGAAATAACGAATCGTTAGTAAGTGGGCGTATTCTGTTTCTAAATTTTTAGTAGAGATATGCTTCACGATGTGTGCCAGAAATACTGTTAAATTAAGGATCTCCAGAAATCAAAGAACGTATTCTCTCCTCCTGACCAGCAACTCTTCATAGGGGAGAAATTAAAATCATGTTTCAAAATAGAACGAGGAGATTTGTGATGTTTACAGCTTCTTGTGATATCCAGTAGTTTTTGTGATTCTCTGTGATTTTGTTAAATTTGCCTCATATATTGTGACTCTAGTTGACATATGAGCAATAATTTGGATTTCCTACGAAATCAAGGAAGCTATACAACGAAATCAGCGATTTGCGCCAAGCAACCCTTGGGTGGTTCAATTAAAACTATCTAAGTGAGGTCACCGCTGCATTGAGCCTAAACCAAAGAACTGACGTAAACAACCTTTATTGTCGCTAGTTTTCATAAATTGATCGAGATCAAACAACAAACTACAATGAAGTAAAAACAAAACAACTAAATATATCATAATTATTTGTCATTGACCAAGAAGATAAACACAAACACAATGAAACTTCCGAGAAAAAGGAAATGTGGCCAGCAAATCATTTGACCAGCGGAAATAGATAATGCAAAATAACAAAGGAAAACAATAGGCTTATGCGTGGACATCGGACGAACGTGCGATGGATCCTTTGTGAGCTTGATCCGGGGCCGCGCGCAATAAGATTAATCAAGAAGAGAAGATAACATACGATGATTTTGGAGATGATTTAGTTTCCTTTTTACCATTGAACAATTGTGGTGGATATTGATACTTGAACGTATCCTGGAGAACAAGATAACAGATTTCAACAATGATGACTAAGCGGTTTATAATTAAACACTGGAAAATTCTTAATTTGTGAATGTAATACGACAACAAAAGATTGTGACTGTTTTAAATTTATCTTGTAAAATTGTTAGTTGCTTCAATGTCAATTTCACAGTTAACTTTTTACTTCCCTCGATGTTTATACAGGGTGAGTAAAAAAACGCACGTCGCTTGAAAGGCTACCATCCCCTGGATATCACAGCAATAATATTTGAAATTATCTTCCTGAATATCGAACGTGTTAATCAATTTTAGGAATATCCTTGGCTTAAATCGGTCACTTTCTTTCGAAAATATGAGGGATTTTCCCGAGAAGGCTCCCTCGAAAATCTTCAAAAGTGGCCTAAACTCGAGACTAAATTCCACCCACGATTTCTACCTTACAACAATGACTTGCCTATGCTTTTGCACGTGTTTTCCTGTTGGGAGGATGAACAATTCTTCCCCATTTAGTATAAGAAAATCAGTTAGGGGATTCCATTCTCCGAGGAGGATAACATGTGCTAATACCTGCAAATGTCATTGTTGTAGGAACGAAAACTGACGAAATTTTTGCCATTGATTTCACTCGTTTTTGCAGGTTTATGAAGGGGAATTTCTGCAGAAAATCTCCCATAGCCCGGGCAGGAATCACCGAATAAAGCCGGGTGAATTTCTAAATCTAGTTTAACATATTGGCTATGAAACAAAACATTTCTCAAAATTATTGCTTTGATATTCAGGGAGCAGTATTTTTCAAACGCCGTGTGTGTTTTTTTGACCCATCGGGTATAGATACGGGGTGACAAAATTTATTAAGAACAAATATTTTAAATAGCCCCCTAAAAAGCAAATCTAATCACATTTGATCATCATAACTTCAGTTCAAAAACATTAAAATGCAAAACGTATATGTGTCCAAAGAAACACAAATGAGACTGAGCTTTGTTCTGCGTCGTCATTCAAGCTTGGTCCCCACTACAGGGTGACCCCCCAAAAAAGTGAAGTGAGCAAGTCTGCTACACAAATTGGAGTAATCGACCGAAATGAGTGATTTACAGGTTGTTGTGTAGCTAAATGACTAGGCTGCAACGCTACTATTCTTTGCTTTTTATTCGACTTCGCAAGCTGGCGAAAGTAATGATTTAGTGAAATGAGACAGATCTAAAACCCGTCGAAATTCATCATGAACAGGCGAATCGATTTCGATCAGCTGGAAAGCAACGACCCAATGAGCATACCACCCTGGGAATACCCAACTCAAATTGGATGCATCCAAGCAATCCCCTTGTGGAATTAGAATTTTCCTTACATCAGAAATAATAAAATCTTCTTTTCCTTTTTGAGAATTGCAGCATGCAATGGGAATTTCGCTCTAACATGCCTATTCCCAAGCTAATGCGAAACGTATTCCTTACTTTCTTGTACTGATCAAATTGCTCACATTTTTGATGACTTTCGATGGATTTTAGATCTGCGTGGTTTCACTAAATCCTGATTTTGGTCAATTTGCAACATCAATAAAAATAGCAAAAATAGTAGGGATGTAGCCAAGCCATTTAGCAAAACAATTGATTTCGGTCGATCATTTTCAGTCATCGAACAGTTCACTTTTTATTCTGTGTAACAAGTTTTTTCGGTTCATTTTTTGTTCGGTCACACGAAGAGTAAAAAGCGTTAGAAAAGAATTATAAAATTGAAGACAATTGGAATTCTCTCAAGCAACAAATCAAGTAAAAAAGAAGCCGCAAACGTAGCCTGCGTGCAGCCTCAAAAGGAGTTGAGGCTGCGCGCAGGCTACCGCAAACGACGCCCTGAAACCAATTATGGCTAATAATTGTTAGATTGTTAAGAGAAGGCACGAGGATATATGGGAAGATTGAGGACAAATCTAAACATCTGCTTCGCGCCTTTTAATCATTTGCTACAGAAGCCGAGCAGTAGACATCACAATTTTCGTATGTTTTGGGTGCAATTCAAACACTTAATGCATAATGCAAAGTTTCTGAAGCAAATAAATAAAATGCCCAATGCAGATGTTTAAATTTATTCTTCTGCCTTCCGATATATACTGATGACTGACTTCTCTTAACAACCCTATTTTGTGTGAACAACGAAACACTTAGTCATACTGGTTTCGGGCCGTCTTTGCGGCTTCCTTTGTTTTGATTTGATTCTTGAGAGGATTAAATTGTCTGCTATCGCTTTGAATTGACGTGTCAATCGAAAGGAACTGAGCTTATCGTTACAAAATCTGACCGATACGAAACGATACGAAAAGATACAAGAACTGACAAAAAGCCTTTCTCGGGGTCTTGGCATTCACCATTAGACTTAT
>REGM01000484.1:58569-81937 GCA_004194415.1 Aurelia aurita
TGCGTTTCACAAAATATAATTTACGTGACGCTTATCATCAAGGGAGCTCCGAAGTAAACTTTATTCATTTTAAGTGAAACAAATTGTGGATATTGCTTAGGCCAAAACGCCAAAGCTCTGGTTGGGAGGTGGTGGCAAATTTGTCCTTTGAAGATTTATATCTCTACTCTCAAAGCACCAATATCAACAAACAAGGTATCTATGTTCAAGTTGACTATCGAGTAATGTTTCAAAAATGATTTCGGATTGATTCATGCTAAATTATTATCGTTAGGGTTGACCAAATCTGTATACTTATTTTTGGGACACCCGGTGGTTCAAAATCTATCCTGTTAAAAACCCAACTTTCGGGATATATGCTTTGCAGAGCCTACAGGTGATGATTTTCAAACAAAACCTTCTTTCATCAAAATGATAACCCAGAGACAGTCACAACTTCGGCCCTCAATAAAGTCAAAAACCTCTCACAAGAGGATGCCTTGTTGCCAGTTGACAGAAACAGACCAACAACCGAATCCCATTCACCCTCACCTACCATCCACTTAACAACCGGATCAAGAAAATCATTTACAGCAACCACCACATCTTAAGCGAGGATCCACAGACAAAACAAATATTTAATGCCCCACCACTCATGGCCTTCAGAAGAGACAAAAAGATCAGGGATTGCCTTGTTCGCACCAACCTTCGATCTTCAGATTCTCCCAGCACATTCCCATGTAATCATCACCTCTATCAAAAATGCACCTCTTACATCAACCCAGCAACTACAGGCACCAACGGAAGCAGATCCTTTACCATCAAATCAAAGTTTACCTGTTAATCTCCAAGCGTCATCTACTGTATCTCCTGCACCAAATGCAACATCTTATATATTGGCGAAACTTCCCGACAAATCAGCAACAGATTCTGCGAGCACATGAGAAATGTCAAACACAAAATCAACCTCAACGAGCATGACGAAAATGACCTGACAGCAACATATCAACAGTGGCGAAGCTAAAGGTCATGCTGGTCATGCTCAGCATGACCAAACATTTTTAAAAATAAGATATTTTTCAATCACAAAAAATAGTGTTTTCTTCACGAAAAAGCAGTTTCTTGTCCCCTAATTTGCTCAGAAATACAAAGATTGATCGAATGCCCCCCCCCCAAGTATCATTCAGGCTTGTCCAATGATGTTCCCCGTGCTCAGTCCAGCTCGTCTAATGAGATTCGATGCTGAAAGCAGGACCAAACACAGGGCATCCATCCATCTTTGAGCATGACCAACCGGATACAACCCTATGAATATAGTCATGCCAATAATACTGGTACCCTATGTTTGGTTATGCTCAACAAAAGAGTCCTCTTTTGAGACAAAAGGGAAGAGCAAAGCTTGGTCGTGCTATTTTCGATGGGCATGACAACGTCGTAATGATAATCATAACCTACTCCTGCTTTATCGATGAATGGTGCGTTTTGATTGGCTGAATATTCTCGTCCAGGAAGCTCATTGCAATGATTTGTACCTCGAGGCATGCTGATGTCTGAAGGCATGACTGAAGTCTGCAACTGCAACCCTGTGTCATTTCGTGAGTTTCACTGTGACAAGCGTGTGTTAGGCCTAGCCGATTTGTACGCTATTTCGAAAATCAAGCAGGAATTATGGCTCAACTTCATGCTCAAGGTGTTATTGCTGATGAGATCTTGTGTCTCAGTTATCGAGAGAGTCTTTTGCTTCGAGGACTGTTGCTGAGCAGAAGCACATCGTGTCGTCTGTCAATTTCACTGCACTGAGTTGTGACTGTGTGAATAGTGTGTGGTTTGTTTGGGCCTAGCAGAGCAAGTTAGAAGCCCAAGTTTCCTTTTGCAACCAAATATGGAATGTTCGAACAAGCTCAGAACCCATGAGAAAAAGGATTAGGCCTAGCTCTATGGATTTATTGGTAAGCATTGACTTTAGGCCCAACTAGCTAATAATTAATAATGGGTAGCGTAGAAAACAGGTAGGCCTAGGCCTATGCATGTGCTCTAATTTGCAGGGATCCGTCTCTCTGAATTTTTATGAGGTATATGAAATGTGAACAACGTTCGATGCAACGGGGAGGGTGGGCGTTATCTCAAGCACAACTATGTTTCAAGAGTGAGGAGAAGAGACGATTTGAAGTGCCAACATCAATCATTATGATCAAAACTGATTGCAATTAATTAAATTTGGCCGAAGTAAAATGGTGCTCATATCCCTTCTTTGTTATTTGTCAATTGTCATTGTAAATTCTATATTTTTATCAAAGGCTCTTTATGAAACAACAAATATTAGAATCTTTTAATTTTCTCAGGGGAACTTCCAAGTAATCTTTCATGTTTGCTTTCGACCTTGTTGATCAATGAAATTGCCAAGATGATGTCTTTGGTGACTTTAATACCTGATTGCTGGTAACAATCGGCCTGGCCTAATTTTCTTATAAAACCAAAACATGCTACCTTAATTTTTGTCAAAACTTAGCAAAAGTTTGCTTTCTTTATACAGATATTATTTAGTCCCTCCAGCAATGGGCGTTACCCCTATTTTTATTCACAAGGGGGCGTTTTCCAGCAAAGTAAAGGGCGTGGCCCAAAAAACTTTCCGGGGGCTCTACCCCCGGACCCCCGAAGCTTTTGCGCCCTCTCTCAGCGCCTTTTCGGCGCAGAGAATGACCAACCATTTTCACCCAGCTTCGCCACTGCATATCAAAGCATTTCAATTTACCCAACCACTCTACTGATGACATGTCAATTCTGGCCTCCTCGTCGCTCCTACAGACAGCACTGAACGAAAAACATTGGAAAAACGCATCATTCTTAAATTTACAACTCTTTATCCTGTGGGACTTAACAAACAATTTACTTATTTACAATGACATCCTCTTTGCTCAGCACTTCCTTCTTCTTAACGCCTCCAGCTTTTTAATATATATATATATTTTTTTTGCCTTGCCACTGTCATCCCTGTTGCGGCACCACTATTCCTTTGCATTCGATTTTAATCTTTCGAATCTACTCTTCCCTTCAACTCTCATCTTACTGATCTTACTTGACTTGATAACGGGCTTAGCTGACAGAGCAGAAACAGCGCGCATGCGGGAAAATTCGTAACTTTGAGCCCCCATAGCTCCCTGCAACAGATCCCGGAATAAGGCAACACTTGATATTTTCTTCCTTATGCCTCAAATTCTTGATTCATCGTTTCAAAAATGTTATGTGGTCAAGCACTTTCTTCAGTCAAAATGCACGATGACTTCATCTTATGCAGCTTCTGCTATGTCGGCTTAGCTCGAAACGTCGTTAAAATATCAGACTCTGTTCAAAGTACAATCTATATTATTTTAATTGTTTGCTTTTATAGATCATATTGTACAACACGCATACAAAAAGATTGTTTGAAAATTTTACAATGCTTAGAAGAATCAAGTTCCGCTTGTTAAACTCTTTTAAGTGATACCTAGTTTGCAGTATTTTGGAAAATAATGGTAGTTTTACGGCCAAAAACTTACTCTACATAGTTCTTGGTTGTACTTTAGGCCATTTCCCTACTGTTTTGCAAGACTGATGTTTTGAATCTTTCGATTTACCAAGAGACTATTATTATGAAAACGACAAAAAAATACAAAAAATATGTAACTCATTTGAAAAATCAATGTTGATGATTGTAGCGCAAGTACATTTGCTGAACTGACTTTTCAAACAGGGGGACATATTTTGAGTCACCATGTATAATAACGGTATTGAGATTTTCCATTGGAAATCGAAACCAAACACAATTACAGACTCCGAGTTGGAAAGACTGGCTGAATTGAGTTATAGATTTAGATTTGCAATGTCTATGGCGGAAGTTCGTTACATTGAGCACCATCTGGATAGCTATACTCTTACCAAGCTTAGCAAGAATCTGCTTTGTGAAATTTGATCCAAGTTGACGACAACCTGGAAAACTCCTTACATCGTTGCTAGCATTTGAACATATGTCTTAGCCTAGTGCCAGTGTCCTTTATATGAAGGAATTTATTGAAAAAGAGGATATTAAGTACCAATCTTTCCAGTCCAAAAGCTACCAGTTTCTTTACTTCTTGAGGGTTATGAGCGTCCTTTCGATAGAGTCTCGTGTGAAAAAGAACTATAAAAGACAGATAGGCATAAATTGAGGTTTGTAATGAACCATTAGTGGGTGATTTTCAAACGAAAGTCAGATTCAATTTAGTTATTCACCAGCATGAACGCATTCTTCTCGTTAGATTTTTATTTCTGTTGCAAAGTGATCGACGTAATTTTATGTAGAATCAATTTCGTCTTTCGCGTTTTAAAATAGAAGTTTCACATTGAGAGTCCGTAAATCGTTTTGTCAAAGGCCTAGATGTAACCAGGAATTCTGTGGTGTGGTGTATAAAAAGTCTACCTTGACATATCTGCAAGTACAGACGATTACCTCCGTTTACTTTCTGAAACAAAACTAATAAACCTATAAACAAGATTGCGTTCATGCTTGCGAATCAGCATGATAATCATGATCATCATGATCATCAGCATGAGCTTTATGATGATGATGATCATTGATTATCATCATGATGATCATCAACATCAACCCTTGACCCGTACGTCATAGAAAGTGTTGCAACGCATTTTTACGATTCATTGATTTTGCAGCCAAACAGAATAGTCGGGCGGACGGGGTTCGAGCCCCATCAGCACCTCTTGAGCGTCATGACAAGGGGTACTTCACCTTCACCTTCACTAATGCCGCCTTTTTTGCTTGCGAATAAGAAAGCTAAATACCACAGACGCTTGGCAAATTGGAACAAGATTTGTAAGAGGTTATCCATATAAAAAAGCTGACATTCAGTTAATAAAACTATCATGTATAGAATATCCTTACTCAGAGGGTTGCCATTTTTATCCACATTGTGGGGATAGAGAAAACCAATTTCGAATAGTCTCCTGTCAATATTCCTCTCTAGTAAGTCTGAAAGAAGGAAGATATGTTTTGAAAAAATTCGCAAAAAGCCATGTGTTAATAACCATGCACTATTATCAATCATCTAATATCGGAAAAAGAATATGCACTGTTGACTGACTGCAATAAATCGCACAAGTACACCGGGCTGATTTCAAACACTGATGATTTAATCATCAAATTTCTAGAGACTGAAGCAGACAGGACAATGATCTTTGAAACAACTTGCGCATTTATAGATGGATTAGTTTTGATCTGTTGCACGAGCATCGTTTGATGGTTGCACAAATGCAGTACTATCAATGATGGTTGCAAACATTGTTATCAGTGCAAAAGCCTTCATTTTCACTGTTTCACTTACGTCCTTGTATTAACAAAACATATGTCCCCCTGTTTGAATTTTTCTCTTTAAAAATCGTATCAATGTTTTTCGATCGATTTAGGCCAATAATTTTCAAGAAATCACTTATAATAAATAACTCAGGAAACAGCCCATCAAAAATTCCCAAAAATAGCAGAAAAAGTTGAGCTTTCGAATAAAAATTGCAGCAAACTTAAAAATCGGCCTATTGCATGAGTTAAAATAATAATAAGGCCTGCTTAAGGGCCTGATTACATGAGCAGTGCTGGCCCTGTTATCCGAGCTGGACGATTTTAGGCAAGATTCCTCTATCACTAGGAGACATGTAATAAATCTGAAACATGATTATATGATAAGTGGGCCAGCCCTGGCAGCTGGGATCTCACTTTTGCATAACGGGGCTGGCTTTGTTCGAAAGGGCGAAATAATGACGTTTTTCTAATGTAATTCTTTGGCAGGACTGGAAACAGGGCTGGCTTCCCAAAGCTCTGAACTTCGCATGCACCAAGCCAATGATTTGATTTTCCTGCCAAAATTACTGCGTAGCCCTGGTGTGAATTACTCCATGTAATTGCATGCACCATTTCATCCCTGCTTACAGATGCAGCCCTGTTAGCCTGGCCAGCCCTGCTCATGTAATTAGCCCCTAAGTGGGTTATTATTATTATTATATGGCATAAATGAGCATATCCACTACAAGTGTGGCTCTTCAACTCTAAAAAGTAAATGTAAGTTGATTTTACAGAGTTAAGAAATAAATGAAAACATTAAATATTTTACAAAGTCAAATTCAATAAGTTAAAAGAGTATTAGTTCCGCGAGTCGTTTGCTTTTTTCATCAGGAACGTCTTAACATCTGCACAAAACTTGTTATAATTAGTCTCGCGTTTGATATTACTAGGTAGAGCATTGTAGCTCTTTGCGGCGGCATCTTGAAACGTATTTGGTATCACTGAAGGTCGGATCTCATTTCCACTACGCAATGTTCTGCTGCAAGTTTGGATGTCAAGTTTATTCATGTTTGGCCAGTTTTTATCATTGATCGCTTTAAAGGCCAGTTTTAAGATGTTGAATTCGCGTCTCTCAGCGATTGGTAACCATCCGATTTTCAATATGATGGTTGCTGGAGGGGAGGATTTCTGAGAATTCACATTAAAACGGGGCTGCTTTGGGCTGTTTTTGGAGAGTTAGAACTTGCCTAATTAGCTTGCAGTCAATGCATCGATACAATTCATCTAATTGGCAATTTCTAACAATGAAATTTGTTGCTTTTGATAGTCTTTTAAAAACCAGGTTTTTAGCATATTTCATGCAACTTCCTTTCTTACACTTGCATCTTGGCTATCGGCCATATCAATAATTTCGTTCGCTCTTGCAATTTCCTTTGCGCTTGCAAGTCAACTAAAAGCAATATATCCTATCATTAAGAAATCAGTTCCTTGTAAAACTATTTGAAAATCAAATATTCATGATAACGATCAAACTTGCATTCATTCACTAGCATACTACATTGGCTTGAATTTGAAACAACACCTAATATAACCAAGTGAAAGCATTAACAAACCATTAATCCCAAATGATTCTCTCCAACGAAGACAGTCAATCTAAAATCAAAACAACACTACATCTCTTAAAACAATTCCTTTACGTTAAACTACAATGTTTTCCATTTCACTTTAAAAGGATCTTTATTCGCACATTCTTTCATGTGATTTGCCAGTGAGTTCCAAGCCTGTGTCTAATAGAGTTCCTGCCAATTTCTGTTTTCGACAGTATTATTTCAAAGTTTCAAAGTCAAAGTATTATGACCATTACTCTTTCATTTTCATTTTATTTCATTTCATTTTAAATTCTTTATACAGGGTAAAAGCATCAATATAAAATACTGCTTTACAGCTTACCCTGTTAGCTAAATAAAAAGAAAATCCTACACTACCTAGTTACAATGTTATTTCATACATAAAGTAAACAAGTTTAAAGTCAATATAAAAATCAAAAAAATAAATCGAGTTAGGCTGAGAAGGGCAAATTGCTCTTCAGCCTACTTTTAAAAATGCCGAGGGAAGGTGCTTGTTTGACATCCAAAGGCAAATTATTCCAAGTCTTTGCGCCCCGAAAAGATATAGCTTTCTGTCCATTTCAAGTGTTCATCCTTGAAACAAGGACATCGGCAGTGGCATTGCGCAAATTCATATTTATATCACGCGCAGAATTTTTCTTAAATAGGCTTGAAAGATAACCGGGGCAAGACCTGATAATGCTTTGTACGCAACAGTGGCCGTCTCGCTTTTTATCATATCAAGAACTGTGGGCCAACTTAGTTTCTCGACCAAGTGTGTGGCGGATGCATCATAGCTGCTGTTGGTGACAATTCTTGCAGCTCGGTTTTGCAGTTTTTGTAAAGTTTGCAATCTGGTTTCACCGCAGCCTCCCCAAACAGAACAGCAGTAGTGGAAATGTGGCTCTACGATGCCATGATATGTTTTGATTAAAGTATCTTTAAGTACCAACTTTTTAGCATATTTCAAAAATCCTAGAGCACGAGATATTTTACTACATAATAATTTCGTACGCTGATCCCAAGCGAGGTTATCATCAAGTTCGACTCCTAAATATTTTTTATTTTTAACGATGTCAATCTCAGCGCCATCAATAGCAAATGATGGAGTCTCTACTTTATTGTCAGCAATCTTTTTTAGGTTTGGTCGAGAACCTACAACCATCGCCTGTGTCTTTATGACATTTAATGATAGCTTGTTCCCCTGTAACCATTCCTTAAACCGATCGAGATCACTGTTAAGTGTATCATTCAGACCACTGATATTTTTCGCAGAATGTGAAATGCTAAAAACTCTTCTGATAAAGTTCTACCAGGTGTCCCAAAAAAGTACTCCCGTTTAAAAAATCACCAAAACTGACTATCACATCTGTCATAAAACTTTCTTTTTGATCCCTTTAGCACTGATACAAATATATTCAAAGATGATAAAATGCTTGCTTCCTTAAAGGGTATAAAATGACAGGCTGAAAACCTTATTCTGAGCTATACTCTTGAAGCAACATCGTAAATCTTACCTGGAGCCATTATTTTGAGATTTTTCATTACCTTTCAAGTAGACGATGATAGTTTGCGTTTCTTTCTGATATTCATGACCAAACTAGAAGCTTAATATACAAAAAGAAACTAATCTAGCAATCCTCAGTGCTTTTTGCGGCATGCTTCAAAACCAGGCAGCCCTAAAAAGAGCTAAGTTTGCTAATTTTTAAAACCAATCACAAGATCAGCTATGCCTGGGAAAATAATTTGGTCTTTGATATACTTGCCAAAAAAATTAAAGATCGAACCTGTAATCAATTTTGATGATTTTTCAAATAGGAGTACGTTTTTGCGACACCCGGGAGTACACCAGGAAGTGTCCTTTCGGAATAAATATAATGCACATTAAAAAGCAGTCTCTTTGTCCGTATATATTCTAATGATCCCCAATTCACTTTCTGCAAGACTTGTTCTGCTGTAACAGTTACCTTTTTAGGCGCTATTTTCAGTTCTCCTTGGTACCTCTATAGACTGCCTGCTGTTATTAGATATAGTCTTGGGCCCTTCCATCATCGACTCGCCAGCTATGAGCAAGTCTTCTGTCTTATACTATCAGGTCCCATTGCTTTCTTCCCATTGCTTTCTTCCCATTGCTTTCTCGGGTTTTGACTCTTTCATATGCTTCCAGAGAAGGTTTCATCTAAGATTATTTCTAAGACTTGTAGTAGTTTTTCCAACTGGAACCAAATCAAAACTCTCACTATCACTTTCTTTTAAATAACTTGTTCCATCTAGCGGAAAGCTAAGGTCAATCCAACCTGCAAAACTTGCGGGCAATTTCAATTATGTCTAACAAAGGCCCATTTGGTTGTAGATCACTATTTCACTGGTAGGACATCATCTCCAAATTGCTTGTGGGACTTGTGCAGCAATGTTTGTTTTTTCAAATGTTCCTGTGTATCTCTATATACTTCTTTGAGACCATAAAAAACATAAAAGTTAAAAAACCTTGTCAAAATTCTGTTGGCGAATGCCCTGAGGCTGGGCACTGGCACTGTGTGTATATGTGTACTGATTCATGAAACAGATTTTTAAACTACCTACATACATACTGTTTCATACGCCGCAGAAAATCAGGAACTTATCGAGTCTGGGGAATTTACAACAAAACATTAAAAAACACTGAAAGTACTATAGAAAGTTTCATTTCAAAATTTAACAAAAAGTTACCGCTAGTTAAAACAAGGAAACAATGAAAATTTAGAACAACGGCATCAAAGCTAGAAATACCCAAGTATAATTTATAAGAGTTCACCTTGACGAACAATGTGCCCAAAAATGATGGAACAAAAGTCCATGTGTTTGAATCTTTACTTCCAAAAGAAGAGCTGTTCACAACTAAATCACTTCTTTGGAGAAGCTCTGACTTCGCAACCAGAACAGTCGCGCGAACGGGGTTCGAGCCCTTCTACATGAGCGTCATGACAAGGGGTCGCGTACTCGAGTACGTCTTTTCTACCTCTGTGATCCCGGAAATTGGCGCTAAAACTGTAACTTCACCTTCACATCCTTCTCCAGGGTATCCACAGCTATTTCCCTTTAATTAACTATAGTAAGCAAAAATGTGGATGACTTTAGAATTGTTGTTCAAATGAAATTGAAACTTTAACACAAAACTTTGAAACTTAGACCACGTTTACACTGTTCCGGTACAGTTTTGATCCATTACAACGTTGTTACGGTTCAAGAGCGTTTACACTGCTCCATAACAAAGTTATTCCGTAGACAGAAGGGACAACGGTGAACAGTGTAAACAGGAGGTGATCCGTTACACTTTTGTCACGGATCCAAAGTTGTACAAGTGCAATGTAAACGGAGTTTCAGTGAATAGGCAACTTACCACCATGTCTAAAGCTTTGTCGATGTCTCGTTGTTTGTGCTTGATAAACAACCATACATATAAGTCATCCTTGTTTATCCTCTCTATGTCTCTTTCATCAAATTGGTTCAGCAGCATTCCTGCAAAAGCACATACTTTGACACACAAGGTACAGAACTCTTTCGCAAACTACCGGGTGTCCCAGAAAAAAGGTAACAGATTTGATGAGGGGTAGCGATAAGAATTTAGCTTGAATCGATCGTAAAGAATTGTTAAACTAATCCTCAATAGTTAACTTGAAGATAGCTACCTTATGTGTTGATATTGGTGCTTTGAGAGTTGAAATATTAATCTTGAAATTTCAAATTTGCCTCCACCCCAAAACCAGAGCTTTTGGGTTTTGGCCTAAGCTGTTAACCGCTGCGTTGTGGAATCTCCTGAATCATAGCGAAGTATGAACAAGAAATCTCGTGCTTAGGGCTTAGGACAACATTTGAATGCAAAGCCGAAACTGAACTTGACAATTGGATCACGATAGTCCCTGAATCCCTGAGAGACATCTCTTTTCATTCTACAAAAAGTTCAAATTGCATTTGTCTAATGAAAGTTATTCACCAGCGAAATAATTCCCTTGGGCGTGAAAACATCAATTACATCTTGCAATCTTCATTGCTTGAATGAAATGCATTTTGTAGCATCTCTCGCGGAAATATTACGAAACAAGCAATCGTATATACCCATGGGAACAAATGTTCAATGATAAGTTCCTTAAAAATGCTGGCTCATGCTTGGATTGTTGTTTTTTGTAAGTGCTTTTTGACTGAAGAAAGATATTCCTTGGTGACTATATTCATTGATATGTTCGTCGATTTCCAGTTTTGAAATTTCTATTCAAATATGCCAAAGTACGAGGTCCTTGTTCAGAACTACTACGCTACGTCTATGGTTAAGGAGATTCCCCTAAACAGCGCGTTTGCAGCTTAGGCCAAAACCCAAAAGCTCTCGTTTGGAGGTCAAGGCAAATTTGAAGTTTCAAGATTAATATTTCAACTCTCAAAGCACCAATATCAACAAACAAAGTATCTATCCTCAAGTTAACTATTAAGGATTAGTTTAAAACTTATTTCCGATATATTCAAGCTAAATTCTTATCGCTAAGCCTGATCAAATCTGTTACCTTTTTCCTGGGACACCCGGTACTTAAACCCTAATTTAACCGGGCTTTTTTTGAACTAATATAGCCGGGGGGGGTGCTTTCCACCCCCCCTCTATAAGTCGCCTTAGACAAATGGGAAATCATTCAAACCTGGCAAGGGCGTAGTACTAACCATGCTTTACAGATTGGCAGATTTGGGTGTGGCCATCTCATTAGATGACGTCACTATGACGTCATAATGTTGAAAAATGTCAAAAATTTATGTTTATCCAGCTAATTTGTTCTAAAAACAGGAAAAATATCATATAATTCGCTATTTTTCATCTCATTAGCCGTATTATTCATTCTTAATTCAAAAATAATACGTAAAGATGTTTTTAGACTTTTATTTTTGAAGAAAATGACGAATATTGATGACGTCACAACAACGAAGTTGGTTTTATGACCAAAAATTGATACAAAACTTGCTAAAAAATACTTTAAATGTATTGCAAAACGCAAATCTATGCATTTTCTACAACTTCCGCTGGAAAAAGTTTCAAATTTTGCAAAATTTACCCAAAATGGCGGCACATGTTACGTCATCATTTAAAAATGCTGATGTCAGCAAATTCCATTGTTCTTGATAACAAATGAAAGGTCTTTGTTTGCTGATTCTTTTAAGGTATAATAANAATATACATTGATTTTGTCAATACCATCTACCAAATATGGTATTGTCATCTGTCACGTGACTCCCATTGTTCAAAAATTTTATTGTCAAAATGTAGCTAATAGATAATTAGTAGTTGTCAGAAAGTTAGAGAGTCATAGCTAATGCTGTTAATAAATGCTCTGCAAAAAACCGACAGGGAGGTGGAAAACACCCCCCCCCCCCGGTTAAATTAGGGTTAAGCTGAATTCACACCTGATGCAATTTTGATTATGCGTTGCGGCACGTGCGGCAAAGCTGAATTAATCCAAATTTGTCACATTACCGGACTTCATTGTTATCAAGTGCTTCAAGAACGACATTTCCAGGTGTGAATTCAGCTTCACAGAACATTAAAATATAAGGAGCATAGCCACAGTGTTCACTTATGCATGAGTTTACAATGTATATTCTTTCTTTTCCAAAAACAAGTGTCCATCGTTATTGTTGAGCCTATGATAGCTTGAAGTTGACTGCAAAAACAGAAATGGTAGGAGTGAAATGATTTAAAAAGGGTACTTGGTGGATTTTTTCAAAATTGCAGTTTGCTGAGCATGTTTGCAAATCACTAGAATTCAGCAGATTTATCAGAAGTTTCTTTTTATATTGAAGAGCAACGTGTTCCTGTTTGAAATATTCAACATGTTAAACGCATTAAAGTATCATACATCAGAATGACGATTAACAACTTATGAAGTTTGACCTATGAAGTTTGACCCAAAAGTGGCAAGCAGCAAGTACTACTCTGGGTGTCCCAAAAAAGTCCCCCCGTTTGAAAGAAACATCAAAATTTGATTACAACGCAGAACGCCAATCTTCACATTTGTTCTTTGGCAAGTATATCAAGGACTAAATTATTTTCCAGATGTAGCTCGATTTTTATCGGTCTAAAATTAGAACATTTGGCTTAAATTATGTTTAATGGTTTTGAAGCATACTGCAAAAAGCATAGATGACTACCATATTAATTTTTTGTTTACATTAAGGCTCTAATTTGGCCAAAAAAGTAAGAAAGAAACGCACACTATCACTGGAGACTTTAAAAATAAGGAACAATCTCACAATTTTTGCTCTTGGGAAAGATTTAAAATGTCAATTAAAGAGCATGGCTTAAAATAAGATCAAGAACTAATTTTAATTACATGCTCAATAATCGAATTTTGGTGATTTTTTAAATGGAGGGACATTTTTAGGACACCCGGTAGAAATAACATTACCTTTATCAAAAAACTTTCTCCTCACTTCTTCAATTAGCCTTTGTGATTCGTCAGTCTTTGAAACAAATAAAAANCTACCACATTAATTTTTTGTTTACATTAAGGCTCTAATTTGGCAAAAAAAGTAAGAAAGAAACGCACACTATCACTGGAGACTTTAAAAATAAGGAACAATCTCACAATTTTTGCTCTTGGGAAAGATTTAAAATGTCAATTAAAGAGCATGGCTTAAAATAAGATCAAGAACTAATTTTAATTACATGCTCAATAATCGAATTTTGGTGATTTTTTAAATGGAGGGACATTTTTAGGACACCCGGTAGAAATAACATTACCTTTATCAAAAAACTTTCTCCTCACTTCTTCAATTAGCCTTTGTGATTCGTCAGTCTTTGAAACAAATAAAAATTGGATCTATTAGTTAAAAATCAAAGCAAATTTCCAGGGTCAGGAAGGGATTTGATCATGTACCGACTAGGATTTGATGATGTACTTATTGTCAGAAAGGCGTTTCCCAAATGAACAGGAGATATAACAGCACTTTTCAAACAAAACAATGCTTTTGATAAGAAAAACCTACGGCAAATTACTGTTTTGCTCTTAGTTTCCAAAATTTTTGAGATATTACAGTATGCGCAAGTGTACCCATTTGCGGAATGTTTCTTGTCTCCTCATTGATGCGGTTTCCGAAGAGGTTATGGCACCCAACATGCACTACTGTAATGAAATTGGTAGATGACTGCAGGAAAGCTTTAGATAAAACGGGCTTTGCCGGTGGTGTTTCAATGGATCTATCCAAGGCGTTCGATTGCTTGAATCATGAGCTTCTTCTGGAACAACTGCATGCCTCACGAAAGCTTCCCTAGACGTCATCCACAGTTATTTAACTAACCGGACACAAAGGGTGCAATTAAATGGCTCGTTTAGCACATATAGTATTGTCAGACATGGTGTACCGCAAGGATCAGTCTTGGGAACCCTTTTATTTAATATATAGATTAATGATATGTTTATGGGGTTGACTGATACTGAAGTCTGTAACTACGCCGAAGACACGACTCTGTATGCATGTAATAAATCATTAAAAAACGTAGTTGATAGCTTAGATAGGGACACGCAGAAAATAATTATCTGGTTTCCAGACAATTACCATGGGCGCTAGGAGACGCATGGATTGCTTTTTGAAAAATATTGTGGTCATAGGTTGGGTTATTAAGATTAAATTAGCCGCGATGTTTTCAGAGCAGCTTCCTGTTATTTTGTAGCCTCTTAGAGTTGACCCGGAAGACGCTAATCTGGCCAGAAACTAAATGAAGAAAAATGCCCTTTAATAACATTTAACGCCTCTACAACTGATACCTCCATACATGTTGACAGCGACCGCGCAGCCATTGGGCTAGCAGAGGCTAAAGTCCCCTTAATTTCTTCAAAGAAATGCTTCAGAATTTTCAAAAATAGGAAATTGTTGTTAGATGAGGATGAAGTTATATGTTTCGACGACTTTCTAAAGAAGACTGCGAGTTTTAAGTCAGAAAAATGTCGTCTCCTGGAACTCTTTGGATGGACGACAACTGGAAACCGCTCTTTGGTCTTTGGTCTAATCTGAACAATGTTTATGTTATNGCTAATCTGGCCAGAAACTAAATGAAGAAAAATGCCCTTTAATAACATTTAACGCCTCTACAACTGATACCTCCATACATGTTGACAGCGACCGCGCAGCCATTGGGCTAGCAGAGGCTAAAGTCCCCTTAATTTCTTCAAAGAAATGCTTCAGAATTTTCAAAAATAGGAAATTGTTGTTAGATGAGGATGAAGTTATATGTTTCGACGACTTTCTAAAGAAGACTGCGAGTTTTAAGTCAGAAAAATGTCGTCTCCTGGAACTCTTTGGATGGACGACAACTGGAAACCGCTCTTTGGTCTTTGGTCTAATCTGAACAATGTTTATGTTATTGAAAGTAATACATCATAATACTCACCTGTAAGTTTTATCGCCGGCTTCAAATATACAAATGCCGTCTATTTGAATGAAAATCGACTTCTTCTCAAAAGTGAATTGTAAATCAAAGAAGCCTTTAATTTTTACATAAGGGCGTTTCCGAAGCCCCCGGACCCCGAGTCCTGCTTGCTTCGCTCGCAATTTAGCCCTTCCACTTTAAAACCACTCCGCGGTCCCTGCATGTTGGCAAAGCTCAAATAAAAGAAGAGTGGTGAGGTAAAATTTTTGGGGCTAACTCTTGACAAACACCTTACTTTCAAACCCCATGTGAGTACTCTTTGTAAGAAGGTCAATCAGAAAATTCATGCCCTAGCTAGGATTTCAAAAATACATGGAAATTGGAAAAACACTTAAAGACGACTCAGTGACAGTCCATCAACGAAACTTACAGTTGTTACTCATGGTCGAAATTTATAAGATGAAGGTAAAATCTAAACCCTGAACTTATGAAGGACATATTTTAACCAGTGATGTGCCTTATAATCTAAGAAGTGGCAATGATCTTTTACAACAAATGCAAGAACCGCAAATTTTGGCATCGAAACCACACCTTCTATTGGACATAAACTTTGGCAGCTACTACCAAATCAGATAAAACTGCTAGCTCCCTGGAAAATGAACTATGCATTCCAAAGTTAGGTTTTTTATTCCGAAAAACTAAATATGACGTTTTCATTGTAAATTGATTCTTTTTTCCAATTGTTTTGTTAGTAGGCCCTACATAGCTGTAAATGAGCTGTTTTACATTAGCCTACTTTAAATATAGAATTAATATTAGTACTAATAAAAATACGATACTAATTTATTCTGCACCCAAGCAAATAGAAAAACCTACTGCTTAGTTAGAATACAAAATGTTTGTTGGTTATATAGTTACCGTCAATAAACGCTATGGCACATGGGGTAAATAAATCTATATCACTGAATATCGCAGAACATAATACTTGATATAGGATTAAAAAAGGCCCAGATTATAATCAGCAGCCCAAATGAAAGATGGGATGGAAAGAAATCAGTGATTCAATTTTCCACCCGGTGCCTCCAGATATAATTCGCTCCAATAATATTAGAAATCGAGCACCAAGCTAACAGTTCATTTACTTCTGCTTTTTCCAAACGCCAATGTTCCGCATTCGTTCATAAACGTCCTTTTTGGTACAGCCAAGCGCACCAAAACACAGAACATGAAGAGAAGGGTTCCATCCTTCTTCACGAAGAACGTCACACAGATCCTGGTAGCGATCACACTTCGCTGGAAAGGAGTATTCAAAGTAGAGATCAAAACAAACTGTAACTTCTGCTATGATGATGTCTCGTGAAATCTCATCAATAATCACAATATCCAGTTTCCGATGTTGCAGCAAAGTCAGTTCTTCTCGATACTCTGGTAACAAAGTTTCTAGTAACTTGTTTGTATATACTTTCTTACGTGAACATAATATCAACTTGATTTCATCGAAAAGTTTCCCAACAATCCGATCGTGACGACGACTGTAGAAGTGTGAAATTCCCTACATCCATTAAACAAATGAGCAATACTCTCTGTGTGACCAAAACAAAACGGGCAACGCGGATCATTTGCCCTGTTCCAAATATGTTGTTGTAAAATTTTTTGGGAGTAAACTTAAGCGCGCGTTGACAGCAAAACCGACCAAATCACCACTTATCTTCCAGTTTAAAGACAGAATAAAAATAAAAATAATAGCAATAATAATAATAAAAATAATAATAATAATAATAATAATACGATTCTAATTTATTCTGCACCCAAGCAAATGGAAAACCTACTGCTTAGTTAGTATACAGAATGTTTATTGGTTATACAGTTACCGTCAATAAACGCTATGGCACATGAGGTAAATAAATCTATATCACTGAATATCGCAGAAAAGAATAATACTTTATATAGGATTAAAAAAGCCCAGATTATCATCAGCAGCCCAAACGAAAGATGGGATGGAAAGAAATCAGTGATTCAATTTTTTCACCCGGTGCCTCCAGTTATAATTCGCTCCAATAATATTAGAAATCGAGCTCCAAGCTAACAGTTCCTTTATTTTTGCTTGTCCAAAGCAAATATTCCGCAATCGTTCATAAACGTCCTTTTTGATACAGCCAAGCGCACCAAAACACATAACATGAAGAGAAGGGTTCCATCCTTCTTCACGAAGAACGTCACACAGATCCTGGTAGCGATCATACTTCGCTGGAAAGGAGTATTCAAAGTAGAGATCAAAACACACTGTAACTTCTGCTATGATGATGTCTCGTGAAATCTCATCAATAATCACAATATTCAGTTTCCGATGTTGCAGCAAAGTCAGTTCTTCTCGATACTCTGGCAACAAAGTAATAATAATAAAAATAATAATAATAATAATAATAATAATAATATAAAAACAAAGACTGTTTTGTGTGCTAAACGTTTCGATTATAAAATCTTCATCAGTATAAAATCTTCATTAATAATAATAACAATAATAATAATAATATATAATAATATGATATAGATGCGAACAGACCTGATATCATCATTAAGGACAAAGTGAATTCAACTTGCAAACTGAAAGACATGACTGTACCATGCGACTAAAATATTTCAATGAAAGAAATGGAAAAGAAAAGCAAATATAAAGATCTTGAAATTGAGATATAAAGGATGTGGAAAATGAAAACTGAAGTAATACCCATTGTGATAGGAGCACTCGGTAGAAAAAGAATGGAAGATAACATCAGAAAAGTTTCAGGAAAATATGAATATTCAGACTGTACATAAGACATGTTTACTAGGGACTGCAAGGATCCTTCGTAAAGTGCTTAGCATTTGAACTTCAGGACATGACATGCCTTACTTGATCATGTACTCAAAATCTATAAAATAAAATTTGCTTGCCGTATGCTTTTCCTGTTATATATGCACCCAATGGAATGTTTGTGCAGTACTGTGGGGGATGTTCAGTACCGTGGGGTTAAACATTTTATGACCAATTTTAATCAATCGTCGAGTTCCGCTGTTGGTTTTTTTACTCGTCATGGGATTGATTAGCACAAGGAATCTTATATCCTCCTCGCCTCCTTTCTCACCCTGCTGCGTGGCCTCATTTTTCCTGACAACAAGCAAGAAACTTGTACAAGCCAAATAATTCAAGAAACCCTGTAACTGCATTTTAAATATGCTAGAAATCACTATTCTTATCCAAACCACTTTGCAAACAAGTGATAATGATGCACATATTTCATACATGACAAAATTGGCTCGCTTTTAGCACTAAAATTCAATCCCTTAGCATTAAAATTCATTTTTCGATAAAATTTCCAAGCTTTGGTAATGAAACTTCCTTTATTTCTCTGTTTTGTTGCAGAAATTATCATGCAGTTGTTACGACTGGTTTTCATATGTCTCTTGATGCTTAAAACAACAATTCGCAAGCAAAAGAGTTCTATTGGCCTCAAACATAGAATTGTAACGATTATTATTCAAGGATTCTTGTTCAGAGCTTTGTATATTCTAATTTTAATTACTGTCCTTTGGTATGGTATTTTTCATCTCCAAGATCGTTACAGAAAATTGAACAGTTACAAGAACGCGCTTTAAGATTTCTCNCAAAATCGGTCTAGTGTACCATTTATCGTGGCCTGTCAAAAGTGGATGGTTTTTTTTGGCGCACCCGCTATAAATCCTGAAGTCATTTAAAATCGGTGAACACTACAGGCATAAATCCGGATATTATCGTAAAAAGATACCCTAAAAGGGCACAACCCCATACCATTGTGTACTGAAGTAGCCCCCCCCCTCGGGATCTGCAGCATCTTTTTGCTTCATATTCACTAATTTTGAAAGTTGCAAGGTTGGATTGCAAAATAATTGTAAATTTTAGTTATTGAAGGAGTATATCAGTCACCGGTGACGCATGATTGTAACCTATGTTCTTACAACTGGTGTTGTTGCTACTGTTTTTATTGATTTTGCTGTCGGAAAATGCATGAGCTAAACCTGGCTGTTTTTGCCTTTAAAATATTCAGTTATTTTAAAGAGGCCGAAGAATACATTTCCGAAACAATCTCCTTTTTCCTGTTTATGGTTTTCTAAAAAATGGCTTTCGGGTTAACTTCCATATATAGATCAACGGGAACGTAAGGCTGGGTTTAAACATCGAGAATCCTTGAATATGAGTCTCAAAATGTAACTGTTCTACTAGAAATAGGTAATATTTTTTGACAGCAAATGATTATCGAGTGTTTTATTTTAATGATGGATTATATTTGTCGTAGTTCTGAAAATTGCAGGGTATCTTTTAACATTACAACTAGTGGGCCATTGGCCCAGTAGGCCCTCTTCCTGGCCCAGTAGTAAAGCAAAAATCCTCATTTTTGGCCGACTTGTTTGGGCCCCTTTCTTTAATTTCATTAAAGAAATCAGGGAAAACATCTTTAAAACCAAAGTCAGTAAGGGATTGTATGCATGTATCGCTTAATGGGAAAGGGACTGCATTTTACGACCCAAGACCTGCAGTTTCCGAATTCTGAAAGTGACTGGGAGAGTCGTTCTAAGCCAAAGTAAAGGTTGGCATTTTAAAAACTTTTCCTAGCCAAACTATCACAGAATTGTCAAGGCTTAGTACCAATTGGGGGCAGGCAAACATTGGATTGTGTGAAGCGTTCTAAGACGAAGTAAAGGCGTTCGCGCAAACATTTTCCTGTAGTTGGTGATTCGTAGAAAACTGTCAAAAACGTCAAAGTTTCCAATTTGGCACTGGTGAAGATGTGGAGATTGGCGTTCTAAACCAAAGAAAAATGGTCAAAAATACTATTTTAGCAATAGTGTTCTAAGCCAAAGTAGAGGGCATGTCCTCAAAAATTTTCTGTGGGCTTTGCCCCCAGACCCCACATTTTAGTAACCCTCCAGTTGCTTTGCCCTGGCCACGCTGCTGGCTGTCTGTGATTGAAAATTGTAGACTCATTAGATGAGACCTTTGTGTTTGAACATTTTAGACTTATTAGATAAACCTTACTGTTACAATTTTTAGCACACAGTTACGTTTTATATGCTTTATTTGTACTATATTTTTTGCCCTGGGAATGGGCCCAAGTGGTTAGTTTGGCCCACTAGTGAAATTTCCTTAAAAGATGCCTTGGAAAATTGTTTGGTGGTAACTTTATCTTCATAATTGTGAGTATAAAGTGAATGAAAAGTGATTTCCTTGCAACTTTATTATGCTTTTTCCACCAAAAATATCCTTAAAAATGGGTATGAAAATCGACTGAGAATCCTTGGTCTTCCCTAAATGTTGAAGTCCTCGTCATCCCATGACTCAAGTACCCCCCCCCCCCCCTTGGGCCAAATAACTGAACACAGGGAATCCATTGCTAAGATTGGTTGGTTTTTCTCTAAAAAAATTCTTTCTTTCTTTCGTTTCTTTGGAAATTTCCTCTGCAATGGTTCTGAGTGGAGGAATGGATTATTATTATTATCAATTTCGTTTTCGTTGAATTGAAATATACGATAGCTAAAATTAGTTAGCTAATTAATTCCAACGTTAAAAATAGATATACAAAAATATTACATAAAAAGGTGGATAAAATATTTACAAGTCATCAAAAGTATACAATATAAAAGCAGATATCTAGAAACATTTCCTATAAATAGCCCAAGTTCGGAATAAAAGTGCCACACAACTTGCATGGACAATTTTCTCCGTACCAATCTTTTATTTTTGCTTTAAACTGAGAAAGGGATTCTGATTTTCGTATTGGTTGGTGCCCCCCCCCCTTAGGGGTTGTGATTCACGCATTCATGCACCATATTTTAGCTTTTCACGCATTCACGCACAGGAAAATTGGCTTTTCACGCGCATGCAAGCAATAAATCCAATATCTGCCTCAGCTGATGCTCGCCCGGCCTGTTTGAAGGACCATAACACTATTTTTCAGACTTTTAAGTGTATACGGTTTGTTAGTATGACTGAGAGCTATATGAATCAACAGAAACGACAGAAAATCGCAAAGTAACAGAAGTAGTATAAAGCGGTGTGTGGCTAAGGCNGGGTTGTGATTCACGCATTCATGCACCATATTTTAGCTTTTCACGCATTCACGCACAGGAAAATTGGCTTTTCACGCGCATGCAAGCAATAAATCCAATATCTGCCTCAGCTGATGCTCGCCCGGCCTGTTTGAAGGACCATAACACTATTTTTCAGACTTTTAAGTGTATACGGTTTGTTAGTATGACTGAGAGCTATATGAATCAACAGAAACGACAGAAAATCGCAAAGTAACAGAAGTAGTATAAAGCGGTGTGTGGCTAAGGCAAATATTAATTGAAGGCATTAAACGCCCCGCCCCCAGGAACATTTTTCAGGATACTCACTCTACTTTGGCTTAAAACCTCCGGATCCCATGTTTGCCAGTGTTAAAGTATAATTTTTGACAATTTTATAACAGTGTTTTCATAAATTAGCATCCCCAGAAAATTGTATGGGTAAACATTATCCGCTTTGGCTTAGAATGTCTATCTAGATGGGATCTAGATCCCATGCTTGCCAGTGCCAAATTGGAAACGTTGACAATTTTCTAACAGTTTCCTATTAATCACCAACGTCACGAAAATTTTTGCCGAAATACTCTTTATTTTGCCTTAAAACGCTTCTTACAATCCGATGTTTGCCTGCCACCACAACAGAAGCTTTCACAATTCTGTGATAGTTCGTCTAGGAAAATTTTTAAGGACGCCAACCTTTACTTTGGCTTAGAACCACACTTCCAATCACGTTCCAGCATTTCTCGGAAACCTTTTACCCTGTCCTATACCTATACCTAACCAATTTCACCTTGTTCTTGAAAGAATCTCAAAGACCATCTTTTGACAAAAGTGGGAGTCTAATGCTTTAGATGTTTTACATAGTGGAATCCTAAGATCTGTTTCAGTATTCCGTAGGACTCTCTCACCCTTTTGGTTGGATAAATTCGTTATTGTTACGCATATTGCAATGATTTTTATTTTCACAGAAGATTTCGTGCATGAATGAAGGGTTCAGGTCATTTCTAGTTTTGTACATCTCAATAATAAGTATTTGCAAGATCTTTGTATAAATAGTGACGGCAGATTCATTCTCTAATAGTTAACTAAAAGTAGATTCTATATCCTTATATGTAAGTCTCAAAGCCCGTTCTTGCATTTTGTTGATTTTTGGTTAAGCTGCCTGCTGTGAAACATCCAGATTAAAGGGCAGTATTGAAACTGACTGGTAATAAATGCCCTCATCAAGTTTCTTACTTTGTTCTTATCCATATACGGGGATATGCAGGAAAGTGCATAAAGTTTATTGCTTGCCTTCTGGCACAATTTCGTTAGATGATGGTCGAAGGAAAATTTGCTATCAATGTGAACTCCGAGTAACTTCTCTTCAGAGCTATTAACGACATCAGCATTTCCAATCCTAACAGTGCGGAGGGAAAGTGCGGAGAAAAAAAGCGGTGGAGAACCAAAAAGGAAAATGCAGGGAAATTGCAGAGGAGGAAGCGCTTTCTTTCTCCCTCCCCTCCGAATTTTCCTTTTTGATTCTCCTCTACACCTCTACACTTATTCTCTGCCGCGCTTTCTCCTCCGCACTTTCCGATCCCCCTCGCCGGACCATCGCGGAGGAAAATTTTGAAAGAAACGAAAGAAACGAGAAAAATTTTAGAGAGACACGAACAAATCTTAGTTGTGGCCTCCCTGTGTACTCCTAAAAAATGTTTTGCACAGGATTTGCTTCACCCACTTAATGGTAATTATCTTCATTGTAAAGAATCTTTAGATTTCCTATGGTGTTGGGAAGAGATTTAGCGGAAACTAGCAATTTCTTAGAAACTAAGGGCCTGTTTACATGATCCCGTCTTGCCGGGATATCTCGCCTAGCTGGGATATCTCGCCTAGCCGGGACGTTTTTTCTGCTTGTGTTTACATGAGAGACAGAGGCGGGACGGGATGAAAATTATCCACGCTTATTAGCTTTCAGCGATTACCATAACAAAAGACTGATCATTATCGCATGCGCATTGACGTCAATTTCAT
>REGM01000484.1:91283-118228 GCA_004194415.1 Aurelia aurita
TTCATTTTTAATTATTTATACACGGTGGCCCCATCAATCAAAGACTGCTTTACAGGGGGCCGTGTTAAAAACTTACAAAATTAAAATATTTTACTTTATCTAATCAAAATTAATTACAAATGCTAACATCTAACTAAAGTACACGTGATAAAAAACCTAGTAAAAATTAAAACTGGTGAATGGGACTTAAAGTTCCAACAAATGTTTAAACGGAAGCCTGCAAATGGCTTCTTAGATGGGTTTTAAAAGAAGTAAGCGAGTTTGCTTGTTTTACTTCCAAGGGAAGCTGATTCCAAGTTTTTGCACCACGAAAAGATATCGCTTTCTGTCCTTTGCAGGTTGTCATCCTGGGGATATAGAGATCAGTGGCTGCATTTCGCAAACTAATATCAATATTACGGTCAGAATTCTTTGTGAACAAATTAGAAAGATAGCTAGGTGCAAGGCCAGTTAATGCTTTATACGTCACCGTAGCTGTTTCACTTTTTATCATGTCAGTGACAGTAAGCCATTTAAGGTTCTTAATCAAAAGGGTCGCAGATGTATCATAACTGCTATTCGAGACAATCCTTGCAGCCCGATTTTGCAATTTTTGCAAAGCTTGCAATTTAGTTTCGCCACAGCTTCCCCACACTGAGCAACAGTAACGAAAATGTGGCTCGACAATGCCACGGTACATTTGTATCAGAGTATCTTTCGGTACGAATTTCTTAGCATACTTCAAAAAGCCTATAGCACGAGATACTTTGCCACATAAAACTTTCATGTGCTGATCCCAATCAAGATTACTGTCAAGTTGAACTCCTAAATATTTCACATTTTTAATTAGATCAATATCAGAACCTCCAATAGAGAAAGATGGAGTGTCTACTTTCTTTTCAGCAATCTTCTTCAAGTTTGGTTGGGAACCTATAACCATCGCCTGCGTCTTTACAACATTTAGCGACAGTTTATTACCCTGCAACCATTTATTTAGACTATCGAGATCCTTACTCAAAGTAGTATTAAGTTCTTCGATGTTTTTAGAAGCATATGAAATACTTGTATCATCAGCATACATTGTCACATTACATTTATGGAGAGCCAATGGAAGATCATTAATGTAGATTAGAAAAAGAAGTGGTCCTAAACATGATCCCTGCGGAACACCGCAATCAATATCTTGCAAATTAGATCGTGCACCATTAACTTTACAGAACTGACGTCTGTTTTCTAAGTAGGATTGGAACCATAAATATTCGAGGTCATCAATGCCATACTTCTTCAGCTTCGCGAGAAGAATCTGATGATTGACCGTGTCGAATGCTTTCTTGAGGTCAATGAAGACCATAGCAGTGTATTTTCCTTTATCAATATTGACGTACCAATCATTGGTATTGTTTAAGAGCGACGTAACTACAGAGTGCAAACTCCTAAAGCCGGATTGATGCGAGAAAAGGTGCTCATTTCCGTCCAAATACTCATAAAGCTGATTGTAAACCAACTTTTCAAACACTCTTGATAAAAAAGGGAGAACTGAAATAGGTCTGTAATTTGAGCGATCATTCTGTTGTCCGCTTTTAAATATAGGGGCAACTCTTGCAATTTTCCAACTATCTGGGAAAACACCAGTAGCTAAAGAGAGGTTAAAAATGTCACAAAGAGATTCGGCTAAGATTGGAAGTCCCGCTTTCAAGAAAAAGTTAGCAATGCCATCAGGCCCAGATCCCATTGATGATTTAAATTTTCCAAAGATCTTTTCGACCTGACGTGTGTCCACTGTTTTAAAATGGAACTTTGAATTTTCTTTATTGACGGAATACTCATTTGCCAAAAGCGGATTTAGTGTATCCGGTATTTTGTCACTAAGTTTTTTACCGATGTCACAGAAAAAATTATTCATGGATTCAGCTATAGCCTTATTGTCAAGTATTGTTTCACCCTCAACATTTAGACATGAAACTTGAGTAGTCTTGGATTTTTTGTTAAGAACCTGGTTTATAACCTTCCAGGAACCTTTAAGATCACCAGCATAAGACGAAATCTTCTTTGCGAAAAACTCACGTTTTAAGTCCAAATTCAACTTATTGACTCTGTTACGTTTCTGTTTACATGGAGAAAATCATCCCGGCTAGACGGGGTATCCCGCCATGCCGCGACGGGATGAAAACATCCCGGCAAGACGGGACGGGATGAAATTCCCATGTAAACGCAAAGTTAAAATTGTATGTGTTTCTATAGGCAGCCGGGGTATCCCGACAAGGCGAGATCATGTAAACAGGCCCTAAGAGAGAGGCAAATTTCTCAGAGGCGCCGGAAGGAGAACGAAGCGGCGGGGGCAGCCACTCCAAAAGGGGCATTACAAAATAGGAGAACTGACACATTGCATTCTTCTCGGGAATTTTATTTGTCACAGGTATGGCTACGAGCAGCGGTGGAAGAGTGGAAATTAGTGGCGGCCTTAGTGAATTTAGGGATTTGGAGCCACAAGGATCTAAATTGACAAAGAAAACTAGTATGTGTGTAAATGCAATTCTGTACGGTTCTTCGGGGAGTGCACTGTATTATTTTACGATTTTTAGGTGTACATACATACATACATACATACATACATACATACATACATACATACATACATACATACATACATACATACATACATACATACATACATACATACATACATACATACATACATACATACATACATACATACATATTTATTTGGTAAAGCAGGTTATAATAATGGCTGCTTGCAGCTGATGGGGACCTGCTATCTACAATTAATGTTAATACAGTTTAGGAATTAAATAAAACGTTAAAAATACATAAAATCCAATCTTTTATTTAAAAGTTGTCCTGTGCCCTTGGCAAATGTTATTTTCTTCAACTGTTCTCTAAACTTCCCGATTGATCTTTTGAAGCACTCAATGGTCTTTTCCTTTTGATCGTTTTGCAGGGTGTTCCACAGTAATGGACCTCTGTAGCGAATCGAGTTTCTCCCAGCCTCAGTTCTGTACTCAGGAACATTAAACTTTGTGCCACTCCTAAGGTGACAACTGGCCCACATCCACGTTTGACTGGATAGTGAATTACCCAATCTGGGCGCCAGCATCTTCAAATCCAACAAGCGACAATGATATAGTGGCTTTTCCTTTTTGCTTTTGCTTAGTTGTATGCCCTTAACAGTAACCTATGTCGAGTTTTGCTTGCAACTGCTGAAAATTGGATCAAAAGGAGCACTGAACACAACACGAGGGGTAAAAGGTTTGGAAAAGGACATTAGAGAAATGTTTTTGGAAAGGGCAATAGCTGCCCCCGTGCTGCCCCTGTACCATCAGGACAGCGGGGGCAGCTAACCCCGCTGCCCCCGTGCCTCCGGCGCCCTTGGGTAAACCCACACAATCTACGCTTTGAATTTGAGGACATTAATGCGTCTCAGTTAGAGAGGGTTTTCGGAAAATTTATAACATCCAAGGGATCTGGCGCTGATGGTATTGCTAACCAGTTTTTAAAGATAGGCCTACCCGTTATCGCTGAATCACTTTGTGACATTTTTAATCTTTCGATCGCAACTGGTGTATTCCCGGATAGTTGGAAAATTGCAAGAGTAGCCCCTATTTTTAAAAGTGGCCAATCTAATTAAAGATCTAAGTATAGACCGATTTCAGTGCTTCCGTTTCTGTCCAGGGTTTTCGAAAAGTTGATTTATAACCAACTTTATGAATACCTTGACAAAAACAAGCTTCTTTTTTCCAAACAGTCTGGGTTTAGATCACTGCACTCTGTTGTCACTTGTCTGCTGTACCAATGACTGGTATCTTAATATAGATAGGGGTCGGTATACAGGGATGGTATTTATTGACCTAAAAAAGGCTTTTGACACCGATGATCATGAAATTCTACTTAAAAAACTGACAAAATATGATATTATAGGTCTTGAAAATACCTGGTTTGCATCCTATCTGAATAATAGAATGCAATTCTGCAAAGTTAGTGGAGTATCCTCAAAGCTAGACGATATCAGTTGTGGAGTGCCGCAAGGGTCTTGTCTTGGACCTCTTCTGTTTTGATCTATATAAATGATTTGCCATTTTCTCTGCAAAATAGTCAAGTTACCATGTATGCAGATGATACCACTATATCATATTCTTCCAAAAACATCGATGATCTCAACGAAAACCTAAATAGAGACTTGAACTGCCTGAAGCAAAGGCTTCAAGGAAATAAACTGTCTTTAAATGTGCTCAAGACTCAAGCTATGGTTGTAAGATCTCGACCAAATCTTAAAAAGATCTCCGACAAACAAATAGAGTCCCCTTCCTTTGATATTGGTGACTCACAAGTTGAAATTGTGGAGAGAACTAAATACTTGGGAGTTCAACTAGATCAGCATCTTGTTTGGGATGAGCACACTAGATTCTTGCGTGCTAAGGTTTCTCGTGCTTTAGGATTCTTAAAGTATGCTAAGAAATTGCTACCCCAGGAAACTCTTAGCCAAATCTATAGAGGTATCGTAGAACCGCATTTCCGCTACTGTTGCTCTGTGTGGGAGAGCTGCGGGGAATCCAGGCGACTTACACCGCAAAAGTTAAAAAATCGCGCTGCCAGAATTGTGAGAAATAGCAGCTATGATGCACCTGCTGATGCCCTGATACAAAAGCTAAAGTGCCCAACCATAGCTGATATTATTAAACGAGAGACAGCGGACGATAGTTTGCAAATCCTTAAATGGTCTTGCACCTACGTATCTCTCAAATATTTTTTCAAAAAACTCTTCACGGGACACTATCAAGTTAAGAAACTCTGAGACTGACTTACCCGTCCCTCTTTTGAAAACGACTAATGGACTGAAATCATTCTCATATCGTGGTGAGCATCTTTGGAACAGCCTCGAACCCGAGGTTAAGCTAGCGCCCTCTTTATATGCTTTCAAACGTCTACTTTAAAATACGACTACAATGTATTAATTTCTATATTTTAGTTTTGTAATTAGCTTATTTAATTTTAGTTTTATATGAATAAAATTGTAAATTGTAAATTTTTGTCACGGCCCCCTGAAAAGCAGCCTTAGCTGACGGGGTTACCGTGTTTAAAGAATATAAAATGAAAATGAAATGAATAGGCTTGCCGCTGAGCTGGCCCACCTTCCTACTTCGCACTCGTTGGAGAAGGAAAACATACGCTTTATCTGTTTGATGTTTCTTTATTTCTATATTAGGTTATTCTTGTAAGAACTCCAAGGGTGGGCATGTAGGTATGGGAACAGTGGTCTATCTGATTTTTGTGACTTTTCGCTTGCCATACACGAGTGTCTATTTTCTATCTGTTTTAACAGAGGCAAGCATCTTCAATTTCAACAAACCTAAAAATAGAAATGNGATACAAAAGCTAAAGGGCCCAACCATAGCTGATATTATTAAACGAGAGACAGCGGACGATAGTTTGCAAATCCTTAAATGGTCTTGCACCTACGTATCTCTCAAATATTTTTTCAAAAAACTCTTCACGGGACACTATCAAGTTAAGAAACTCTGAGACTGACTTACCCGTCCCTCTTTTGAAAACGACTAATGGACTGAAATCATTCTCATATCGTGGTGAGCATCTTTGGAACAGCCTCGAACCCGAGGTTAAGCTAGCGCCCTCTTTATATGCTTTCAAACGTCTACTTTAAAATACGACTACAATGTATTAATTTCTATATTTTAGTTTTGTAATTAGCTTATTTAATTTTAGTTTTATATGAATAAAATTGTAAATTGTAAATTTTTGTCACGGCCCCCTGAAAAGCAGCCTTAGCTGACGGGGTTACCGTGTTTAAAGAATATAAAATGAAAATGAAATGAATAGGCTTGCCGCTGAGCTGGCCCACCTTCCTACTTCGCACTCGTTGGAGAAGGAAAACATACGCTTTATCTGTTTGATGTTTCTTTATTTCTATATTAGGTTATTCTTGTAAGAACTCCAAGGGTGGGCATGTAGGTATGGGAACAGTGGTCTATCTGATTTTTGTGACTTTTCGCTTGCCATACACGAGTGTCTATTTTCTCTCTGTTTTAACAGAGGCAAGCATCTTAAATTTCAACAAACCTAAAAATAGAAATGCTCAGGCCCCTGGCTCAAACTACTTTCAACTCCGCAACTAATCGTCTAAAACGAGGGGGTAACACCACTATGGTATGCCTGACCAGGTTATGGGCTAGTTTGCGATATTTTGCAAGGGTTATGCGTCAAAGAACAACTATAGAAGGGGGTGTAACTTTAATTTCATTTTTACGTTCTTTTTCATAGATTTTGTATTATATTATATTGTAAACTAGGTATATTAATTTCTTTTGTTCTTAGTTTAGTGCTTTCGTTTAAATTGGTCGGTTTGAAAAACATATCTTGATATGAAACTTATAACCTGTATAAATATTTTAAAATGAAAATGAAAAAAATGTTTTGTGAATTATGCCTAGGTTATGGGTCTGCATTGCGAGGATTTGTTGTAGTTATGGGAAGAAGCTAGCTATTATTGCTATTGTTAGCTATTGTTGTGAATTATTTTGATGAAGTTACCTTTACTGCTTATCGTAGGACGCGTCTGCCTCATTCAATTCCTACCCGGACTATCCCCCCGGGCAGCCCGGGGGTAAAAAAAATTCTTCCACAAATGTTTTTTTGGTGAATGCCCGGAGGCTGGGCGCTAAAGACATGCCATATACTCAGTAACTGTATAATCCGAAAGCTCCTGGTCCCTGGTGTTGCCAAATGCCCCGGGACCGGGGAAAAATTTTCAGTCAAATTCTCGGGGGAGGGGAACGTTATTTGTGCAATTATTCGGGGGTGTCCCGGGGGGGCGGTCAGGGTAGGAATTGTACGAGACATTAGCGTTCAATCAGCTTGCTGTATTTGTTTTTTGTTTTGGATCGCTCGAAGAGAATGCCTTGAATTGATAGTTTTACCAAATAATATTGAAGATCCATAACAGGCTAATATGATTAAAAAGCTCTCACTAAAAAGATTCTTGCTCTGTTAAAGTGAATACATAGCATCTTCTTGTCACGACTCTGGAGAAAAATTTCAGCCCTAGTCCAGCGGTTATAATTTCAAATTTGCCCTAGTTATGGATCCCCCAAAGGATTCTTAGAGCAGGCACATATATACCAAACTTCCTATAGGAGTTATCCCCCCCCCCCTCACTCTTGGTCTAAGAACTGGAAATCCGCACAGTGTGGATAAAATATCCGTCCACGTTCTTTCCATCCACGTCCACCCGCACCCCGCGCAAGCCCGCTCTCGCACAACACTTCATCGTGACTTCGTTTTAGAATATTGCACATCATCATCATCATCATCATCATTAGCAAAATGCACTACCTAATACAGGCATGGCAGCTATATACTAACATAAATTAAACTAAAAGAATAACACTTAAACTAAAATACTGAACTAAAAATTAAATGAACTAAAATGAACCAAGTATATTTACAGTGAAATTTTAAGTAAAACAACAGAACGAATGTGTTTAGGTGTCTTGGAACATCCAGGCTAGGCCTAGGTCACATTCGGCAGTGAGTCTCTCAGTTTGTTGGCATCAATAATAAAATCAGCCAAGAGGCTAATAACTGCAAATCAAATTGCAAGAGGAATTAACAGTTATAAAACAACTGGAAGCAAACCATGGAAGACCAGAGGAACATCAGTATTGTGCTGTTAGAGCTAGCTGTTCCACTCAGGGGTCGAAGGAACAAGATAGGCCTACCGAAACAGAAACTGCTGAAAGTGAAAGAACCGTGACTTCAGATCGACAGCTTCAGGAGCTTCAGCCACACATCACAAAGCAAAGAATCAGCGATATCACCCATATCACAAGCGAAGCCACTTGAGAGTAGCAAGAACAGTTAGCAAGCCAGACTCACCTGGACGTGCAAGATGGTGAACAGGAAATCTCGGGGATCTCTTCGAACAGGCAGCACCCAACGTCGCTTCCAAGGATCTCACTGCACACGTGCTAATGGATCAGTCAAAAAGACAAGTCGTCATTCCGAAACCGAACTATTAAAGCACAAGGATGACGGTAAGTTTGAAACTGCTGTGATTTTCATTTTTCTAAACCCTAACCAAACTGCAAATGCAAATGCAAAACAACATAAAACTGCAAATGTCTCGATTTTATTGGCTGGTCCATCATATCAGGAAGTAACAACATCTAGGGTTGGGGTTAGATTTTATTAATAATTATTAATTTACATCAATTTACAATAAATCATGCTATAAAACAAAGAGAGAGAAAATTATTTACGAGAGATCAAGGCCTAACGTACAGTGCTGTATGTATTGCATAATATGTAACTTGAATATTGTACAATTTCATACCAAATGCCTTTCCATAGGACTTGATCTCTTATTTTTCGATGCATTGTTTTTCATCTAAATTAAATAGACTCCAGACAGCACTTGATTTTTTCATGTGCAGTGAAATTCACAGACTTTTTTTAGATAAAGTAGATTTCATGAAATTCTAATAAGTGGTTTATACTCATCTTTATTATAATAAATTTAGTTTCTTAAATTTTAGGACATTGTTGTTACCAAAATTTTCTTAATGTGTTTCTTGAAGTTTCAATGAGTTTTTTCAAAATTTTCTTAATGAGTTTTTTTTGGTAATATTATTTTAAACATTTAGATCCAAATTTCTGTTCTTCTTGTAAGCGTCCTACACTAGATAAGCTTCTAGGGTGCGTATGGCATTAATTAAATGTTATATTGTTGTTTGAATAAAAAAAGACGATGAATACCCTGAATAAAAAAGAATTGATTCATTTGCAATAAAAGGGCTTCCAAACTACCTATTAAGATCTCAAAACAACACAAGATTCGCACTCAAAACAATTTCAAAACAATTGTCAACACTTTACAGTGTAAAAAAATTGTTGAGTGATCTGGAAAAATTAAACCTGCATTCTTAGCCTTTTTAATTCAGGTAGCATGGTTTTTTAAGTTTTGAAAATTGTGCCTACATTTACTTATGAGTCGTTTCTTATAAAAAATGAGCGTATTCACTTAAAGACTGCAAGCATTAACTGATGACAATTTTTGGTTGTATAGTTACTGCTCTAAATGAAGAATAAACTATACATAATTACTCCAGCTTTTAAATTCCTTCTTTTGTATTGTAGAATTATTTGATGATGGAGGATTGCCCTCAGGACTGTCATTGTCATTGAATAAGAAAGGACGCTGGATTATTCCAGAATTGGTTGAGGAGAAGTTAGAAGAAAGGTATCAGACAGATAATCAAAGAATTGAAAGAGAAATGGAAAACCAAAGTATGAAAATGAAGCCAAGAAATTCAAGGAAGAAAAGGAGGGAATCACAAAGTCAAGCAGAGGAATTGCCTTTGAAATCAGTTGTGATTGAAAGATGTTGCGTTGGTAGTGAGAAATCATGCAAAGCAGTGTATAGTGCAGGGGAAGAATGTAAAATAAAGAAAGGCAAAGGATGGTAAGGTTTCCATATAACTGTATTCCTGTATCCTTCAAATTTCCTCCTGTGGGTGTACATGGGTTAAATCCGAATAGAACGAGGAGACAAGGAGGCTCTTATTTTTACTCTGAGGAAATGTTGACTCACAGTTTCCTTGCGAGGAAAGTTAAAAAAAAACGAGAGGAATCGAGGAGGATTTAAAAAAATGCGAGTTCCAGAGGATGGTCGAAACTTTACACCCCATGTACACCACCTCCCTGTTATTTGGCCACTTTTAGAGAGGGATGTATTGTATATACTACTGTATGGTGAGATAAATGGATCCCATCCCATTTTTGCAGAGGTTTCCCACTGATGTTTTGATGATTCTATCTTGGACTGACTCAATTAAATTTGTCTGCTTTGCTGCTAATTTTACAGCAACATCCTTCCATCCCCTGGCATGGCTCCCCTTTTCCCTTCATGCAGCGATACTATTGTCTGTACCAGTCTGTACCTGCTTGACAAAGTATTTTAAATTGAGTCATTTTATTGTTTGTAATAAACCATTAATTTGAACATGGGGCCTCTGAAAGACATGCTGGTCAGCAGTGGTGTAGTGGCTCCAAATTGGCTGGGGGGCACAACCAATTTTGGCGCCCCCCAGAAACTGTGACTATTGTCTGTTGTACAACATATCCAGACTTTTGAAAGCTAATTCTTTCTCCCGACAATGCTTTGAAACCAAATTATGACAATTCCTTGGCAGCTCCATTTGAAATAATATCATACAGTTTGGGGAGGGGCTAAAGCTCAGTACGCAATATTGAGATGCTTCTCGGGCAAATTTTTGCAATTAGAGTATCAAAATCTCGAAGAAATCCCATGTTATATAAGTAAACTAATGAAAATTGCATGATTGATTAGCTTTCTTTCTCTTTTGCACAGTTGGTGAAAATTGATATTTACTGTGCTCTGGCCCCGCGAATGTAGATTTAGCGATTCTAAATCCCAAGAGAATGAAACTTCAGAGTGAAATTTTCGGCTTCAAAAACACGATTGATACACTAATGTCATTGAAGTGAGGCAAGGAATGCACAAATGATATCAAAGTCCTAAACCCCCTTCATGAAGACTGAAGCCCACAACAGCACCTACCATTCTATTTTCCCACATGCGACGGGCATGTTTGATTTCAATTTACAACACAATCAGTTGTGGAAGATATTCCAAGACAATTTTCCTTGACTTTAAAGCTTGGTTCACACTAGAGCAAAAACGCGCTAGAATTGGGATAGTGAGAGCGAGAGTGAGAGCATTCTCTATGCACACATTAAATGCTTTTTTAGTGAGTTATTGCTTCCAAATGTAATTATTTTACATTTTTAGAGAGTTATTCCATCAAAACATTTTCAAAGGCGCCTTTTTAAATCTCAAATTGAGACAAAATAAGTTTGACACTTTTTTCCTCGTATTTCCAATGCATTCTAACGCTATTTCACTTTAGTTTGAACCAAGCTTACGTTCGGGCTTTTGGCGCCCTCTTAAAACGTTTTCAGAAAAATCCCTTGTTGAAGTTCAGGGCACAAGGATAGTCTCACCTGTCAACCTTGCGTACTGTGATTCAGATGAGCTGTTTAAAGGGGACGCGGAAGAGCTACACGAAATTTCTCAAGAATTCCAGAAGACAAAAAAACCAAAATCAAAGAGAAGAGAAGCTGCACTGCTGGAACGCCCCCAGGATTCAGAAATAAATGGAACTGTTAGGACATTAGTTTTGCCTGCTCCAGGAAACGATGAAACAAGGCGGTCGAAACGTCAGAGAACAGTCGTTAGCCATCTGTTTTCTTAGGCACACAAAATTAAAACCAGAAATTAAATGCAATTTTGGCATTTAATAGGAATTAAAAGCTTTAGGGGGAATGTAGGAAAATGTTGGTTCTAAATCTACGACCAACTGTTTTACTTTTGCCAGGAAGCAATTTTTTACATGTAGCAACTTTCCGGAAATGCTTCTTATTCAGAAATTTATATAGATTCATTTAGATACAACTAAGATCACCTTGTTTGGCAGTTCAATCTTTGTGAGGTAGGAACTCAGTTGAAGCGAGAGCCCTAATTACTAGGTCATCTAGGCCTACCATCTAAAAGAAGCTAGGACTGCCCAAGGGCATGCACAAAATAAGTTTGCTATAGTGGAGGAAGTTTTCATGTTTGCATGCGGGTTACATACGTTTTTGCCCGGGGGTAAAGAGATCCAAAGGTTACCCTGTGGGGGAGCAATTTTTTCAAACTGATTACCCTTTCTGGGAGCAAATCAACACGAAAACAAAAGAAAAATTGTCAATTCCCAATTAAAATCCTGTAAAAGAGCAATTATTTGAAACTTGTGTACCCATTGGGGAGCACCATTTGAGAAAATAGATGCCCTGTTTGGGAGCAAAATAGCTGATATCGATACCCTTAGCGGCACATACCCGATACAAAAATAGTTAAGTGCCCCTGGGCGTTTTTTATCTACCTGATTGATTTGTAGGCACCGTAGAAATATTGCGTTCTTAGTTTTAGAGTTAAAGTATGTTTGCTACGGTAATGTAATATGTTAGTTGTAGTTTATCGACATTATTTAATCTCTTACATGTTACATACAGTTAATTTCCGAAACCCTAAAACTGGGTACTTTTTTCTCAAAATCCTTAAAAATGGGTATGAAAATCGACCGAAAATCCTTAAGGATGGGTCTTTCCCTAAAAGTTGGGCGGCACATCCCCGTTATCCCAAGACTCAAGTTACCCCCCCGGGANGACTTCAGCCTACAATGCCTGAAAATTATGCCACCCTTCCGATGGGTAAAAGGGTTAGAAATGTAAAAGACAGGAAAAATGATTTGTTTTCGAAAAGGGCACTAGCTGCCCCCGTGCTGCCCCCGTACCATCAGGGCAACGGGGGAAGTTGCCCCCGCTGCCCCCGTGCCTCCAGCGCCCTTGGTCATCAGGGCCACAATGCGTTTCTTGTAGACATATAGAATGTCTAGTTTGTTAATGGTAGAAACTGCTAGGTCATCACCAAGTTTACAGTACTTGGTACCATTAATAGACTCAAAAAGGCCCTGGATGTTCCATACACCTATATCAACAAAATTGAAAAGAGCTTTAATTCTGCTGTGATTGTTTTTGGTCCCTTATCATAGAAACACAAACACTACCAGAGAGTGCACAATCGCCGCAGCCTCGCGGTCAAAGCAACAACAACAACATCACAACTTCCATAGCAAAGTGCATAGCAACCACTGGGATGGATTTCTCGGAATTTAAAAATAGACGAATGATGATGTAATCTCTGTTTGCAGCCCTATGTTGCAACCATGGTTCAAGAGTCTTGCACCATCAAATTGCAAGAGGAATTAACAGTTATAAAACAACTGGAAGCAAACCATGGAAGACCAGAGGAACATCAGTATTGTGCTGTTAGAGCTAGCTGTTCCACTCAGGGGTCGAAGGAACAAGATAGGCCTACCGAAACAGAAACTGCTGAAAGTGAAAGAACCGTGACTTCAGATCGACAGCTTCAGGAGCTTCAGCCACACATCACAAAGCAAAGAATCAGCGATATCACCCATATCACAAGCGAAGCCACTTGAGAGTAGCAAGAACAGTTAGCAAGCCAGACTCAACTGGCCGTGCAAGATGGTGAACAAGAAATCTCGGGGATCTCTTCGAACAGGCAGCACCCAACGTCGCTTCCAAGGATCTCACTGCACACGTGCTAATGGATTAGTCAAAAAGACAAGTCGTCATTCCGAGACCGAACTATTAAAGCACAAGGATGACGGTAAGTTTGAAACTGCTGTGATTTTCATTTTTCTAAAACCTAACCAAACTGCAAATGCAAATGCAAAACAACATAAAACTGCAAATGTCTCGATTTTATTGGCTGGTCCATCATATCAGGAAGTAACAACATCTAGGGTTGGGGTTAGATTTTATTAATAATTATTAATTTACATCAATTTACAATAAATCATGCTATAAAACAAAGAGAGCTGTATGTATACAGTGCTGTGTGTATTGCATAATATGTAACTTGAATATTTTACAATTTCATACCAAATGCCTTTCCATAGGACTTGATCTCTTGTTTTTCGATGCATTGTTTTTCATCTAAATTAAATAGACTCCAGACAGCGCTTGATTTTTTCATGTGCAGTGAAATTCACAGACTTTTTGTAGATAAAGTAGATTTCATGAAATTCTAATAAGTGGTTTATACTCATCTTTATTATAATAAACTTAGGTCCAGGGCTGGTATTCAGTTTCTTAAATTTTAGGACATTGTTGTTACCAAAATTTTCTTAATGTGTTTCTTGAAGTTTCAATGAGTTTTTTCAAAATTTTCTTAATGAGTTTTTTTTGGTAATATTATTTTAAACATTTAGATCCAAATTTCTGTTCTTCTTGTAAGTGCCCTACACTAGATATGCTTCTAGGGTGCGTATGGCATTAGTTAAATGTTATATTGTTGTTTGAATAAAAAAAGACGATGAATACCCTGAATAATAAAGGAATTGATTCATTTGCAATAAAAGGGCTTCCAAACTACCTATTAAGATCTCAAAACAACACAAGATTCGCACTCAAAACAATTTCAAAACAATTGTCAACACTTTACAGTGTAAAAAAATTGTCGAGTGATCTGGAAAAATTAAACCTGCATTCTTAGCCTTTTTAATTCAGGTAGCATGGTTTTTTAAGTTTTGAAAAATTGTGCCTACATTTACTTATGAGTCGTTTCTTATAAAAAATGAGTGTATTCACTTAAAGACTGCAAGCATTAACTTATGACAATTTTTGGTTGTATAGTTACTGCTCTAAATGAAGAATAAACTATACATAATTACTCCAGCTTTTAAATTCCTTCTTTTGTATTGTAGAATTATTTGATGATGGAGGATTGCCCTCAGGACTGTCATTGTCATTGAATAAGAAAGGACGCTGGATTATTCCAGAATTGGTTGAGGAGAAGTTAGAAGAAATAAGAAATCAGACAGATAATCAAAGAATTGAAAGAAAAATGGAAAACNTGCCTACATTTACTTATGAGTCGTTTCTTATAAAAAATGAGCGTATTCACTTAAAGACTGCAAGCATTAACTTATGACAATTTTTGGTTGTATAGTTACTGCTCTAAATGAAGAATAAACTATACATAATTACTCCAGCTTTTAAATTCCTTCTTTTGTATTGTAGAATTATTTGATGATGGAGGATTGCCCTCAGGACTGTCATTGTCATTGAATAAGAAAGGACGCTGGATTATTCCAGAATTGGTTGAGGAGAAGTTAGAAGAAATAAGAAATCAGACAGATAATCAAAGAATTGAAAGAAAAATGGAAAACCAAAGTATGAAAATGAAGCCAAGAAATTCAAGGAAGAAAAGGAGGAAATCACAAAGTCAAGTAGAGGAATTGCCTTTGAAATCAGTTGTGATTGAAAGATGTTGCGTTGGTAGTGAGAAATCATGCAAAGCAGTGTATAGTGCAGGGGAAGAATGTAAAATAAAGAAAGGCAAAGGATGGTAAGGTTTCCATATAACTGTATTCCTGTATCCTTCAAATTTCCTCCTGTGGGTGTACATGGGTTAAATCCGAAGAGAACGAGGAGACGAAGAGGCTCTTATTTTTACTCTGAGGAAATGTTGACTCACAGTTTCCTTGCGAGGAAAGTTAAAAAAAAAACGAGAGGAATCGAGGAGGATTTAAAAAAATGCGAATTCCAGAGGATGGTCGAAATTTTACACCCCATGTACACCATCTCCCTGTTATTTGGCCACTTTTAGAGAGGGATGTATTGTATATACTACTGTATGGTGAGATAAAATGGATCCCATCCCATTTTTGCAGAGGTTTCCCACTGTTGTTTTGATGATTCTATCTTGGACTGACTCAATTAAATTTGTCTGCTTTGCTGCTAATTTTACAGCAACATCCTTCCATCCCCTGGCATGGCTCCCCTTTTCCCTTCATGCAGCGATACTATTGTCTGTACCAGTCTGTATCTGCTTGACAAAGTATTTTAAATTGAGTCATTTTATTGTTTGTATTAAACCATTAATTTGAACATGGGGCCTCTGAAAGACATGCTGGTCAGCAGTGGCGTGGTGGCTCCAAATTGGCTGGGGGGCACAACCAATTTTGGCGCCCCCCAGAAACTGTGACAATTGTCTGTTGTGCAACATATCCAGACTTTTGAAAGCTAATTCTTTCTCCCGACAATGCTTTGAAACCAAATTATGACAATTCCTTGGCAGCTCCATTTGAACTAATATCATACAGTTTGGGGAGGGGCTAAAGCTCAGTACGCAATATTGAGATGCTTCTCGGGCAAATTTTTGCAATTAGAGTATCAAAATCTCGAAGAAATCCCATGTTATATAAGTAAACCCNAAGAAAGGCAAAGGATGGTAAGGTTTCCATATAACTGTATTCCTGTATCCTTCAAATTTCCTCCTGTGGGTGTACATGGGTTAAATCCGAAGAGAACGAGGAGACGAAGAGGCTCTTATTTTTACTCTGAGGAAATGTTGACTCACAGTTTCCTTGCGAGGAAAGTTAAAAAAAAAACGAGAGGAATCGAGGAGGATTTAAAAAAATGCGAATTCCAGAGGATGGTCGAAATTTTACACCCCATGTACACCATCTCCCTGTTATTTGGCCACTTTTAGAGAGGGATGTATTGTATATACTACTGTTTGGTGAGATAAAATGGATCCCATCCCATTTTTGCAGAGGTTTCCCACTGTTGTTTTGATGATTCTATCTTGGACTGACTCAATTAAATTTGTCTGCTTTGCTGCTAATTTTACAGCAACATCCTTCCATCCCCTGGCATGGCTCCCCTTTTCCCTTCATGCAGCGATACTATTGTCTGTACCAGTCTGTATCTGCTTGACAAAGTATTTTAAATTGAGTCATTTTATTGTTTGTATTAAACCATTAATTTGAACATGGGGCCTCTGAAAGACATGCTGGTCAGCAGTGGCGTGGTGGCTCCAAATTGGCTGGGGGGCACAACCAATTTTGGCGCCCCCCAGAAACTGTGACAATTGTCTGTTGTGCAACATATCCAGACTTTTGAAAGCTAATTCTTTCTCCCGACAATGCTTTGAAACCAAATTATGACAATTCCTTGGCAGCTCCATTTGAACTAATATCATACAGTTTGGGGAGGGGCTAAAGCTCAGTACGCAATATTGAGATGCTTCTCGGGCAAATTTTTGCAATTAGAGTATCAAAATCTCGAAGAAATCCCATGTTATATAAGTAAACCCCGCTGATTACATGACCTGCTGTCCCGTGGATTACAGTAACCGCCCTCCTAACAATGGAAAAAATAGTCGTTGCTAAATAATTAGACAGTCATCGATCTTAAGATGCCAATAGAACTGACCGCAAGAACAAGCGTTTTCCAGGCATGCATCGATCTCGTAATGCCATCAGAATTAGAAAGGCCTGTTATTGCTGTTCCATACTCTTCTTCTGTCTCTTTCCAATGCGTATGCTTCCGAAACGCAACGACGCTCTTTCTTGTTGGGGATACGAATCATCGCAGTTCAAGAGCAAACGGTTATCCCCTGAAAGGAAACTTGTGATCATGAGCAGAAGGTATTTTTGGCTTGTTGGAAGAATGTGGGCGGAGAATCCAGCCACAATCCAAACAATGATTAGCATAGAAACAAGAATTCTCGCGCATGGTAATAGGTTTCCCGGTATTGATTTGCTTTGAACTTCACCAGCATAACAAAAGGTTTAGACAAAAGGGGCAAACCTCAGTATCCTCAACAATCTGTAACTATTGTTATTTCCAGTTATTGACTTAGCTGCAAATGGAATCTTTTTTTCCTTTCCTCAGGCGAACCCAGCTATCAACCCTAATTGAAAATACTGATGATTATGATATCATGTACGAGATTGAGTCTGGAATGCCTTCAGAGACTTGGCCATTCAACTGTGATTCAAACAGCGCCCAACAATGGAAGAAAGAGCAGAAGAAGTCTTGGCTAAGAGTGAAGAAGAAGAATTCTCCTGCTAGGGAATTAAAGGAAGCAGTCTATGAGTGGCAATACAGTGACATATTTGATGATGAAAATGGTGATAATGATGAGCTTGATGCAATTGACATAGATAGAATACATGCTGGATATCAAAATGACAATAAAGATCTTACTCTTGCTGATTACTGTGTCCCCAAGAAGAAATATCTGAAGAAGAAGAAGAGATCATTTACTGCTAGCAGCAAGAGCTCGCCAAATAATCTAAAACCATGTAACCCTGCCTCAGCAGAAGCAGCCCGTTTTCATGAAAAGAATTCAGTGGTTTACGTTGAATCAAAAGGTTTCGAGTCAACAGTTCTTGAAGAAGGTACAGAGTCTTTCGCCGTAAATTTCTGTTAGTCAAAGAAAACCATCTAGCGATTTCTAGAGACGAATTTCACAAATATTTACAGTTTTTATCACTATAGTGCACTTAAGCTATCAACGATTCTCAGTTCACGGACTGATCAACCACCACATTAGCACGCAAAAAGTTTGCTGTCACATGCTTTTGTCAATTGAAATATAGACAAAAAGCTTTTTGTAAATTCTGCCATATCTTTGGCGATCTAAAACTCGATGTAAGGAAAGTGACGACTGGGACCTCTCTCATGCAAAACATGCTGATTTAATTAGCGCTTTGGTTGATGAAAAAGTTGCTAATTTGGTTGTTAAGTATAGCCTGGTGCACACTAGGACATTGAAGTCGCTGGAGTCGTTGAGGTCGCTGGAAAAAACGACCATAATATCCCAAAATACCCAAAGACTGAATGTGAACGGCATAAATGCAGTCGTTTGTGTCGTCAGGGTCGTTGAGTTTATTTTATGTGCTCGCTTTCATTATCTAATTGTACATTGACAAAATCATAGTTTCTGTGCAACAATGAATTGACCTGACAACAATGATCATTACAAATCAACCAACCAAGTTCAACAACACAAGCAATCTGCATATTTCTGTGCATGAATTCATGACAAGAGTTTGTATAGATTTTTCATAAAATGTTAGATCTTGCATTGCATCATCATCTCCAAGGAATTTGGGTCCAAAACAATCAACAAGTTGATGACAGGACACCCGGATGATAGGATGACAAGATATCTACACACCCTGTGATACTTGCTCCGCTCTTCAAGGATGCAGAAATATATTTTGTTACTACAAATCACTCATTTGAGAATATTTTAGAAACAATTACCACAAAAGTGTTGTACCAAACAATTCATTTCGCATGAAATAAGTTTCATTGGGTTATCTGGTTGTGGATCCCACTCAGTGTTCAAACTGTCACATCACAGTGCAAAACTGAAATTCTACTTTATTGGAAATTAATTCGAGTGTGTTATTTCTATGTTTCGGTACAAATATTTTGTTTCTTTAAATCTATACATTTTGTAAAGAGATTATATTTTGTTTCAGAAAGCGACAGTGTAACAGAAGAACCACCCCATCAAGGCAGCAAACGATGCAACAATCGAGGCATCAACAGTTCTGCTAAATGGAAAAGGAGGTATTGGAAAGTTTACGTCCAAGACAATTGATTTTATGAGTGGATATCCTTTGAAAGAATACCAAGAGTGCCGGGTAGCTGTTGAAACTGCATCTATAACGGAGAAACGACTGTTTGAAACATATGGGAACCACTACATTGAGAGTAGATCCATCCCAAGGAAGTTTGCCATTATTCTAGACCAAAGTCATCTGGATGGTGAAATATCAGGTGAGTACTTGTCATGCATTTGTAAGACAGGTTGGTACTGAAGCGTTAGTACCAAAGAAAAAGTTGTTGGGTATGCAAAAACTGACAATTCTGAAGTAGCTGGGTAAAAGATTTTATAATTTCATGAATGCTTTCTTGGTGCTGCCTACGTTACCCTCAATTTGCTCTAATTCTTATCTATGAGATCCCCAATGCTGATGTGATTTCGAAATCGACAAACAGGCTCAATACTTGCTTTCTTCATGACTCGATTAATAGAACATGGTTCGAGGAAGTGCATGATCTCGAAGACTTATGCTATCATAGTAATTACGTATAACAATAACATTATTCTTGTATTCTAAGATTGAATTAGAAATAATGAAAACGTTCCGAATTGTCACATGGGGTTGGGCAATACTGCAATGATAATTAAACACCATAGGGTTGGTAACCTGAACAATATATTGTTGATTACTATGCTCCTCCATCTAAACCTTCTGAATTGTAAATAATAAACAGTTCCTAAGAAGATCGAACTAAATTTCTTCCTGTTAAATTCATCGTGAATTTACTTAGTGTTACAGTTTCTGAGNGGTTGGTAACCTGAACAATATATTGTTGATTACTATGCTCCTCCATCTAAACCTTCTGAATTGTAAATAATAAACAGTTCCTAAGAAGATCGAACTAAATTTCTTCCTGTTAAATTCATCGTGAATTTACTTAGTGTTACAGTTTCTGAGTGATGGAAATAAGAATCGAAGATGCAAAACTCTCATAGCATTTTTTTTTTAATTTGAATCTCGAGAGCTTTATCTCCTGTCCCTGAATGTTTAAAGCTACGAAATTGCCGCAATTAACTGAGGATAACGTTTCTTCGCAGACAACAACAACAAATGCTTTGTGATTTCTGAAGCTGTGGAGGGCAACAACTCCCAACGAACAACTGATCTGGCTCTAAAAATCTTTGGATATAAGCGTGACATTCAAGCAATCTGGCGTTGTGTTAATGAAACTGAACTTCAGCCTGATTTTGTGATATTTACTCGAAACATGATGCATTTACAAGGCAAGCAAATACTTTCTAGGAATGTTCCTAATAATAGCTTAAATGGGGTGCCCAGTCTGTTGCAGGACCTCACGAAGTGGAAAGCAAAATCTACCAATATCACCGAAGCATGTGATTTGCTGCTAACATCGCTGTTCACTGCTCCAAAGATCGATTCAAATCCAACAGTAAGTCAGGTTCCAGTAGAGATGCAACCTGTCGCTTACACCTGTGGTATCTGCTACGAAGTCATGCAAGGATACAATGAAGTGGCAGTAGGCGATGCTAAAATTCAACTTAAGGAATGTCTACATGCATATTGCAAAGAATGCTGGGAGTCATATCTAGTTTCAAAGATACACGAATCAATCCTTAGCATCAAATGCCCAACATTCGGTTGCCAATCTTTTGTTGATATGGTCACAATACTCTCCGTCATTTCACCAGACTATGCCTTGGAACATCTTAAAAATTGCATCGAGGGAAAGATAACGGAGAGCAAAGAATGGGAATGGTGCCCAACCTGCGAACGGGCAGCTTTCTGCTCTGGCTTCCACGGTCCTAAATTGCGGAGCAGAATTGCAGACCTACCAGTTGTACGGTGTTCTTGCATGCGCACGTGGTGTTTTCAGTGTAAAGATACTGGTCATTGGCCTGCTCACTGCGATGACGTTGTCCTTTTCCGGAAAAGAAAAGAGATGGAACTTGGGACAATTTATGATCAAAGTGGCAATATTTTCGCAACCGATGTTTTTGTAAAGCCATGCCCAAGATGTTCAAGACAAATAAACAAGTCGACCGGGTGCAATAACATGATATGCCGATGTGGCATGCAGTTTTGTTGGAATTGTCTCAAGCCCTTAAACAAACACGACTATTTCCAAAGCTGCAAGGAAGTTAAAGCCACATTGCACGTGTTTACTAGCTTGGACTCATTTCAGAAGGGACATGGCAAGATTGTTAAAAAGGCACTCACGTTTCGATATATTCACGAAAAAATGAAGGGACGGAAAAGAAAGCTTGGACTAGATAGGCAATCGACATCTCCTGATAAAATACATCCATTGCAATCAAAAGAAAAAGTAGTAATAAATGCTATTGCGTTTCATAAAGACGTTTGTAATATGTGCGAGAATCTGATAATTACAAAATGGCACTCCACTTCAAAGTGCTACAATCGGAGATTGTATAATTTTGTAGACATGGCAGAATTTCTGTTGAATCGCATGAAAGATGTCGTTACAAAGAAACATATCGATGAGATTGATACGAATGAACTTAACAGTGCAGTCATTACATTGAAAACACATGTTCGTGGCATCAAGCTTATTGGATCATAAACATTGTAAAATGTAGACTGTTACGGTATTAACTACCTGGGACAACCAATGGTTTTCCCTGAGTAAGAATTAAGGGTTTGTTTCAACTGGGGGGTGTGTTTAAAGTAAATTCCCATTTCTATAAATATTTTGATACAGTAAGAACCCTCATCAATGGTAACAGACTGCCCAGTTTATTAAGAATATTGAAGGTCAATCAATCAATCAGTCAATCAATCAATCAATCAATCAACAACTTTATTGATGTGTCAAAATATTTAGCTGCAAACTAATTGGGGACACACAACGAAAAGGTATAAAACATTGAAAGTATGATATATCAAATTACAATACCTCTAATATTATGTCCATTCTTCTAATACTTCTTTTGAACGGATTCATTGTGGGCAACTCCTTAATTGTTCTCTCTAGTTTGCTCCAAAGATATGGACCAAAGTACCTCATTGAATGCCTTTCATTTTGTACTGTACCAAATTTCGGGATTATGAAGTTGCTGTTTCTTATTTCGTACGGAGTTTTTATTATTATTATTATTTATTATTATTATTATTAAATATCTATTTAAAGTAGGCTAGAAAAGTTTCCTTTATCGTGTATCATTAGTATGGCAATGTCCTGTGGTCGTCTATTCTGAAGAGATGGCCGTTTGGCTCTAATTAAAAGTTGTGCAAATAATGTGGATTCATCACAATAAAAAACTCTTAAGGCTTTCTCTTGGAGTCTCTCTATCTTTAAGGTTGATATAAGAAGCTCCGTTTTGCTCAAAAAAGTCCATCTATCACCCTCACTTCTGTCATCAGAATGATTTTGCCTCAGTAGACATGATTTATTGATTTTCTATTGAATATTTTTGTGATAGTCATCGCCAAATCAGCCTGATTTTTATAATTGTCATCAGTTTCTTAGTCACTGTGATCCAGGTATGGAATTATACCAAAATATGAAAATGGAAGAATAAGATATCTGATGGCCTCAGCATAAAGAGAAAAATTTTGAACAATTCAACAAAACAAACCTCTTGTTTGGTTCCAAAAACGACTTTTTGTGACAATTGTCAAGGGACCGTTTAAACTAAATTTTCATGTTGTTTTTGCGACCTGAGCTTGAACTCTGAAAAATGACCCTGCGACCTGAGCTTGAACTTTGAACCCTACGTGTTATTCAGTTCCCTCGTGTTTGCCCTATTTGTATGTTTATTCATATATTTTGCATGCTTTTTACTAAATATGGTAGTAGCCTCATTCCCAAACTCGCAGCTATAATAGCTTCGTGCGCGCGGTTTTTGGTGGACTTCAAGAACTCAGTAATAAAAAAAGAACTGCGCTGTGGAAATGACTGGAAAACGTGTCGTGAAAAGGCAGCATGCTAACATACGTTTTGGCCTGGTTTTTTCTGTGCTTGGGAGGCGGCTCTGCATGAAGTTTATGGCTACGAGGACATATAGTTTGTAAGTTTAATTCTATTCCTTGTTTTAGTTTTGTTGTATGCATCGTAGACCCATCGTAGATGGCTTTTATCCTTCGTTGATTTGTTTAGCGTAACTTAATTTCGTATTAAATTTGCTTCGATATTTTTATAGATGTTTATTATTATCGAATTTGTTTTAGCAAACCGCACATTATGGACGTATTTAGAAACCAGTTGTTTTTCTTGCTGTGTCTGGTTGGTTTCTATTTGGTGGTGCGTGTTTACTATACCATGTAGCTTTCTGTGAAATTAGAAATTAGAGCTACACATTTCTTAAATCGGAGTTTTGAATCCAGAGATATGATTTTTTGAAGTTTGACAAAATTGCCAACTGTTATTTACATTACCATTTCCGGCCTTTTGTTTGTGATATCGATGAAAATGTAGAAATTCAACTTCTTAAATCTCCTTGAAAAATCCAACGTTTTTCTCAAACTTATTTTTCTTTCAAAGGTACATGTCTAAGCTATCTACAAATACAAACATTTTTCGCAACAGCTCAGAGAAACGCGTTTATTTTTTCGAAATGGCGTATGACGTATTTGACAACAAAAACAACAAAGACAACAAAAACAAAGTCATCGCATTTTTGTCGTTTATAGTAGAAACAAAAATCTTGCTAAATCTAACTCTTAGCAAAAATTGTTGAAATTAAATTTATTGTCTTGGGAACATTTTCGCCAAAGGAATCGTGCAGATTCGTACAGAAAATGATTTTTTTACACTTCGAAGATTCTTTGTCCAGTAAATTTAGTGGAACCTTGGAACGAACTGCAACAGTTTTTCTGTGGCAAACCATGCTTCAGCCATTGCTTCGACTACTAATAGTTTAATAACATATGAAAATTCTATGAAAATCTAAGCATAGGAAGACCATGAAATTTGATATATTCTCTTGGGAAAACTACCATGTTCCATGTTATACTCTATAGTTGCGAAGAGCAAACAAAATTTGTCGATTTCACCAATTGGCACAGTGGGCCAATACCAATTGAACGGGATTATGATTTTTTTCAACAAAAATCATTAGTGGCATAAAATGGTGCAGAATGCTGCAAAACGTCAAAACTTAAGCAGAAAAACGCTCCTAGACAAAATTTCTCTGCAACTTTGCCATGGTTACCAATGTTTCACATTTATGGTGCAGAGTAACACAGTTTAATATTTATTCTTCAAACTTTTCAGAAACGCTTTGGTTAACTTTTTTACAATTTCCGTTAGAAATATTTTCTGAGAAATTTTGTAGCAAGACATTTTTAGCATGAGTGTCGAAAAAATCATCCAAATCCTTATTTGAAACAGCCAAAGTCAATGCAACAAATAACATCTGATTTAAGTACAGATAAAAATCAGAATCAACTATGAATTTATGGGCTGAAAATCATTCTTAAAAAGGACAGCTCTGAAAGAGATTTGACATGAAAGGAATGAATAGAAATTAACATCGATTTGAAACTTATTCAGCGGTGTTCTGTTACCTATGGACTTCAATTATGCCGTGCAAAATAATTTTCGCTGGAAGGTCCACGGCACTTCTCGGTAGCCAAATGTAAATCAGAAGGTTAAAGGATGCTTTTGCGCTTGTAAAGATGCAAACAAGATGTTTGGCATTAGCAATAGCAAGGGAGATTTTGAACGGGATTTTAGAACATAGCATACAGATTTCAACAACATATTACTAGAGTTCTTTGAAGAAATCAAAATTATGGAACAGCAGTCTGTGTGCAATTGAAATGCAATCAAGTACACTTGAAATATTTTATGTGAACGTTGTGAAGGGGCAAACAAATTATTTTTGCAGCCAAATTGGTGCCCAACCGCAGTAGATAAAAGCGGAGTTGAATTATAGTAAACTACTTACAGTTATTCAATAACATCTAACATGCTGCGTTGTGAAATTGGTTTATTGATAAATAGCATTTTTTGATAACTTTGAATGTGTTTTCCTTGCTCTATGAAACATATTATGTCAAATTCCATTGATAAAACATGAATCTCATTTTTGTCATTTTATGATTTTTGTCCATCCTCTGTCCCACTGTGAATTGGTATTGAAATCCGGTGACGTATAAAGTGCGGAACATTGGAACATTGCACATATTCTTCTTGAAACTTTCGGAAAATTGCATTTTAAATTAAGCGAGCACAATGTAGATATATTATCTGTTTAGATTTTCCTAGACTTTTATGGTACTAGATAACGCCATTGAAACAATTAAATAATGCAAAAATTGTCTTTGTTGCAATTCTTCGTTTAAAGCAAATGAACGGAGTTAAAAGCAGCTAAGCTAGGGGGATTGGGTCGATCAAAATATAAACTATTGTATTTGATGTTCTCGATCGATGAAAACAGTAGGAACAGAAGTGATGCGTGTCCTTCTTTTGTGCTATGTTTAGACTACATCACTCTATCTCCGTTTATTTACTTTAAATCTCGATCTACTGGACTAAGACGAAGAAGCCACATCAATCAATTATTTTCAGGGAGATGATATGCTGTCATTTTAGATGTTGGGTTGATTTTAGTGAGGGGAGTTGTACTTCCCTGGCTTTTAGCCTCTCGAAACGGAATTATTTAAGTATCTGGGTTGTCCATAGTGGACAAAAGCCTTTTTGCAGCATTATACATTCATTTGAAAGTTTTTGATTGGAAACTGGAGCCCTTCTAAGTTCTAACACCATAACGAACCATATGTCTCTTGGAAGGATGACCCGATAATAAAACTTCTTTACGGACATTTCAAACCAATTTCTGTCACAAAAAGGGACCAAACAATGTGATTCAGTAGGCATTGCTGGAGAAACAAGGAAGATCCTGCAAATAATCTCCTTTTATGACAACCCAAACGTAGAAAATATCTCGCAGGTAGAAGATGTCGCACATATATATATAGATCAGTTCAGTTTCAGTTTAACTTTCATATCATTCAAATTCCGATACATACAATTCAATATTGATGCTAACTATGCAAAAAAGTAACTAAACTACAAGAATAGAAGACAATATTACAGAAAATAAATACACTGATACAGAAAATTAATATAAAATACAAATACAAAAGAGGAACAACATAAATTGTATGGAGGGAATTCTTAAAAGGAGGAGCTCTCTCAATGGGTAAACTAATCGAAGAGAAATCTTAAGATATTATCAGATAAATTTAGATGAATATAAATAATTTCGCATTTGCTTTTTATACAGTATAATAGAAGTTAAGTATAGATCACCTAGATCAATTATTTGAGAATCTTTATCTTTTTGTCAAGGAAATCCAAACATAATTTCACTCCATTTAAAGTTGTTTCTTGTATTGTGCTATTCAGGAGGTATTAAAAAAATAATTGAGGGGCTAAAGTCATAAAATGAACTTTCCACTCGTACGGAACCTGAGCAACCTAGCCCTCCCAGCTTCAATATTTCTATCTCCCCAGCAGTGGAGGTTACCCCTGAAGACAGAGCTACAGATGCAAAATCTTCATTGAAATTGTTAAGATTACGAAATATTGGTAGGGTCATTGTTGGATACCTAAATATAAATTCCGTTAGAAATAAATTGGATGCGCTCAGAGAAATAGCTTCACAAAGTCTAGATATACTCATGATTACCGAAACAAAAATTGATGCTACCTTCCCAACAGGGCAATTTGCCATTGAGAGTTTCGCAACCCCCTTTCGGTTGGACAGAAATGCAAACGGGGGAGGCTTACTAGTCTATGTCCGAAGTGACATACCTTCACATCAGTTAAAATCTTTCAAATTTTCCAATGGTATCGAATGCATTAGCTTTGAAATAAATTTGAGGAAAAAGAAATGGGTATTGTTTAGTGTTTATCGACCACCAACTCAGTCTCAGGATTATTTATTT